>CAKOAT010464043.1:31161-45581 GCA_932364175.1 Eruca vesicaria subsp. sativa
CTCTCTCTCTCTCTTCAGCATCTATAAAATAAAAAGAATGAAAGGATTTCTTGCTTAGAGGGGTAGGAGTGTCTCCTTTGACTCCATTATCGCCTCTATCCATATATCGATATTCTTTGCTTGGGGACAAGTAAAAGATTAAATCTGCATGAGTTGACGTGTCAATAGATTTTACCTATTTTTACCCATGACATATATATGTTTTATAGTACTTTATATGCATTTGGAGTTGTATCAGAGTCTTTACATGTCCAGGTATCCATTAGAAGCAATTGGAGATTTGGGATCATTCTAGAGCATTGGAGAATCTTGTCATGAAAACTCAAACTCGGAGTCAGATTTTACATACAACATCAATTGACAGTACACCCCGTGTGTCGATCGACGACCATTACATCTGCGAGTTTAATGATGATTTTGGGAAATTGGGAGTTTCACCCTGAAGTCTTGTATATTCAAGAAAAGTCCCTGGTTGAATGTGTAGCTATTTATTAGGTTTTTGTCATTTATGAAACCTAACTTAGAATACTTTGTTGCATTGAAAGAGCAGTCTTTCATACATTTGGATAGAGAAATCTGACAAACCTTACAGAGAAGATCCTGAACTCTTTATCTCTTATTTACTATTAACCTATGCAGTTTATTCAGTTAGTCATAGTGTTCTTAATAATCATGTCTGAGCCACTCACTGTTAGATTTAGGATTCTTCAATGGTAGTGATATCTTGTTGATCACAGAAAATTGTTAGGGTAATTCATTTAGCTATTTGTTTAAGTTGTGCTTAATGCTAAGTTGAACTTAATCACTTCAACCCTAGACCATTGGAATTAATAGCGCAAGTGAGAACCTGGCTATAACCATGAAAGGTAGCTTAAATGATCTAAACAACTAATAACAGACGAGAGTTGATTAAGAAGTTTTGAGAACATATCAAACCACGAAATTTTTCTGTTTAAAAGAGGTTGCGATCGATACTCCCAAGTGGACATTGATCGACACTCATTTTAGATTCACGAAAGTGATTTGTTAAACCCCTAGAGTTCGAGTTCAAGAACTATACTTCATTAAACCCCTAGCAATATGTTAGTCAACATAGCTTTGCTTACCTGAGAGTTTCCCCTAATTCTAATCCTTCCCATTAAGTCTTTACAAACTAAATCAATCATGTAATCACTTCATGCTATATACATTTACCATCTAGCTTTAATTTGAGAACAATAAGTCTATTGTGAAATCCTAGAGTATGTGGATTTGATCCCTAAGTTCTAAACTAAACCTCTTATTTGAGAGAGTAGTTAATAGAGTTAGTTTGAGAGTGCATACAAAAACCCACATCATCGGTCGATGCATAGTACATAATTTCTTTCAGAGGTTTTTTTTACCTTAAAATAAAATAAATACGAAAGTCAGTAATAAATGAAAATAAAAATTTTGCAGAAAAAATGAAAATAAAACTAAATTAAAAGTTATCTAGCAGTGGGTTGCCTCCCACTCAGCGCTTATTTTCAGTCATTAGTTTGACTTATGGAGATCTGATTTAGTCCGGATGAGAATGAAAACTTTCTCCAAAACAAGTCTCAAAGTCTACTCTTTGAAGCTTCTTCACTCTTGTCAAATCCTCTATAGACTCTTCTGCTATTCTATCATCTCAGAAATAACGAGTGATCGAAACTTTGCAAATGGCTGTGAGAACATTTGATGTGCACTCTAGATTTCTGACACTATCTAAGAAGTGAGGAATCAAGAACAATTGAGGACCGTCCTTGATCCTTTTTTTATTCTTCCAATTCTTCTACTTCATTCCTCGTAGTCGTTTGATCGCGTGGTGGTGTCTATATCAAAAAGATTTCGACACACTTCAAACTCTTTATGCTATGATATGTGACGGGTGTTGATTGACGACGTATGGGGAGCGTTGATCGATGCCATAGTGGTAGAGTCGATCGATGACTTAGTGGTAGCGTCGATCGACGATTTAGTGGTAGCGTTGATCGATTCTGTTACAAAATAGACCTTTTCATATCATCTACTAGTCCCCTTTTTTTTAGAAACAACTGCATGCAGAGGATCTTCCAATACCCTATTGTAAGAACCCAAATCCACATTCCTATTAGGTGGGATAAGAAATTCAATTCCAGAAATAGCCTTGGGAACCATAAGCTTCACAGGGTCATGTATCATCTTCGCTCCTTTCTGAAACTCAGAAGCTTCTTCTACGCAGATAAGTCGTCTTAGATGTTTGGAGACAACAAGCTGTGAAGCCAACTGGGTACCATCGCAGATCTTCTAGATATGAGTGTCAATCGATGCAATTGGGTGGGTGCCGATCGATGTTGTCGAGTGGGCTTTGATCGAGAATATCGAGTGGGTGTCGATCGATGCTAGATTTTGGTGAAGTCTCCATATCTCTTCCCGAAGTGTGCTGATTTTCATCAAGGTTCTGCTCCAAGTCAAACCATTCTTCTAGCTCCAAAACGTCTTCCATAGTGACTTTCCTATCAAAATCCAAATATTAAAGCTTTTATCCATCCTCTAGCTCTAAGAATTCTTTTAGCTCCAAGAAATCATTTGAGGTGATCTCTTTGTCTACATCTGAGGTGAGATCATAGCTTGATACATCGGTGCTCTTCAGTCTTGAGTCTGCAATGATCTAAGGACATTGTCATGGATGAATAGTGTCAAGATAAACAGTGTGGTTCGATGCCATATGAACAATGTTTATCAACGCTGGATGAACAGTGTTGTTCGATTGTGATGTCTGGTCACCAGTTCCAGTTTCGTCAATTCTGTTCGGCTCTTTAGATCCATGTTGTTCATCAGCCTTTCCCATACCGTACTCGACTAGTTGTATTGGAACAAGTTCTTTACTCTTTATCTGTGAACTTTCCATGAGCATATCCAATTTATCAGTTTCTCGATTTCTCGAGCTGCTGCACAACTAGAAAAGCCAAGATAGATGGTCAGATACGAATTAGAATAATAGTCTTTTTTAACGTATGCTCGTGAACCTGTACCTTGGCACGGTGTTGCGACATTAAAACCAAGCTTGGCGCCTTGCTTGACGAAGCTCCAGTCTCCGAACCCTTCGCGCCTCTCTTTCTTTTGGGAGCATCGGGGTTCGGGCAAGTTCTCTTACGACCTTTGGCTGAAGCAGGCAGCGTTGCGCTAAGCGCCGGAAGTCCCAGAACAATCACCCTCTTGGCCGGAGGAGGAGGCCTCAGAGTCGCAACCGGTTCGACCGCGGTAAGAGCCGCAACCGATTCAACCACGGTGAGAGCCGCAACTGGTTCGACCGAGGTAGGAGCCGCAACCGGTTCGACCGCGGTAGGAGCCGCAACCGGTTCGACCGCGGTAGGAGCCGCAACCGATTCAACCACGGTGGGAGCCGCAACCGTTCCAACCTCGGCAGAAACAGCTACATTTTCGACTACAGCAAGGGGCAGAACAGCAGACGAACCCGACGATTCGATAACCACACCTGTCGAGGATTTCAATACCATATCTGCCGTTTCGTCCAAAATAGCCTTGACCTCTCTCAAAAGAACGGATGGGTCCACCGGGGGTACGCCACTCGACACCGCATTCTCCTCAGCGTCGCTGCGATCCATCTCGTCTTGAAACAGGAGAAACTCGGAGATCCGAACGTCCTCTGAATGTGCCATAGGATTGTCACCAGCTGGGACCTCAGAGTTTTGTTGATCACCTTGGGAAGAAGACATCTTTAAAATTTTCTAGAGAGAAGTTGGAGAGAAACTTGAGAGATGAAAAATATGAGGAGTAATGATCCAATACTAATAGAAAAGAAGAGCTCATCCCTCGTGATAAGACAAATCGGAGCCGTAGATTCAGATTAAAGCAACTCCAGCCGCCCGCAAAAACCTTCTCCGAAACTTGTGAGCTGGGGGGCTAACTGTTGGTGTCAAAAACCATAATCTCGAAATCAACGTCTACGATAACTTCTGTAAAAGATAGAATCATTACTTTCCACAGAATACAAAGATTTTTTTATAAAATAAGAGAAATCGTTTTATAAAACTCGAGAAATTGATTTATAAAACTCGAGAAATTGATTTATAAAACTCAAGAAATCGTTTAATAAATCCAAAAGAGATTTCTGAACAAAGGAAATCAGTGGAAAACTTGGAAGATCGTTATCTCAGAAGAACGAAACAAACGTCGATTACACAATTGTCTGAGTTAAGCACAAAACCGCAAAAAACCGAAACCGTCGTAAAACGCGAGCTAGTCCTGACACGAATAGCTCGCCGAACGGCGAGCTAGTCGGGACGAAACTATCTCGTCCCGACTAGCTCGCCGACCGGTGATCTGGGCCAGCCGGCCTAGCTCGCCGTTCGGCGAGCTATCTCGTCCCAACTAGCTCGCCGTTTGGCGAGCTAGAAGCTTCCCGGGCCGCTCGCCCAACGACAACCTGAACCGGTCCGGTTTGGTTTGCTGTACTTCGAACCGAGCCTCGATTTCCCACGTCTTCGGTTCATGGCTTACATCCTTCGACACGATCATGTTCCGAACCACGCTCGAAATGTCTCCCATTTCGTCTCGATCCGTCCCATTGTTCGAGTTTTACGATAAAAACCGTAAAACTTTGTTTACTCGAAAAGAACTCGAGGAAATCATATAAAACGGAAACGGTTAAACGAAACACCGAACATTGCCTAAAATATACGATTTATTCGAGAGTTTTAGTAAAAATCGTAAAAAATGCATTTTTAATTAAAAACGTCGAGTGAATCGTAAAAACGGCAGCGATTAACCGAAGAAAAACGAACATAGCTAAACTTTACGATTAACTCAGGGAGTTAATTAAAAACGGCATCAGATCAGGAAACGATCTCGTGCAAAGTCGCAAAACGGCTCGGAAGGTCCCAAAATGTGATAAAAGCCCATCTCGCGATCTTAACGAAATATAACCCGAAGATACGATAACATTTTGACGATTTACCTGCAGAAGGAAAATGGCAAGTTTGAAGATAAATAGAGGATTTCCGCGGAAAAAAAGGAAAGACCAAGATAAATGGAAGATTCTCGATAAACTCGAATCTGGGAAAAATGAAAGGACCAAACCGCCAAAGGAGGGAGTATATAAGCAAGAGGTATAGGGAAGAAGCAAGGTACACGAAAATCATACCTAGAGAGGCGGCTTTTAGCTTAGGAAATTAAGACTTAGGCATTTAGACTAGCAAACCGGATCCTTAGAACGTTTTGACGTCTGAGCTCCGCGATTATCTTTGTAACGGTTGTCAATCTCTTATTCAATAAAAGCTCTCACGCAAATTCTTTATCTATTCTCTGTTCTTCGTTATCGTTATTCATCCATATTCTGTTAACTCTATTCATTTTAGTGATTTTCGCAGAGATCCAGGACCTCGGAAAAATTAGGGTTTTCCCTAAGTTTCCATATTTGACCGAAAATTGACAATGTGGATTTTGGTTCTCACAAGTTCATGACTGCTTGAATACAAATCTTAGTTTGACTTTTTGTGTTCTTGTTACAGGCTTGTTGATGAGGTACTTTTTGGTCTTCTATTAACAACGACCAGTATCCCTCTGGTGGCTGTAGCAGACGACTTGATAAAAGTAAACTCCGGTGACTAGGTGATGCGACGATAACACTCAGGAGGTGGATGCTCTGGAGGCTGGAGGCTAGAGGCGGAGGCTTAGTTTAGGTTTAGGTTAATTATGTTTTGCTTTAATGTTCTAATTTGTTTTTGTTATAATGTGTTTTTTGTTGTCAACTTTAATGTGTTCTTTAATTATTTGTATATTGATTTTAATTAATAAATGAATTAAACTTTTTATTATGAATTATTTTTTTATTTAATTTTAAATTATTGAATTATGTTTAGGTGTAGTTTTTATTTTTATTTTTTTAAATTAGTTTGGTTTGGTAATTATTTCTAGTAAATTTTAAGATAATTTAGAAATAATTTAATAGCATGAAACATTCGTTGCTAATATAACTATAGCATACAAAAAACCGTTATTAAAAGTGTCAGACCTATTATAACACGCGCTGTCAGAGCGTTTTAGAAAGCGCTATTAAAACATTGACATAGCGTTTTCCATCTGTTATTACTAACCATATTTCATGTATTGTCTTCAGTGTCCCTGGTTTCTCTGAACTACATCCACAGTCTGTGGGTAAAGTAAACCTCCTCAAAAAAAATTCCAGTGGAATTCTTAGGACTCTTAGTGAAACCATCCATCTCCTTCTCATTAGGTTCCCTCTTGAGATGTCTAGGAACCTTATCCTTCCTTTTCCTAAGGATTCTTCCAGTAGTTGCCTTATCAATGTCCATAGGCTCTGATGTAAGGTTGGAAGGGTTGGTAGATGTTGGTCGGAGTGCATTGCTTCGTGATATGTCGATTGGGGGCAAACACACTTGGGATGTGAGAGAAGTGCGTCGATCGATAGGGTATGTATTTTGTCGATTGATGACATGTTCTCTCTGTTGATCAATCTATAGCTCGTGATGTCGATCGACGGTGGGGTAGAAAGGGCTGGGTGGATGCGGGTGTCTTTCCGCAAACTCCTTGTGAGTCAAAATCCAGATTGCATTGCAAGATTCAGTCGACACAGCTGATATCGATCGATCTGCATAACCTTCTGTCGATCGATTTGTGTCAAATACTATCGATCAATATTCACTACGTGGCGTCGATCGATGCGAAGGCAGTTTGTCGGAGTCGAATGAGTTTTCTTCCTCAAAATTGTCTTCTTTCATCTTCACATGTCAAATTTATTGCTAGAAATCATCATCCAGCATGGCCTTGACGTGGTGTTTCATTGCTTCATCCATGTCGATCTAAAATCCACACTAAGTATTTTGTAGTGATCGAGAGTTCAATCAGGAGTTCAATCGGAATTCGGTTGACAAAAATGGACTTTTATTGAATATGAAATTCGTTACAAGGTGATGAACAAGATCGAAAATAACAATAAAAAAGTAGAAGTAATAAGCGAACTAGAAATCTGTGGAGTGAGGTCGATGTGATTAGTAAATTACTCTAGGGTTTTCCGGGTGTCTTTTCTCACTGTTCCAGCTCCCTTTTATAGCTCTCTCTTCTTCTAACTACTTCCGCCTCCGGAATATCATTTCGACCTCGTAGAGTCCGGTTGATATCAAGCTCATGATGATCGTAGATGTGCTTGGGCCTACTCAATCAGGTGCTAAAATTGGGTCCAACATTTGTCCCCCAATCTTTTTCTTTTGTAAAATATGAAGATGGCACATTCAGACTCAATCGACAAGAGGCGGCTCAAGTTCCGCGGCGGCAGGAATCCGACACGTGTTACTTCCCTGTCTATGGACCGTTAGCGTGCGTCTCTAATGGCTACTTGTGCCGTTTTCGAGGTGAAAGCTAATTATTATCTTCTTGTTAATGACAAAGCCGTTTTGGTGTCGGCGAATTGCCTAATAAATATTGGAGGTCTTTCTTTCTTTCCTAATTCTTTCTTTCTCTGCTAAACTTCTTGCTTTGTGCGATTTTTGATTTTCTTTTAAGTATAGATGGATACATCGTTCAATTTCCTCTTTCAACGACCATTGCTGATGATCTTGAGGCTTTGTACACGACTTGTGGTGTCGATCGGAGCATCAAGCTCGAACTAGCCACTACGCTTGAGACCCCTAAAACTGTTCGAGAGGGATTTTGCGGAGAAAACCTTTCATTCTTCAAATCTTGCAGTCTTTTCTTTCCTTTTCTGGCCCAATCATCGAGATTGTGGCTGAATTGGGTATATCTCTCACTCAGATGTGCCCAAAATTCTTGAGGCATTTTTGGCACTTGTGGTTAGATCTCGCGAAGAAGGCTTGCAAGGTTTAGAGGAGCTACATCACTTGTGTTTGTTGAAGAGGAGCAATCAGAGCCCGGGGACTTTCCTTATGTCGCTGCGCATAGGACACTGTATTATCTAGGGGGTTCCGTACCGTGATCAAGATTGGCGAGAGAAGTTCTTTGTCTTCAAGGTTGATCATTCGTCAATGGGTGATTTCGACTTCGCGAGGATTCCTCAACTTTTGTCTGTCGATATAAGTTTGTTCTGGTTCTTTTATCATATACACTTTTCTATGTTTAATATGTGACTTCTAAAGTCGTTTTATGGTTTTCCAGTGCATTCCGGTAGCTCTCTGATGTCGAACGAGCTCTGAGGTCTGTCGAAGATGTTACAACAAGATCACCAGGATTGGTCGTCTTTCGATGGCGAACGAATCCCCGCTGCTTTCTTGCTGCTGGATGGGACCAATCAAGCACCGGCTATTACCAGCCGCTCGATCAAAGTCAAGGATATCGCGGGACCTTCTAGCGATCTTCCTTCTTCTGCCAGGTCTGATAGGCAGTTGGCCAGGAAGTCTTCGATCAAGAACCGGAGTAACATCGCGGGGAGCAGAGACCTCGAGGATTTGACTTTGATTCCACTTCTGGTTTCTGATGTCGAGGGGACCTCTAGAGCAGGAGGATCCCCGAGCGCCGACGATGTTGGTGTCAAAATCGGTCACGACGGATCCAATGGCTAAAAGTTTCCGTAAATATAAAAATACGTTTTATAAAACACGAGAAGTTGTTTTATAAACTGCTAAGGACTTTCCAAACAAAGGAAACCCACGGAAAACTTGGAAATTGTCATCTCGAGAAGACGAACAAAGCAATCGTCGATTACACGATTTCCCAAGTTATGCGAAAAAACGCATCCACCGTAAAACGCGAGCAGGTTCGACCGAACCAAGTTCAACGTACGACGAGCCAAACCAACCGGTTGAGCTTGCCGTACGGCAAGCTGAACCAACCCGGTTCGTCTCGCCGTACGTCGAGCTGACTGTCCCGAGCCTTGATCTCCCATGTCCTTGACTCAAGGCATACGTCCTTCGACTCGATCGTGTGCTGAACCATGGTTGGAACGTCTCTCGTTTCGTCTCGATCCGTCCTATCGTTCAAGTTTTACGATAAAAACCGTAGAGTCTTGTTTTTCTTGAAAGAACTCGAGGAAATCGTATAAAACGGCAACGGTTCAACGAAGCACCAAACATCGCCTAACTAAACGATTTACTCGAGATGTTTTGTGAGAAATCGTAAAAAAACACGTTTTTAATAAAACATCGAGTAAATCGTGGAAAACGGCAAACCGAAACGGCGAACATTGCCAAACCTTACGATTAACTCGATAAACTTATAAAAACGACATCGTATCAGGAAACGATCTCGTATAAATTCGTAAAACGGCTTTATCGCAAAAACGGCACGAAAAGTCCTAAAACGCGGTAAAATCCTATCTCGCGACTTTAACAAAATCTAGCCCAAGGATGCGGCGACGTTTTAACGATTTACTCGCAGAAAGAAGATAAATGTCAAATTTGAAGATAAATATCAAGTTTGAGGATAAATAAATGATTTCGACGGGAAAAAGGAAAGATCGAGATAAATGGAAGATTCTCGATAAACTCGAATCTGGGCGAAATAGAAGGAGTAAACCGCCTAGAAAGGGAGTATATAAGCAAGAGGCAGAGGACAGAAGCAAAGGACGATTTTCCGAGCTCTCATCTGAGACTTTTACAACTTTTCTAGACTTAGAATTTTCCACTCTTAGAAACCTAGGTTTTATCCTCGACAAGTTCGGTTTCTATGACTGGCACTCAATTACTAGACAAACTTGCCCAGGCAGTTCGATCTCTAGTCAAGCTCTATCAACTGAACTACGTTCGACTTGATCCTCTAAAGGGGTACGTAGGCAGCCTTTCATAGGGTTTAGTCCGAAATCAATCAAAATCTCTTTTCTTATATTTTTTCGTCTTTTGTTATCGAGCTGCGACTCGACTAGGTTTAGGGTCTTATGTTGATAACTCGCTGACGGCCCCTGCGGCCAAAGCCTTTGTAATATCTTGTAAATATCGCAACGCTCTTACGCGAATTCGAAATAAGATCGACTTTCTTTATAAATTCGTTTTATCATGTTTTTTTCTATTTTCCGCATTTATTTGGTTACTTGTCGTTGGCTTTCACAGAGATCCGGGTCCTCTGGAAAATTAGGGTTTTCCTAAGTTTCCTTATTTTACGGAAATCGACTGTGTGAATTTTGGTTCCCACAGTTTGGCGCTAGAAGGAGAGGAGTCTGATTACTCTTACTCATAGCCGCAAAACGCCTAGTCAAAACGATATCTGGAAATATGAGAGACAAAGTCGCAGCTCGCAAAAACACTGGTTGAACAACTCCAGCAGCGATTACTCTTATAGCCAAAGCTCACGCAAACGCTGTAGTACTTAACAAAATCGAAAAACGAATCGCGACTTTTCGCCACGTGAAGAGCAACAAAACAAGCTCGCAAATTCTCTCTCAGATCACTAAGGGCAGCGATAAAATCTATCAAACTCCATAGTGTTTTTCTTATTTCCGAGTTGGACAAATCTCAATACGTATGGGTTGAGCAAAAGACGTTTTCCGAGAACATTTCGGAAAGATAAAACTTGCTCTCCCAGAAACCGCGGAGTAAACCATAGGTTACTCGCGAAATAAACCGTAGGTTACTCGCAAAATAAACCTTAGGTTACTCGCGAAATAAACCCTGGGTTACTCGTGAGAAAAACCCTAGGTTGCTCGTAGAAGAACCCTAGGATGGTTACTCGCGAGAAAAACCTTAGGTTTCTCGCGGAAGAACCCTAGATTGGTTACTCACGGGAAAAATCCTAGGCTAATCGCAGAATTAGGCGTTACTATCCAGCTCAAAAAAGACGGTGTGTTGGCCAAGCAACCCAGCTTGCCATCTTGGCGAGCTGACCGACCTTCCACCTCGCACTCGAGGCACTGACTTTGCCCCAAGGGTTCTTACCGTCCAACTCGCCATACGGCGACATGGCCAAGCTAAACCAGCTCGCCGTACGGCGAGCTGAACCGTTCAGGCCAGCTCGCCGTACGTCGAGCTGACCAGTCTTCCACCTCGTCCTCGAGGCACTGACTTTTCCCCAAGGGTTCTTATTGTCAGCTCGCCATACGGCGACCTGGCCAAGCTAAACCAGCTCGCCGTACGGCGAGCTGGCCAGCCTTTCACCTCGCCCTTGAGGCGCTGACATTGCCCCAAGGGTTCTTACCATCCAGCTCGCCACACGGCGAGTTGGCAAAGCTAGATCAGCTCGCCGTACGGCTAGCTGAACCGTTAATACCAGCTCGCCGTGCGGCGAGCTGAAAGGTTTCACCCGGCTCGCCATACATCGAGCTGAACCAATACTTGAGTTTCTCTCTCGAGTCTTGATTGCGCTGATTCTCGTTTCGTCTCAATCGGAATTTCCATCGAGATTTTACGATAAAAACCGCAAAGACTTGTTTTTTCTTATAAGTTCGAATCAATGTCTAAAACGGCAACGGTCGACTTAACACCAAAGTTGCCTAAACTATACGAGAGATTTGAACTCTCTAAACGCAATCCGGTTTTACGAAATTTTGTCATGCTAAGTCGAAAACATCCAATCATAAACACGTGATTGATTTTTCGATATACAAAGCGCACCTAGTCGGTTAAGTAAAACCAGCAGTACGAAGAAACAAGAACATGAACTCCGATGCTTATGTCCTCTCCCCGCTCCGATACTCTTGTTGTTAATTCTTCAAAGACCGACTCATACGAGAATAAGTCAAAAGACAAAGAACGAAGAATAGACAATCCCAAATCGTCAATGAAACTAAGGTATGACCAATTTGAAAATTTTATTAGACTTCTAATTTCTCATAGGAAAGGAATGAAAACGTCTTGTAAACAGCCGTAAAACCTAGGGAACTTAGAATTTAGCGGGATAGTCTAGCATGTAAGTCGTAACTAATTTTTGTCTATCTCGATCTGTTGTTCTCTAACTGTTCAGGCATAACTCGCAAGCCGATCCAATCTCTCGTACAACCGAGATACGATCGCCACGCAATCGAGCGTACTCATATCATTTCCTAAAAGAAAGAAGGAGCTAGAGACGCTGAAGTCGTCTTAAAATCGACTCGTGCCTAGAAATTTTCGTAAAATCAGACATACTCCAAGTTATCACCAATCCACCATGGTCTATAATCGACCCGGATTGTCGGTCATCCCAATCCTTCAAAGGAAACTCATCTTTTTTCTTTCTTCAAACTTTTCCTCGCATCAAGAAAATGTTTTTATAAAGCAGACTCTCGCAAAAATAAGCGGAAAAATATTCGGACAATGCGATGTTGGTGTCAAAAATCGTAATCTCGAAATCAACGTCTACGATAACTTGTATAAAAGATGGGATTATTGCTTTCCGCAAGAATCGTTCTATAAAACTCGAGGAATCGTTTTATAAAACACGTGAATCGTTTTATAAAACTCGAAGGATCGTTTTATAAAACTCGAAGGATCGTTTTATAAAACTCGGGAATCGTTTTATAAGGTTCAAGGAATCGTTTTATAAAACTCAAGGATCGTTTTATAAAAATCGAGAATCGTTTTATAAAACTCGAAGAATCGTTTTATAAAACTCGAGAATCGTTTTATAAAACTCGAAGAATCGTTTTATAAAACTCGAGAATCGTTTTATATAACTCGAAGAATCGTTTTATAAAACTAAAGAATCGTTTTATAAAACTCGAAGAATAGTTTTATAAAACTCGAGAATCGTTTTATAAAACTCGAAGAATAGTTTTATAAAACACAAAGAATCGTTTTATAAAACTCGAAGAACCGTTTTACAAAACCGCGAAAAACCAAAACTGCCGTAAAACGCGAACTAGCCTCGTCCCGGCTAGTTCGCCCAACGGCGAACTAAGCCATGACCGACTTAGTTCGCCGTTGGGCGAACTAGCCCCGTCCCGGATAGTTTGCCCAGCGGCGAACTAAGCCATGACCGGCCTAGTTCGCCGTTGGGCGAACTAGAAACTTCCCAGACAGTCCACCGGCTCGATTCGCCGTACATCAAATCGACCATCCCGAGCCTCGATCTCCCATATCCCCGATTCAGTGCTTACGACCTTTGACACGGTCGTGCTCCGGACCATGTTCAAAATGTCTCCCGTTTCGTCTCGATCCAACCTATCATTCGAGTTTTACGATAAAAACCGTAAAAATTTGTTTTCTCGGAAAGAGCTCGAGGAAATCGTATAAATCGGCAACGGTTAAACGAAACACCGAACATTGCCTATACTATACGATTTATTCGATATTTTTCGTTAAAATCATAAAAACGCATTTTTAATAAAAAACGTCGAGAAAATTGTAGAAACGGCATCGGATCAGGAAACGGTCTCGTATGAAGTCGTAAAACGGATTTTATCGTAAAACGGCCCGAAAGGTCCTAAAACACGATAAAACCCCATCTCGCGATATTAACGAAATCAAACCCGAAGATACGATAACGTTTTGATGGTTTAATCGCAGAAGGAAGATAAATGTCAAGTTTGTAAACAAAAGACAAGTTTGAAGATAAATAGAAGATTTCCGCGGAAGAAAAATGAAGGATCAAGAGAAATGGAAAATTCCCGATAAACTCGAATTCAGGCAAAATAGAAAGACTGAACCGCCTAGGAGAGGAGTATATAAGCCAGAGGCATGGTGCAGGAGTAAAGGGACGAAAATAAGACCAAAAATATGCGGCTGCTAGCTTAGGAATCTAGGACTTAGCGTTTAAACTAGCAATCCAGATCCTTAGAACGTTTCGACGTCTAAGTTCTTCAATTCTCTTTTGTAACAGTTGTCGATTTCTTACTTAATAAAAGCTTCCATACAAATTCTCTATTCTCTGTTCTTCGTTATTCATCCATATTCTGTTAATTTTGTTTGTTTTAGTGATTTCCGCAGAGATCCAGGACCTCGGGAAAATTAGGGTTTTTTCTCTAAGTTTCCATATTTGACGGAAAATCGACAGTGTGGATTTCGGTACCCACAACATCTATATTGTGGGAACCGAAATTCACACTTGTCGATTTCTGTCAAATAAGGAAACTTAGGAAAACCCTAATATTCCAGAGGAACCGGATCTCTCCGAAAGCCAACGACAAGTAACCAAATAAATGCGGAAAAATATGAAAAACGCAATAAAACGATTTCTCGAGTTTTATAAAATGATTCTCGAGTTTTATAAAACGATCTTCGAGTTTTATAAAACGGCTTCTCGAGTTTTATAAAACGATCCTCGAGTTTTATAAAACTATCTTCGAGGTTTATAAAATGTTTCTCGAGTTTTATAAAACGATTATTCGAGTTTTATAAAATGATTCTCGAGTTTTATAAAACGATTCTTCGAGTTTTATAAAACGATCCTCGAGTTTTATAAAACGATCCTCGAGTTTTATAAAACGATCCTCGAGTTTTATAAAACGATCCTCGAGTTTTATGAAACGATTCTTTGGGTTTTATAAAACGATTCCTTTTATATTTCTGCGGGGAGTTTCGGCCGTTGATTCCGTTGTACCA
>CAKOAT010464043.1:45681-83647 GCA_932364175.1 Eruca vesicaria subsp. sativa
GGTTCTTGCGAGTGGTTAACCAGTTTTAGTTAAGTTAGGCGGAATTAATGGTCGGAAAGGTCCGTTGAAAGTGATCTTTCCACTCTCCAGGGAGCGGAAAGCGTTTAAGATTAGGGCTGCGCCTTGTGAAGGCTGCCTACGTACCCTTTTGAGGGGATCAAGCCTTTCGTAGTTCGTTTCGGAGTTAAGGTTCGTATGAGATGTTTCCTAGCAAAACCTTTACGGTCTAGTTATATGTTGTCTAGGAATTATCGAGCATATTGATGTCGATGGCATCCGGACCTTTGTCGTCCTTGAGACTGGCCTCGTAAGCCGTTTGGTCTGGCCGAGCGTGGCCGTTATAGTTTTCGGACTGGCCGTATGCGGCTCTGAGTCCCTGCCACATTTGCGGCTTTATTAAAAATCAGTTTGCGTTTTTTAAGAGCGTGTTTTTATTCGTATGAATGTAGCGGGAAGAATATGAGTTGATATTGAGGGAGGTCCACGAGTTGTCGTCTCGCATTCCTTTTTCCCTTAGTGTATCGCCTTGTTCGTTTGCTCGTTTTAGGATGTTTAGTAAATCGAGTGAGCGTTTAGATATAGACGAAGAGACATGCCTTTAGGATCTCGATTCATGCCTTGAGTCGTTAGCGACCAGTGTGCTGGGTTTAGGGCAAGACCTAGGTTTACTTTTCGGATTGAGGCTATGCGATGACTAGTCGGCTTTCGTTTTGCCTGTTGCGATTTTAACCTGATTCCATACCGATTTAGAATCCGCGATAGGTTCTCGGCTTATACGATTCGTCTGGTTGGAACCGAGCATCTCACCGGGAACAATTTCTAAGTTGCTCGGAAGTGCTGACCAAAATTTTGGATTTCTTTTATAGCGCTATTACCCTTGTGTCGGGTGTTCGAGAGCTATCTCTGCGAGATAACTTAAGTTTGTTTAGGACTGTTGCGAGTTTGTTGTGATCAGCAACAAACTTTTTAGGCGATAGATGTTTACGTTGTTTTGGCCTTCGCAAAGGATACGTACGTTAAGAAGTTTTGCGTAATTTTATAGTCGCGGACGGACTGTTAGGTCTTCCAAGAAATGACTTTATCGAGGAAGGTATTTGTGTCGAAAAACTAATCTCCGGGAGTCTGCGACGTCTCGCAGTGCCGAAAGTTTGTTTTTATTTTATATGCGCGTTTTGTGTTCGGAAAGTTTGCGGGCTCGAAGATGTTGCGCGGTGTTGCGAGGGTTTTGTCTTAACCTTGCTTTGCAGGAACACTTTGGTTTGTTTGCGGATATTCGCAATTAAAACTTACATTCCTGTTTCGATGTTAGGTAGTTTTATGATTTGTGCTAGAGCAATTAGGACCGAGAGGTCGCATATGTTGTTTCCCCGAAACGAAGCATTTTTTCGTTACGGTGCTTTGTGAAGTGTTGACCTTCCGAGATTCGTACGGCTTTAGTAGCTCTGGTACGAGTGTTTTCTTATACGTCGGATTTTGTAGGCAACTTGGTTCGGGAATAGAGTGAATCGCGAAAATACAGAACTTCGCCGATTTTCGACAATTTTGCATTATCCGTTGAAAGTATTGGCTTGGCGTGAAGGTTGTGTTCAGCCGCACAGCCAAGGTCGTATTTGGTAGAGGATTAGACCACGACACTTTCGTGCTATCAAAAAGGTCGAGTCGGTTTGTAAACTTGGCATTAAAGTGAAGCGCGATCGGACAATAGCCAAGTAGCGTTTGTCGAGCTTGATATGCCAAGTATACCCGTGTTTATAGAAAACTTTTTTCCGTTTTATGTTTGATTTCTACGGTGAAAGTTTCGTATAAACTTTCCTTTCTATGGAAGTTGTTTTTTTTTTTACTCGAGGGAGACAGATCCTAAGAAGCTCGATGCAGAGCCCGTGTGGAGTCGTTTGCGGGGCAGTCTCATTCTCGGATGTAAACGGAAGGAATGAGAGCGGATGCTCGTGAACCGATGGGCTTAAGAGTGAGATCTTTAAGATCGTGTCGCGAGGAGGAAAAATTTAGATTGGCGTCCCAGTGCCGGATCGTATAGCTTGGTTTTTGCTATAAGGAAAGTACTTTTCGCAAAACCTGTGACGTTTACTTTCGAAAGTTACTTCGTTATGACATGATCCTGACTATACGAAGGATTTCTCGCGTAAGCAACGGGCGATGAATTTAGTAAATCGACGCGACGCATTGGGTTAACAATGTTTCCAAAGATTTTTCGAGAAACCTTTCCGCTTAGTTTTTGATTCTTCGGTGGTAGTTTTTTCGGAGTCACTCGTGGAGTTTTACCAAAAGTTATTTCACCAAGATCTAGTCGCAAAATGTTTTAGCGGGTTTCTCGGGCGGAATGAATCACATGATTAGCAATAGGATCAGTCAGCGAGAAGGGAGGACGTGTTCTCTATTGCTGCTTTGTGTTCTCGATTTTTCTTTCGCCGCAAATGTTCTTGACATTATTCCGTGACTCACTTGGTTTGACGGAAAATGAGATCAATGCTTTGATGCCTAAAGATTTTGATTCTTATACTTGTTTTATCAAGTTTGAGAAGATCTTTATGACTTCGGCAAATAATCGAGTTTCGCTCTGAAGTTTCGCAGAGATTTTGTAACCGCATGATTGCGACGAGAGATGCTGTATATTGCTCGAGATTATTTCCCAGACGGTTTGGATCAGTCTTTAGCGCTTAGACGGTTTTTAGATTGTCGTTTGATTTCGACGAGGCGTCGCATCGTCCGAATATTTTCCGCTTATTTTTTGAGAGAGTTTGCTGTATTGAAAGCGTTTTCTTGATGCGAGGAAAAATGTTCGGCGAAAGAAGAAAGACGAGTTTCGTTTGAAGGATTGGGATGATCGACAATCCGGGTCGATTAAAGGCCATGGTGGATCGGAGATGACTTGGAGTATGTCTGATTTACTAAAACTTCTAGGAGCGAGTCGGTTTTAAGACAACGTCAGCGTCTCCAGCTCCCTCTTTCTTTTAGGAAATGAGTACGTTCGAATGCGTGGCGATCGTTTCTCGGTTGTACGAGAGATTGGATCGGTTTGCGAGTAATGCCTGAATGGTTAGAAAACAACAAATCGAGATAGACAAAAATTGCTTACGACTTAGCATGCTAGACTATTCTCTAAATTCTAAGTTCTCTAGGCAGTTTACAAGACGTTTTCGTTTCTTATCTACGAGAAATTAGAAGTCTAATAAAATTTTCAAATCGGACATACCTTAGTTTCATCGATGATTTTAGACCGTCTATTCTTCGTTCTTCGTCTTTTGACTTACCGGTCTTCGACGAATTACCAGCAAGAGTATCGGAGCGGGGAGAAGACTTAACCATCGGAGCTCATGTTATCGAAAAAATCAATCACGTGTTTATGATTGGATGTTTTCGACTTAGTGTGGCAGAGTTTCGTAAAACCGGATTGGGTTTAGAGAGTTTAGATTTCTCGTATAGTTTAGGAAACTTTGGTGTTAAGTCAACCGTTGCCGTTTTAGACGATTGATTCGAACTTATACGAAGGAACAAGTCTTTGCGGTTTTATCGTAAAATCCCGATGGAAATTCCGGTTAAGCCGAAACGAGAATCAGCGCGATCAAGACTCGAGTGAGAAACTCGAGGATTGGTTCAGCTCGACGTAGGGCAAGTCGGGTGAACCCTTTCAGCTCGCCGTGTGGCGGTCTGGATGGTAAGAACCCTTGGGGCAAAGTCAGCGTCTCTTGGGCGAGCTAGGCGCTTGGTTCTGCTCTACGTTCGGCGAGCTAAGACGCTTGGCGCGGGTGATCTCGATTCGTCGAGTTGACTTGTTTTCTTCGTAGAATCTCAACGGAAAGTCTGATTGAGACGAGACGAAAAGCGTCTCGATCAAGATTCGAGATGGAAATGTTTCGATCCGACTTGCCTAATGATGAGTCGGCGAGCACAGTTCCGATTCATCAAGCTCTCTTGTTTTCGTTGTAAAATCTCAACGGAAACTTTGACTGAGATAAAACGGAAAGCAGTGCGATTATTGTTTAGAGTACGATCAGGTTCACCATAGCTATAAGTTGGATTGTGCGGACTCACTTGTTGGATAGCTATAACCAGTGCCTCTAGGACGAGGTCGAAAGCCGGTCAGCTCGCAAAGATGGCGAGCTAGGTTGCTTAGCCGACTCACCGTCTTTTCGGCTGGATAGTATTGCCCGATTCTGCGAGTAGCCTAAGGTTCTTTCGCGAGCAACCTAGGGTTTTGTTGCGAATAACCTAGGGTTTTTCCGCGAGTAACCTAGGGCTTTCTCCGCGAGTAAAGCTAGGGCTTTCTCCGCGAGTAACCTAGGGTTTTACCGCGAATAACCTACGGTTTTTCCGCGAGTAACCCAGGTTTTATTTCGCGAGTAACATACGGTTTGTTCCGCGGTTTCTGGGAGAGCAAGTTTTATTTTTCCGAAAAGTTCTCGGAAAACGTCTTTTGCTCAACTCGTGAGATTTTTCCAACTCGGAAATAAGAAAAACACTATGGGGTTTGATAGATTTTATCGTTGCCCTCAGTGATCTGAGATAGAAATCGTGAGCTTGTTTTGTCGCTCTTCCCGTGGCGAAGAGTCGCGATTAGGTTTTCGATTTTGTTGAGTACTACAGCGTTTGCATGAGCGTTGGCTGTAGGAGCAGTCGCTGCGGGAGTTGTTTTACCAGCGTCTTTTTGCGAGTTGCGACTTTGTCTTTCATACATCCAGACATCGTTTTGGTCAAGCGTTTTGCGGCTATGGGTAAGAGTAATCCGACCCCCCTCCTTCTAGCGCCAAACTGTGGGACCGAAATTCACACTTGTCGATTTCGTCAAATAAGGAAACTTAGGAAAACCCTAATTTTCCAGAGGAACCGGATCTCTGCGAAAGCCAACGACAAGTAACCAAATAAATGCGGAAAAATATGAAAAACGCAATAAAACGAATTTATAAAGAAAGTTGAACTTATTTCCGATTCGCGTAAGAGCGTTTCGATCATTACAATGAATTACAAAGGCTTTGGCCGCAGGGGCCATCAGCGAGTTACAAACATAAAACCCTAGATCTAGTCGAGTCGCAGCTCGATGACGAAAGACGGAAAAAGATAGGAAAAAATTTTTGATTGATTTTGGACTGAACATTATAAAAGGCTGCCTACGTACCACTTTCGAGGATCAAGTCGAACGTAGTTCAGTTGATTGAGCTGGACAAGAGATCGAACTGCCTGGGCAAGTTCGTCTAGTGATTCAGTGCCAGTCATAGAAACCGAACTTGTCGAGAAAAAGCCTAAGTTTCTAAGTGCGGAAAATTCTAAGTCTAGAAAAGTTGTGAAAGTCTCAGATGAGAACTCCGGATTTCGTCCCTCTGCTTCTGCCCTATGCCTCTTGTTTATATACTCCCTTCCTAGGCGGTTTAGTCTTTCCATTTCGCCCAGATTCGAGTTTAATGGGAATCTTCCATTTATCTCGATCTGTTCTTTTATCCCACAGAAATCTTCTATTTATCCTCAAACTTGACATTTATCTTCAAGTTTGACATTTATCTTCTTTCTGTGAGTAAATCGCCAAAACGTCGTCTTATCTTCGGGTAGGACTTCGTTTAAAGTCGTGAGTGGCTTTTATCGCGTTTTATGACTTTGGACGAGATCGTTTCCTGATACGATGCCGTTTTTAGATAAGTTTCTCGAGTTAATCGTAAAGCTAAGCAATGTTCGATGTTTCGATTAATCGTTGCCGTTTTCTACGATTTACTCGGGGTTTTATTAAAAACGCGTTTTGTACGATTTTTACGCAAAATCTCGAATAAATCGTATAGTTTAGGCAATATTCGGTGTTTCGTTTAACCGTTGCCGTATTATACGATTTCCTTGTGTTCTTTTCGAGAAAACAAAGTTTAACGGTTTTTATCGTAAAACTCGAACAATAGGACGGATCGAGACGAAACGGGAGACATTTCGACCGTGATTCGGAATACGATCGTGTCGAAGGACGTATGCCTTGAATCAAGGATGTGGGAGATCGAGACTCGGGATGGTCGGCTCGACGTATGGCGAGCTAGTTCAGCTTGGCCAGGTCGCCATATGGCGAACTAGGTGATAAGAACCTGTGGGACAAAGTCAGTAGTTCGCCTGCTGGCGAACTAAGCCGGCTTGGCTTAGTTCGCCAGCAGGCGAACTAGTCGAGGGACTCCTGGTTCACCAGCAGGCGAACTAGTGGAGAGGCTTCTAGTTCGCCTGCTGGCGAACTAAGCCAGCTCGGCTTAGTTCGCCAGCAGGCGAACTAGTCGTGACTAGTTCGCGTTTTTCGGCGATTTCGGTTTTTTGCGGTTTTGTAAAACGATTTCTCGAGTTTTATAATAAAACGATTCTCGAGTTTTATAAAACGAGCTTCGAGTTTTATAAAACGTCTTCTCGAGTTTTTTAAAACGATCCTCGAGTTTTATAAAACTATCTTCGAGTTTTATAAAACCCTTCTCGAGTTTTATAAAACGATTCTTCGAGTTTTATAAAACGATTCTCGAGTTTTATAAAAAGATTCTTCGAGTTTTATAAAATGATCCTCGAGTTTTATAAAACGATTCTCGAGTTTTATAAAACGATCCTCGAGTTTTATAAAACGATCCTCGAGTTTTATAAAACGATTCTTTGGGTTTTATAAAACGATTACTTTTATATTTCTGCGGGGAGTTTCGGCCGTTGATTCCGTCGTACCGATTTTGACCCCAACATATATAGGAAATAAACTCCTCACTTTTCTTCTTCTCCAACGGATCATAGAAAACAGTTTCGTCAACATTAGTCAGGCACATCTTATTCTTCTTGAGATCACATATTGCTCCCGGAAGCTCGGCTGATATCTTCAAAAATACTCTCGACAGAATGGAAACCGATCTGTCTGAAATCGCAGAAAACGTAAGCCCGCTAGTAGGACTCTCGGGAGAAATCACCATGACCCTCGGAACGATAACCGTGACAGCTCGTGCCGGGAGCATGGTGAAAAACGTCGAATTCGAAGTCGTCGACCGACCTATGTCTTACAACGCAATCGTATGGACACCGTGGTTAAATTCGATGCAAGCGATTCTGTCGACGTACCATATGTGTCTCAAGTTTCCGACTTCGTGCGGGATCGAGACATATGGGGAAATCGGAGGACCTCGCAAGTTTGCTACGCCGCGGATTTAAAACGAAAAAATCTGCCGGTCGATATCTCTTCCAAAAAGAAAAAGAAGTTGACGTCCCTCGACAACGCCCCAGAGCAAGATAAAACAGAACTCTTCTGGCAGTTGCGAGCGGCCGAGGATTTGGAAGGTAAACACGAGCCTATCTGCGAACCCGTCATCTCAGTATGCGTCGACGAGAATTTTCCAGAACGCTGCGTCAAAATCGTTGCGAACCTGAGCGAGACCTTGAAAGTCGAACTCCTGACATGTCTTAAACGAAACTCAAACACGTTCGCTTGGACTGCAGAAGATATGCAGGGAATCGACATCAACATCACATGTCACAAACTTAACGTTGACCTAACATCTAAACCCGTCAAACAAAAAAAGACGAAAACTGGGGTCAGAACGCGCTGAAGCGGTCAACAGCGAAGTCGATAGACTCCTCAAAGTAGGATCGATCACGGAAGTTTGGTATCCTGACTGGCTCGCCAATCCCGTCGTCGTAAAGAAAAAGAACGGAGAATGGCGAGTCTGCGTCTATTTCACCGATTTTCAATAAATAGTGTCCAAAAGATAGCTATCCACTGCCACACATTGATCGTTTGGTCGAGGCAACCGCGGGGAACAAACTTTTATCTTTCATGGACGCCTTCTCAAGATACAATCAAATCATGATGAACCCTGACGATCGGGCAAAAACCGCATTCATAGCTGATCGCAGAACTTACTGCTATAAAGTGATGCCTTTCAGCCTTAAGAACGCCGGTGCGACTTACCAACGACTCGTCAATCGCATGTTCGCCGAACAACTCGGAAAAACGATGGAAGTATACATCGACGATATGCTAGTGAAATCACTCGAAGAACGAGATCATGTCGTGCACCTCCAAGAATGTTTCGAAAGGCTCAACCTTCATAACATGAAGTTAAACCCTGCGAAATGTCAATTCGCCGTCGCATCCGGAGAATTTTTAGGGTATCTCGTCACTTACCGCGGGATCGAGGCCAAACCGAAACAAATCACGGCATTGATAGATATGGTTTCTCCCAGAAAAAAACGCGAAGTACAAAGACTGACCGGCAGGGTCGCAGCACTTAACCATTTTATCTCGCGATCAACGGATAAATGTCTACCTTTCTACGAAACGTTAAAAGGAAACAAAAAGTTCGAATGGTCCGAAGAATGCGAGAAAGCTTTCCAACAGCTAAATCATTACCTAGCTACCCCGCCAGTACTCGCGAAACCTGTAGAAGGAGAACCATTATTCCTCTATATCGCAGTGTCGACGACCGCCGTGAGTGGCGTCCTTATTCGGGAAGAACGCGGCGAACAAAAAACAATCTTCTACGTAAGTAAGACGCTACTGGACATGGAGACGCGATATCCGAAGATGGAGAAATTGGCTTTGGTCGTAGTCAAGTCGGCAAGAAAATTAAGACCATATTTCCAATCTCACACCGTCGTCGTGCCGACCTCATTCCCTCTCCGCACCATTTTGCATAGTCCCAGCCAATCGGGAAGATTAGCAAAATGGGCGATCGAGCTGAGCGAGTACGATATTGAATATCGCGCAAAGACTTGTGCGAAATCGCAAGTACTCGCGGACTTCATAGTTGAACTCCCAACGGGAAGCACGTCCAACCAAGAGCCGAACTCGACTTGGATCTTATACGTTGGCAGATCCTCATCCAAACAAGGCTCTGAGATCGGCATCCGACTCGCATCCCCAACGGGAGAAGTATTGGAACAGTCATTCCGATTAATTTTCCACGCTTCGAACAACGAAGCCGAGTATGAGGCCTTGAGCGCAGGACAATGATTAGCTCACAGACTGAAGATTCGTAATCTTCACGCATACTGCGACTCCCAGCTAGTGGCTAGTCAGTTCAGAGGAGAATACGAAGCAAGGGACGAGAGAATGGAAGCGTATCTGATCTTGGTAAAAGATCTGACCCAGAAATCCGATCAATTCGCCCTGACTAGGATTCCTCGAGCGGAAAACGCCCAGGCAGACGCCTTGCCCGCCTTGGCATCCAGCTCGGATCCTGGTATGAGCAGGGTAATTCCCGTTGAATTCATCGAACAACCTAGCATCGGACCGCCCATAGTCATAAACCTGATCAGTGAACTAGAAAGCGATATGGACGAAAACCATCCAGCCAAAGATCAGTCCGATTACGGATTCGATCGTCCCTGGATGGAAACAATTCTCGCATACATAACTAACAGAGAACTTCCACCGGAAAAATGGGCGGCCCGAAAGATAAAAACTCAGGCCGCACGGTATGTTGTAGTTAACGGAGAACTTTACAAATGGAGATTCTCCAGACCACTAATGACTTGCGTGCAAGGGGAGAAAGCGCGGCGAGTAATGCAGGAAGTGCACTCCGGATCTTGCGGAAACCATTCCGGTGGAAGATCTCTCGCAATAAGAATCAAGCGCCACAAATATTTCTGGCCAACGATGGTAAAAGATTGCGAAGACTTTTCGCGAAAATGCGAGAAGTGCCAGCGGCACGCTCCGACTATTCACCAACCCGCCGAAGTTCGTTCGTCTATCTTGGCACCTTATCCGTTCATGCGGTGGTCGATGGATATAGTCGGGCCAATGCAGGCGTCCAAATAAAGACGCTTCCTTCTGGTTCTGACCGACTTCTTCTCTAAATGGGTCGAAGCCGACTCTTACGCAAGCATCAAAGACGCCCAAGTAGAAAGTTTCGTATGGAGAAACATAGTCTGTAGACATGGAGTACCATACGAAATCGTAACGGATAATGGATCTCAATTTATCTCGACTAGATTCGAAGATTTTTGTGAAAGATGGAAGATACGATTGACAAAATCGACTCCAAGATATCCTAAAGGTAACGGACAAGCCGAGACTATTAATAAAACTATCCTCGACGGTCTCAAGAAACGCCTCGACGCCAAAAAGGGAAAGTGGGCCAAAGAGCTCGAAGGAGTTTTATGGTCACACCGCACAACCCCGAGGCGAGCAACGGGCGAAACTCCTTTTGCCCTCGTATACGGAACGGAATGCATGATTCCCGTGGAAGTCGAATTTCCAGGAGTACGCAGAAGACTCCTCCAAGAAAGAGAAGAGGCAAACAACTTAATGCTTCTCGACGAATTCGATCTGATTAACGAACGACGGGATCAGGCACTCATTCGAATTCAAAACTATCAGCAAGCGGCCGCAAAATACTATAACGCAAACGTACGCAGCCGCAGATTCCACGAGGGCGAGCTAGTCTTACGAAAAAGTCTTCCAAAACACCGCAGAACGAAATGCTGGCAAATTGGGAGCAAACTGGGAAGGACCATACAAGGTCATAAAAGTAGTCCAGCCTGGGCATCAAAATTCCCAGATCCTGGAAAGCGATGCATCTCAAAAAACACTATCACTAGGCGGCACGCCCGCAGAACACTGAACTACGAGACGGCTTGATCCCTTTAAAGGGTACGTAGGCATCTTATCGCAAGACAAGACCAGCCGTCTTCCCCGCGTTAAAAGGGGGGGGGGGGGGTAGGTGAGTATACGTATACTCGTATACTCCCGAAATTTTAAACTCGAAATTTCTCAAACTTTTTCAACAAACGTATCGAAAGAAAAACAAAATTCTGAATACAGCGAGACGTCGTCAGTGTTCGGAAAACCATTCCTCTCCAAAAACAACAAAAAGTCCATCCGGAACTATATAACACACACAACTTCTTAATATATAATCCCTTCGCGAAAGTCCAAACTACGTAAACATCTATCGCTTAAAAATAGTTTGTTGCTGATCACAACAAACTCGCAACAGTCCTAAACAAACTTAAGTTATCTCGCAGAGATAGCTCTCGAACACCCGACACAAGGGTAATAGCGCTATAAAAGAAACCCAAAATTTTGGTCAGCACTGCCGGGCAACTTAGTAATTGTTCCCGGTGAGATGCTCGGTTCCAACCAGATGAATCATATAAGCTGAGAACATATCGTGGATTCTAAATCGGTATGGAATTAGGTTAAAATCACAACAGGCAAAGCGAAAGCCGACTAGTCATCGCACAGCCTTAATCCGAAAGTAAACCTAGGTCTTGCCCTAAACCCAGCACACTGGTCGCTAACGTCTCAAGGCATGAATCGAGATCTTAAAGGCATGTCTCTTCGTATATATCTAAACGTTCACTCGATTTGATAAACATCCTAAAACGGGCAAACGAATAAGGCGATACCCTAGGGGAATGGAATGCGAGACGACAACTCGTGGACCTCCCGCAATACCAACTCGAAGCAACAAGTTTAAAAAAAAAGCTGATTGTTCATTACCAAAACAAAAATTTGTCGAAGCGACGAGGGATTCAAAGCCATAAAAGGCCAGTCCCGAACAAGTACAAAAGCCACAGTCGGCCAAACGCATAAAAATCTAATTTTTAAGTCCCGTACGAGACTACATCCTCAAGCATCCTCCGCACACGGAGCCTCATCCTCATCCATCGCATTACCTTCACCTTCGACAGCAACCTCCGGGTCGTCATTCTCGTCCGCATCAGGCTGAGGCACGTTTTCGGCAGCAAGGGTTGGATCAGAATCACTTCCCTCGACAGGAATAGATCCTTCAGTCACGCGGACAGCCGATTCCTCAAAACTCTTCATCTTGCGCTGAAGCCTGCGCAGCTCCGAAGCCTTGGACTTCTTCGCATCCTTCGCCTTGATCAGGGAAATCCCGGTCTTTCCGAGATCGCGCTCCAGATTGCTAATCCTAGCCTCAAACCAAGAGACCTCCGCGGAATGCACGTCTTCGTACCTTCAGTTTCCCCTCAAGCTGAGCAGACCTCTCCTGCGACTCGGCCAATTCCTTGGCTAAACGCTCGACTTCGGACCCACACTCTTTGATCATCCCATCGATCAACGAAACAAACTAGAAAAACCAAGATAGATGGTCGGATACGAATATATCTTTAAAACGTATGCTTGCGAATTTGTACCTTGGTACGCTGTTGCGACATCGATACCAAGCTCGGCGCCTTGCTAGACGAAGCTCCGGCCTCGGGACCCTTAACGCCTCTCTTTCTTGTGGGAGCATCAGGGTTCGGACGAGTTCTCTTGCGGCCTTTGGCTGAAGCAGGTAGTGTCGCGCTAAGTGCCGGAAGTCCCAGAACAATCACTCTCTTGGCCGGAGGAGGAGGCCTCAGAATCGTAACCAGGTCAACTGCTGTAGGAGCTGCAGCCGGTTCGATTGCGACAGGAGTCGTAACCGATTCAACGACATTGAGAGCCGCAACCAGTTTAACCGCGGTATGAGCCACGACTGATTCTACCGTGGTGGGAGCTACAACCATTCCGACCTCAGCAGGAATAGCAACATTTTCGGCTGCAACAAGGGGCGGAACAGCAGACACGCCCGACGGTTCAATAGCAGCGCCCGCCGTGGAGTTTGCTATCGTATCCGTCGTTTCATCCAAAAAAGCCTTGACCTGCCTCGCGAGAACAGATGGATCCACCTGGTGAACGCCACTCGACACAGCATCCTCCTCAGCATCACTACGGTCCATCTCGTCTTGAAACAAGAGAAACTCGGAAATCCGAGCATCCTGCGCATGTACCGTAGGGTTGTCACCAGATGGAACCTCACAGTTTTGTTGATCACCTTGGGAAGAAGACATCTTGAAAATTTTCTAGAGAGAAGTTGGAGAGAAACTTGAGAGATGGAAGATATGAGAAGTAATGATCCATAACTTATAGAAGAAAAAAGAGCATGTCCCTCGTAATAAGACAAATCGTAGCCGTAGATTCCGATTAAAGCAACTCCATTCGCCCGCAAAAACTTTCTCCAGAATTCGCGAGCTGGGGGGCTAACTGTTGGTTTCAAAAATCGTAATCTCAAAATCAACGTCTACGATAACTTCTATAAAAGATGGGATTATTGCTTTCCGCAAGAATCTTTTTATAAAACTCGAGGAATCGTTTTATAAAATACGAGAATCATTTTATAAAACTCGAAGGATCGTTTTACAAAACTCGAAGGATCGTTTTATAAAACTCGAAGGATCGTTTTATAAAACTCGGGAATCGTTTTATAAAACTCGAAGAATCGTTTTATAAAACTCGAGAATCGTTTTATAAAACTCGAGAATCGTTTTATATCGTTTTATAAAACTTGAAGAATCGTTTTATAAAACTCTAGAATCGTTTTATAAAACTCGAAGAATCGTTTTATAGAACTCGAGAATCGTTTTATAAAACTCGAAGAATCGTTTTATAAAACACAAAGAATCGTTTTATAAAACTCGAAGATCCATTTTACAAAACCGCGAAAAAATGAAACCGCCGTAAAACGCGAACTAGCTTCGTCCCGGCTAGTTCGCTCAACGGCAAACTAAGCCAAGCCGGCTTAGTTCGTCGTGGGCGAACTAGCCCCGTCCCGGCTAGTTTTCCCAACGGCGAACTAGCCTCGTCCTGGCTAGTTCACCGTTGGGCGAACTAGAAACTTCCCAGACAGTCCACCGGCTCGGTTCGTCGTACGTCGAATCGACCATCCCGAGCCTCGATCTCCCGTATCCCCGATTCAGTGCTGACGACCTTCGTCACGGTCGTGCTCCGGTCCATGTTCAAAATGTCTCCCGTTTCATCTCGATCTGACCTATCATTCGAGTTTTACGATAAAAACCGTAAGACTTTGTTTTCTCAGAAAGAACTCGAGGAAATCGTATAAAACGGCAACGGTTGAACGAAACACCGAACATTGCCTAAACTATACGATTTATTCGATACTTTCGTTAAAATCATAAAAAACGCGTTTTTAATAAAAAAACGTCGAGGAGATCGTAAAAACGGCATCGGATCAGGAAACGGTCTCGTATGAAGTTGTAAAACGGATTTTATCGTAAAACGGCCCGAAAGGTCCTAAAACACGATAAAAACCCATCTAGCGATATTAACGAAATCAACCCCGAAGATACGATAACGTTTTGATGGTTTACTCGCAGAAGGAAGATAAATGTCAAGTGACAAAAGGAAAGTTTGATAAAAAAAAAAGGCAAATTTGAAGATTAATAGAAGATTTCCGCGGAAGAAAAAGGAAGGATCAAGAGAAATGAAAAATTCCCGATAAACTCGAATTCGGGCAAAATGGAAAGACTGAAACGCCTAGGAGAGGAGTATATAAGCCAGAGGCATGGGGCAGGAGTAAAGGGATGAAAATCAGACCAAAAAAGGCGGCTTCTAGCTTAGGAATCTAGGACTTAGCGTTTAAACTAGCAATCCAGATCCTTAGAACGTTTCAACGTCTAAGTTCTTCAATTCTCTTTTGTAACAGTTTTCGATTTCTTACTTAATAAAAGCTTCCATACAAATTATCTATTCTCTGTTCTTCGTTATTCATCCATATTCCGTTAATTTCGTTTGTTTTAGTGATTTCCGCAGAGATCCAGGACCTCGGGAAAATTAGGGTTTTCTCTAAGTTTCCATATTTGACGGAAAATCGACAGTGTGGATTTCGGTTCCCACATGCGACGCCTCGTCAAAATCATCCCAGAAGCAAACGACAATCTAATATTCGTCTAAACGCGAAAGACTAATTCAAATCGTCTGGAAAATAATCTCGAGGACTATAGAGCATCTCTCGTCGCAATCATGCGGTTAGAAAATCTCTGGGAAATTTCAGAGTGAAACTCGATGATTTGCCGAAGCCATAAAGATCTTCTCCAACTTGATAAAACAAGTTTCGTATAAGAATCGAACAATTATACGACAAATCTTCAGGCGTCAAAGCATTGCTCTCATTTTCCGTCGAACCAAGTGAGTCACGGAATAATATCAAGAACATTTGCGGCAAAAAGAAAAATCGAGAACATAAAACAGCAATAGAGAACACATCCTCCCTTCTCGCCGACTGATCCTATTACTGGTCATGTGATTCGTTCCGCTCGAGAAACTCGCTAAAAAAAATTGCGACTAGATCTCGGTGAAATATCTTTTGGTAAAGCTCCATGAGTGATTCCAAAAAAACTATCACCAAAGAATCAAAAACTAAGCGGACAGGTTTCTCAAAAATATGCGGAAACATTGTTGACCCAATGCGTCGTGTCGATTCACTAAATTAATCACCCGTTACTTACGCGGAAAATCCTTCATATAGTCAGGATCATGTCATAACGAAGTAACTTTCGAAAGTAAACATAACATGTTTTGCAGAAAATAATTTCCTTATAGCAAAAACCAAGCTATACGATCCGGCACTGAATGACTAATCTGAACTTTGTTTCCTCGCACCACGATCTGAAAGATCTCATTCTGCGGTTCATAAGAATCCTCTCTCATTCCTCTCGATTACATTCGAGAAACTACCCCATAAACAATTCCACATGGGCTCTGCATCGAGCTTCTTGGACTCTGTCTCCCTCGGGTAAAAAAAGAAATAACTTCCATGCGAACAAAAGAAACATTATAAGAAACTTTCATCGTATAAATTGAACCTAAGACGGAAAAACATTTTCTACAGCCACGGGCATACTTGGCATATCAAGCTCGACAAACGCTACTTGGCCCTTGTCCGGTCACGCTTCATTTCAATGCCAAGTTTACAAACCGACTCGACCTTATCGATAGCACGAAAGTGTCGTGGTCTAATCCTCTACCAAATACGACCTTGGTTGTGCGGCTGAATACAACCTTCACGCCAAGCCAATACATTCAACGGATAATGCAAACTTGTCGAAAATTGGCTAAGTTATGTATTCTCACGATTCACTCTATTTCCAAAGCAAGTTGCCTACAAAATCCGAAATGTAAGAAAACGCTTGTAACAGAGATCCTGAAGCCGTATGAATCTCGGAAGGTCAACACTTTACAAAGCACCGTAATGAAAAACGCTTCGTTGTGGGGAAACAACTTACGCAACCTCTCGGTCCTAATTGCTCTAGCACGAATCATAAAACTACTTAACATCCAAGCAGGAACGTGATTTTTAGTTGCGAATATCCGCAAACAAACCAAACTGTTCCTGCAAAGCAAGGTTAAGACAAAACCCTCGCAACACCGCACAACATCTTCGAGCCCGCAAACGTTTCGAACACGAAACGCGGCATACGAAATAAAAAAAAAAACAATCTTTGGCAGAGACTTCGCAGACGCCTAAAGAACAGTTTTTTGACACAAATACCTTCCTCGATAAAATCACTTTGTTGGAAGACCCAACAGTCCATCCGCGACTATAAAACATACAAAACTTCTTAACATACGTATCCTTCGCGAACGCCCAAACAACGCTAACATCCATCACCAAAAAGTTTGTTGCTGATCACAACAAACTCGCAGAGATAGCTCTCGAACACCCGACACAAGGGTAATAGCGCTATAAAAGAAATCCAAACTTTTGGTCAGCACTTCCGGGCAACTTAGAAATTGTTCCCGTTAGATGCTCGATTCCAACCAGACAAATAGTATAAGCCGAGAACCTATCGCAGATTCTAAATCGGTATGGAATCAGGTTAAAATTGCAACAGGCAAAAGGAAAGCCGACTAGTCATCGCATAGCCTCAATACAAAAGTAAACCTAGGTCTTGCCCTAAACCCAGCACACTGGTCTGTAACGTCTCAAGGCATTAATCAAGATCCTAAAGGCATGTCTCTTCGTCTATATCTAAACGCTCACTCGATTTACCAAACATCCTAAAACGAGCAAACGAATAAGGCGATCCACAAAGGAAAAGGAATGCGAGATGACAACTCGCGGACCTCCCTCAATATCAACTCATATTCTTCCCTCTACATTCATACGAATAAAAATACGCTCTTAAAAACGCAAACTGATTTATAATAAAGCCGCAAAAGTGGCAGGGACTCAGAGCCGCACACGACCAGTCCGAAAACTATAACGGCCACGCTCGGCCATAGCAAACAGCCCAAAGGTCCAATACACATAACCAGACCGTAAAATTCTTGCTAGGAAACAGGTCATACGAACCTTAACTCCAAAACAAACTACGAAAGGCTTGATCCCTTCAATAGGGTACGTAGGCAGCCTTCACAAGGCGCAGCACTAATCCTAAACGCTTTCCGCTCCCTGGAGAGTGGAAAGATCACTTTCAACGGACTTTTCCAACAATTAGTTCCGCCTAACTCACCTAAAACTAGCTAACCACTCGCAAGAACCTCACGCTAGATGCTCAAGGTTCTAGTGAGTTGGGGGGCTAACTGTTGGTGTCAAAATCGGTCACGACGGAATCAGTGGCTAAAAGTTTCCATAAAAATAAAAATACGTTTTATAAAACACGAGAAGTTGTTTTATAAAATTCTAAGGAATGTCCAAACAAAGGAAATCTGCGGAAAACTTGGAAATCGTCATCTCGAGAAGACGAACGAAGCAATCACCGATTACACGATTTCCCAAGTTACGTGAAAAACCGCATCCGCAGTAAACCGCGAGCAGGTTCGACCAAACCAAGTTCAACGTACGACGAGCCAAACCAACCGGTTCGGCTCGCCGTACGGCGAGCTAAACCAATCCGGTTTGGCTCGCCGTACGTCGAGCTAACTGTCCCGAGCCTGGATCTGCCACGTGCTCGACTCAAGGCGTACGTCCTTTGATTCGATCGTGTGCTGAACCATGGTTGGAACGTCTCTCGTTTCGTCTCGATCCGTCTGATCGTTCAAGTTTTACAATAAAAACCGTAAAGTCTTGTTTTTCTCGAAAGAACTCGAGGAAATCGTATAAAATGGCAACGGTTAAACGAAACATCGACGCCTAACTAAACGATTTACTCGAGATTTTTCGTGAGAAATCGTAAAAAACTTGTTTTTAATAAAACCTCGAGTAAATCGTGGAAAACAGCAATGATTAACCGAAACATCGAACATTGCCAAACTATACGATTAACTCGAGAAACTTATAAAAAACGACATCGTATCAGGAAACGATCTCGTATAACGTCGTAAAACGGCTTTATCGCAAAAACGGCACGAAAAGTCCTAAAACGCGGTAAAAGCCTATCTCGTGACTTTAACAAAATCTAGCCCAAGGATGCGGCGACGTTTTAATGATTTACTCGCAGAAATAAGATAAATGTCAAATTTGAAGATAAATGTCAAGTTTGAGGATAAATAGAAGATTTCCGCGGGAAAAAGGAAAGATCGAGATAAATGGAAGATTCTCGATAAACTCGAATCTGGGCGAAATGGAAGGACTAAACCACCTAGGAAGGGAGTATATAAGCAAGAGGCAGAGGACAAAAGCAAAGGACGATTTTCAGAGCACTCATCTTAGACTTTTACAGCTTTTCTAGACTTAGAATTTTCCGCACTTAGAAACCTAGGTTTTATCCTCAACAAGTTCAGTTTCTATGACTGGCACTCAATTACTAGACGAACTCGCCCAGGCAGTTCGATCTCTCGTCCAGCTCTATCAACTAAACTACGTTCGACTTGATTCTCGAAAGGGGTACGTAGGCAGCCTTTCATAAGGTTCAGTCCGAAATCAATCAAACTCTCTTTTCTTATCTTTTTTCATCTTTTGTTATCGAGCTGTGACTCGACTAGGTTTAGGGTTTTATGTTGATAACTCGCTGATGGCCCCTGCGGCCAAAGCATTTGTAATCTCTTGTAAAGATCGCAACACTCTTACGCGAATTCGAAATAAGATCGACTTTCTTTATAAATTTGTTTTATCATGTTTTTCATATTTTCCGCATTTATTTGGTTACTTGTCGTTGGCTTTCGCAGAGATCCGGGTCCTCTGGAAAATTAGGGTTTTCCTAAGTTTCCTTATTTTATGGAAATCGACGGTGTGAATTTTGGTTCCCACAGACGATTGACGCTTCAAAGTCGCAATGTGTCGGCTCCGAGTCCTTCTGTTCTTTGTCCGGCTTATCTTTAGTAAAGGGAGGCATATGCCAAGATCGTGGATGTCAATTCCAAGGTTAGTTATGTTCTTTCTTGTCGTATTCTTAGTGAATCAACCTCGTTCTGATGTTCTTGATACTTTGTAGGTTATTCGCCGTCGACGAGTTTATTACAATGTTTGAGGGTCATGGTGAGAGAGATTTTACGAGATCTCGGGCTGAAGCGAAGAGTCTCGTAGAATCTCTTCGTAAGGTTAGGGAGGATCTCAAGAAGAAGACTGGAGAAGCTGCGTTCTTGAAAAACGAGTGGAGGAAGGCTCACAAAGAAGATCATGGTTGCAGAGTTTCTTGCGGAGAAGGAGCGGGACATTCGTTGCGAATCTCGCGCCATGCGTCGCGAGATCGCTGATTGCTACAAGGAGGTTCTGGCCCTTATGGAGAATAAGTGGTCGGATAAGAAGAAGGAAACTGACACAGAGATTCAGTTGAGGGAGGTGATTGCGAACATTGACCTGCTGAATGAGATCAAGGACAGCGGATTGGTCATCCATGATGAATTAGCGCGTCTCAAGGAGATGGAGAAAGATTTTGAAGGCCTCGTCGAGCTGGCTGCCGTTGCGGATTGGTCTATCTCAGGTTTGGATCTCCCTGAGGTTTCTGGTGATTCGGTTGCCGCAGAATCTTCTTCCGAGGATGGAGCCGATTCTTAGACTTATCTTCTTCTTTTCCTTTTTATACTAAATAGGATACTTCGAGTTGTATTTTCTCTTTGTTTATTTTAAAAAAATGTTCTATTGATAATCACAGATTTATGATATCTTTATCCTTTTGAATTTTTGAAATTTTATCCCTTCTCAATTGATAATATTCGTTTTACATCGTCTTTTATAAATATTGAATTCGTTCCTTCTATCTTTGCATTCTTGAAAGTCATCTTCCTTCTATCATTGATCATGAAATTGAGGAAAAACAATTCTCGTGAGTCCGAAAGAATTCCCAATCGGAATAGTGAGTGAAGCACTTACTGAGGTCCTTCGCGAGGGGCCTCGACTTCCTTGTGTTACTGCTTGATCTGAAGCCAAGGATTCAGATAAATCAAAGCCCGCAACGCTTTTGAGTTCTGGTAGTCCGAATAGCTCGGAGGGACACAATCGTCCTCCGAAGAAGGCAAAGATTTTGGGGAATAATGCTCGACCCAGCCCCGCGAATGAAGGTGCGGTCGCAAAGCCGTTCCACTGGCAGTTTTCCCATGCCATGGATTGTCCAATCACGTATGATCCCAACAATGTCGCTCAATTAGTCAAGCATTTCAAGCCAGCGGGTGTCCCTTTCCTTCGTTGAGGAACATGACTGAGCGTGACGCTTATATAAAAATGGCGGTCGCACATGCTATGGTCGGTTGGTCTGGCCTTTTGATCTTTGATACTTACTTTATTGTTGTGCATATTCCTGATGCATATTTAGGCTATGGAAGCTAATAACGAGTTCGCGGCGACTTTGGAAAAGCGTCTGCGGGATATCCCCCGAGCCGAAGAGCTTTACGAGGTCCAGAAGGTCGTTCGAGAGTTGAAGCTTAGCTTGAAGATGGTGCAGGACCGGGAACGTACCACTGTCACTCAACTAAAAGCAACTGAAATATTGGGAAACCAGGCTGCTTCTCTTGAGGCTCGCCTTCGGGTCGTTGGGAATGAGAGGAAATTGGCTCTAGAGCAAGTTGCCGCGCTGGAGATGCAGATCGAATCTCTGACCACGAGTCACGCAGATGAACTTCGTCATGTGACTTATGACGCTAAGAAGACTTTGGCCGACGGCTATCTGGATGTTTTGATGTCTTTGAACGAGAAGTGGGAGAGGAAGAAGGCTGCAACGGATTGTGTGATTCGATTCAACGAGGTCATGGCTAACATCGAACTTATTAAAGAAATAATGAACAACAATCTGCTTGATTCTGACGAGTTATCGCGTCTTCGAGCTAAGGACGTTGAATTAGGAGCCGAACTTGATGTAGCTGCGGTGTCGGATTTTTTGGTTGGGAAGTTTGACCTTCCACTGGTTTATGAGGATTTACCTGAGATTATCTTCTCTAAGGTTCCTCCTGGTGGGGATGAGTCTGGAGGCGAGCAGGGTCGTAATGGGGAACGCTATGAACACGGCGAGTTTAACGCCAAAAATTAATTTCTTTTGTATTATTATTTATGTTTCTTTCTCGTTCTGGTGATTTCAATAGAGGATGAATAATAGCAGTTTGTTTGGTTTAATTTTGCTGTGAGTGCGCGACCTTCTTTATTGTTTTTGTGGTCGTAGATCGACTTTGATAAATATCGCGTCGATAGGTTGTGTTAGAGTAATGATTTTACTATTATGATGAACCGTGTTTTTAGCGGGATCCTAACTGTTTCCATTGACTTGATCAAGGTCCCTTCATGCAGTTAAATCGAATTCTAAAAATGAGAAAGTATTTTTCTTTCTTATTTAGAGATGGTTCTTCATGTACAACTTTGCATTATATATCAGAAAAAGATGTGTCTGTGTGGATAGGTTGTTTCCTTCTCCAGATTTGATCTCTTTGCAAGCAATTTGTTTGAGGTGGGTGACTGAACTCAAATCGTGAGCTGCCTACGTACCCTCATCGAGGGATCAAGCCTAAACGTAGTTCAATTGTTTACCTGGCAAGTTGGGTCGTGTTTTTCTATTTGTTCGTGCACGTGAGTGTGATTCTTGTTCTTCTTAGGTCTTCTTGATTGGTCTTATGGGTTTGGCTCGATGACTTTGAAGCTCGAAAGATAGCATGTTCTGGAGTTCTTTTGACTCCCTATGGTTTTGATCCCTCTCGGCGTAGGGAACTTTAGAAATTAATGGTAAGTTTAGGGTACTGCCTTCATGCTGTATAGCGATGGTCTTCCGAGGAAGGTGTTAAATGGAGCAGGTCGATCTATGACGATAAATTTGATGATCTTTCTTACATTCTTGGCGGTCAAGACGAGCTCGATGGATCCAAGAGAAAAGATAGTCTCTCCTGTGAATCCGATTAGTGGGATCCTTTCTTGTTTGAGGAGTATTTTGGTGAATCCCATTCTTTTGAGTGCGTCGTAGAAGAGTACGTCTGCGGAGCTTCCGGTATCTATCATGATTCTGGATAATTCACATCCTCCGACGTCGAGTCGTATAATGAGTGCGTCGTCATGTGGTTTATCGAGATCGGCGGTTTCCTTTTTGTCGAAGGTGATTTCGTTATCGGGGCCTGACAAAGGTTCGCGTATGCCAATGGTGCTTTTCGCTCTACGTTGGTGCGCTTTAATGAAGTTGCCGAGTGCAGAATTTTGATCCTCCATAAATGAAGTTGATTTTTTTTCCCTTTTTCTTGTGGTGCCTCGGGAAGTACCATTTCTTGGTCAGTGTCGGCTGGTGGTTTCATTACCCCCCATACAGGTTGGGTATGAGTAAACGCGGGCTGTGTTTTTTCTTATGTAGTGGTTTCTCTAGTAGCCGTCGAATCTTGCCGAATTTGTTGTTCTCCTTAGGCTTGTGGTGGTATCTATTTGTTCGGGTTAGGAGAGGATACATGTCCTAAAGAACCCATCCATGCTTTGTGTCGTCATCGTGATGTCGATGTTTATTCGGTCTGTGGTTTGACTTGGTGTCTTTTGGTGTTCGGATCCACACAGAATCATGTCGACTCTTTTCTTTGGGGCTGGAGGCGGAGATCCTGGTGTTTCCGGTTTGACTTCTCTGCCTCTCTTGCCCTTACCTTTGACTTTTGGGGTCGTCAGAGTGTCTTCTTCCTCCGTGTTCCCACCATTTTTTTTATTTTCTTCCTTGCTGCGAAGTGCTGCGCGACATTCTTCGGTTGAATGTCATTTTCGCTTGTGGAAGGCGCAATACTTTTTTGGGTCATATGTCGATTCTTTGTTCTGTGACGACGAATCTATGGCGTAGGAATACTGTCCTTTGGTAGTTTGTTCTTTCGGAGTATTCGGCTTTTTAGTTATTCCGTTCTTGTTGGCGTGGTATTGTTCCTTCAAGGCAGTTATTCCCTCTTCGAGGGTCGCGACGTAGGATGCACGATACAATGCGTCGTTAAGTGAGGTGGGAGCTCGGACCGTCATTTCTACCCTGAACTTGGAAGAAAACCAGACGCCGTTTTTCAGAGCTGCCAACGCGACTACCTCGTTTAAGCTCGATATTTTGGATTTTAGTTCTTTGAACTTATTTATGTAAGTTCTCAGTGGTTCGAAGGGTGTTTGCTTGAGGTTCCACACGCTCTTGACTGACTCGAGGATCTTTGATCGTCTCCCTGCAGGTTTTTGTGCAACGATCTGAATGGGTCGTATGCCGAGATGGGATCTTGTGGTGCTGTGGGTCCCGTTCGTTGGGATTCATCGCCTCTGGAAGAGAATCGGTCATCTCGAGATCGATGTTGCGGCGGAGATATTTCTGCTGGTCTGTTTCAAGTTGGGATCGGGTTAGTTCTTACGCCCTCCATTCCGTTTTTAACCTCACCCTGACCGTTATAGTCAAGACTTCGATAGATCGTCCCTTCCGGTGGGGTCTGTCGCGAATTTTCCCCGGCATAACGTCCCGATCGGGTGTTTTCCAGTTTGGGGGAGGCGAAGGCTCCGCGTTTTTGACGAAGCGGTGTTTGTAGAGATGGATTTTCTCGGCATTCAGCGAGCTCCCTCTCGGTTTCTTCCAGGCGGCTGGCGATGGTCCGGTGAACGATCTCTTGTTCACAAGATCTATCAATGAGCATCGAGATAATTTCCCTGATTTCCGCCATTTCGTCTCGAGTTGGAGATTTCAGTCTCTCTGTTCGGGTCGGATCTTTGGGCGTCATTCTATCTGTCATACGATTCCACACTTGAGATCTGATTCGATCGGTGGGAATGTTTCGATCTGAGATCGTACTCCTATCGGTGATCAAAGTTCCAATTGGTGGAACTTGTTGATTTTGGGTCGCATTGGAGGCTTCGCTGACGTTTATCTGATCGACGGTAGTCGGATCAGTTCCTAGAGAGGTTCTGATGGGGTCGACGTCACTTGATCTGGATCATGTGTTTTCGGGATTGGTTTCGTTGGGATCCATAATCGCCCTTAGAAATCCTAGATTGGGTTCTTAGCAAGTGCGTTTTTCATTTAACTTCCCCCAAGTCGGCTCGAAAATGTAGATCATAAAATCCACATTAAGTATTTTGTAGTGATCGAGATTCAATCAGGGGAAGACAAATGATGTGGGCAACGATGCTTTTAAACACAACGATACAATCGGAATTCGGTTGACAAAAATGGACTTTTATTGAATATGGAATTCGTTACAAGGTGATGAACAAGATCGAAAACAACAATGAAAAGTAGAAGGAATAAGCGAACTAGAAATCTGTGGAGTGAGGTTGATGTGATTAGTAAATTGCTCTAGGGTTTCCTGGTGTTTTTGCTCACTGTTCCAGCTCCTTTTTATAGCCCTCTTTTTTTCTAACTGCTTCCGCGATCTACAGGATATCATTTTGACCTCATAGAGTCCAGTTGATGTCGAGCTCGTGATGATCTTAAATGGGCTTGGGCCTACTCCATCAGGTGCTAAAATTGGGTCCAACAGTCTCCTTCTTGCTTCCTAAGAGCTTCTCCAATCTAAACTACCTGAGTCTCAAGCTTTCTTACCTAAGTACCTAAAGTATCAATCTTGGTGTTCAGATCATTGTAAATGGAATCAATTTTCCCATTGAAAGCCACTGTCAGTCCTTCAAAAACCTGATCAAGCATGGCTTCAATCTTGCTCTCTTGAGTCTGTGGTGGTGGATTCTGGTAGCATGAATTTCCATGACCCTTTTTGTTGTTGTTTCTGTTGTAGTTGCTGCTATAGGGTCTCTGATATTGTGAATTATGTTCGAAGTTACTCCTCTAACCATTACCACTAAAGTTTATGTTTCCAAACTGATTTCCAGACCACTGAAAACTAGTTCCTCCAATGTAATTCACATCTGCTGCTAACTCTGAATCTATATCCTCTGCATCTTCACTTGAAAAAACCTGCCTCATAAGTAGCTGGTTGACTATATCCAACTTAGCTTTTACTTCATCCATTTGTTCCTTCCTAAGTAATACTACAGATTTCCACCTTTCAGAATCAGTGTTCTTGGTGCTGCTGCTGTTTGCTAGATTCTCAATAAGTCTCACAGCTTTTTCTAGATTCCTGGTGTTGAAGCTCCCATTGCTTGCTGTATCAAGAGCCATCTGATACTCCAAAGCGATTCCTCTAAATTAAATACTGCGTAGCTGCACCTCATTGAATCCATGGTGTGGACAGTCGCGCTTGAAGAACTTAAATCTGATCCAAGAGTCTTTAAAGGACTCTCCAGCTTTCTGTGTAAAGGTAGCAATCTTGCTCCTCAGTTCTTCAGCTCATGCCTCATCAAAGAAATTGTGCAGGAACGCATTCTTGATGTCAGCCCAGAATGTAAGAGATCCTGGTGGTAGTTGCTTGAGCCAGTGCGCAGCATCTCCAGCAAATGAGTACATGAAGAGCTTGCACAATAGGTAGTTCTCAGGGACTCCCTTAACTCTAATAGCATCAATGAGATCCTCGAACCTCTCAAGATGGTCCATAGGATGCTCATGTGGCAACCCACAGTAGGGTATATGTGCCACAAGTGTGTAGTACTAGGGTTTCAACTCAAAATTTTCCCTCTGGACGTCTTGAAGACGAATAACTTACCTATTGGCATAGTATTGGTCTGGACGGTTGTAGTCTGCCAAGGTCTTGGGTCGAGTGGCCTCATCAGTATCAGTCTCAAGGATTACATTCCCTTGACTATCTAGTTTCTGACCTATCATTACGCACATGACCTTCATGGTCATACAGGTCTCCATTTTTATTTGCGGTTAGTTTCAGAGGCGCAACCATGTCTCACAGCTGAATATCGATCGATGTACGATGTGTGGTGTCAATCGATGTCGAGTGATTAGAATCAGTCGACGAAGAGTTGTTGGTGTCGATCAATGTGATAGTGAGGTCGGTTGTCGTCTTATGAGAATCGGTCAATATGCGAGTGTTGCTATCGATCGATTGGAGCGTAAGTCTTTGCCGATCGAACGTTCCAAGCTTGATGGGTCTTTTGAAAATAGCAGTTATTTCTCCTTATTGCTTCTGGTAATGCTATGCATGCACCTGAAAAATCAAGAAAAAAATTTAACAGAAGATGATAAAGAAAAACAAAAACAAAAACAAAAACAAAAACAAAAACAAAAACAAAAACATAGAATTATTAGACTAAATCTAATGGCGATCAAAGCTCCCCAGCAACGGCGCCAAATTTGATACATACTCGAATTACCCTATGCAGAAACGTACTCTCTCAAATACGAGATCTATTGCAGTACTTAGCGATTGAATGCACAAGGAGCTAAGGAACCACTTAAATCTAATCAAGCAATAAAACTAGATGTATATTAAATGTAAAAACTCAGTAAACAAGTAAACATAAAATAGTAATTATTTTAGTCGAGCAAGAAAATTACTCGATAGAATGGAATGAGGGTTTTGAACTTAAATGAAAAGGTGTTAAACTTAGGGTTTTTATTCATGTGTTGGAGATTATAATCCTATAGGTGATAATTTGTTGTTTGCATGGTATTAAAGAGCTTAACTATCTTAATAATTCAATTGACTAGAGTGTTATCGACCTAAACAATAATGTCCTATCAATAACAGTGTAGATCGATTGTTCTATAAGAATATCGATCGATACACTTCACACGACGTCGATCGATTTCCAATGGGAATATCGATCGATGCGGTTAGTCAAGCGTTATGCGCAAGTTAATCTATACTCACTTTGGATTCCCTAGATCAAGCGTTTGACTTCTCTCTAGTAAAAATCCTAGCTTAATCAGGATGTATTCACGATTATCAGAATTATCTGAGGATGCTTAAACAACCTAACAATCCTAGATTCAGGTTATTAGTTAGCAAGTCTAGAACATAAGCATTAAGAACATCCTATTAATGAATACCACAAAAAAACGGTCCTGTAGTTTGGGCTAATCACACTAGCCTATTTAAATCCTAATTCTAACAAGACATAGCTAAGCAAATCATAACACAAGCAAAGTAATAAAACTGCATAACTATAGATAGATAGAAAACAATGGAGTTCCAATCACAAATCTCTCTATTGATCTTCTCTCCCACACTATAAATCCTAAAAACCTTTTGCTGTGAAAAGAATACAAAAAAGCTGTCTCTGCCTCTAACACTTTTGCAGAGTATATAAACTTAGGTTAAAACTCGTCAAGGGTAAAATCATCATTTGGTGAAGTTTGGACATCAAGCCGGCTATTTCATGAATTGGTCTTCCGAGCCTTCGGCATCGATCGATTATGTAAAGTGCATATTGATCGACGTGAATCACTCCGTTTCGACCTTGTTGTCTTGGTTGATTCAGAAATCGAGTGATTTCTCCAATTCTCTCTAAAATGCTCCAAAAACATCACTTTCTTCCAAAATACTCCTGAACCTGTAAATATGCTTAAAAAGTTCTATAATATAATAAATAGTAATAAATACACCAATATACCATGACTAAAAGTGGGTCAAAATCATGGTATATCAATGAGCAAAGGTGATTTGGAAGGCGACTTGAACGGTGGAAGCCCTAATGATGGTGGCGGGAAATGATCTCTCCTACCAGGATCTTCTTTAGCGATGGCGGTGGAGTCATCGTCACCAGCTTGTTGATGAAAACTCTGGCGGAGGAAACTTGAAGGAATGTGAGAAGGAAGTATCAAGTTTCTCTTCGCGTTGGAAAAACAGAAAACCGGGGGATGTTCAATCAGAGATTAAAATTGTTAATGGGATTGCTTCGATCCAGATTCCAGAGGAGATCTTTAATGAGACAGAATTACTGTCGAAGAGTTATGTAGTGGGTTACTTTATTGGAGATGCTCCACATGTTGAATCCATTCATGCGACTGTGAATCCTATCTGGTCCTCTCCAAAGACTGGTATTGATGTTCAGTTCATTGAGAAGAACATTATTCTCTTCCGTATCGAGAATAGTCAAATGCGAGCTTGTGTTATTCAGCGCAAGTACTGGCACATTGCGGATGTGCCTTTAGTAGTAAATGTTTTTTCGCTGGGGTCTGGTCTCCATCCTCCGGATCTTTCTGCAATGCCATTGTGGGTTTACATTCGGGGTGTGCCGAATGATCTCTACTCACATAAGGGCCTGAAATGTTTGTGTAGAGCGGTGCAACGCTATGTGAAGCATCACCCAAACACAGAACAGTGTATCAGATTGGATGTTGCTCGTAGTCTTAACGACTAGAAAAGCCTTTAGTGGAAATGATCTCATTTACAGATAAGGAAGGGAGTGTAAAGGAACTTGGTGTGAGCTTTCTGTGTCTTCCTTCTTGATTTAATGCGTGTCATAGGTGGGAATAAGGGTGTTGAGTGTCAGGTTAAAACAACCAGTATACTGAAGAAAACGGCGGCGGAGATGGCTACTTAGACTTTCGATCCAGTTCTTGTAGAGAGTGTGAAAGTACCTAAGCCAGAGGGTAATGAGATTGTTGATATGCTTCATGAATTGAAGGATCTGACTCCGGTTCGCCAGAAAGCTGATTGCTCTATGGATCAAACGAATGAGAGCTCACCGAGGATACAACTTTCTGAGCCTACTACTGAGGTGTTTCCAGAGACTTCTAATGGAAAGTGGGCCACAACACCTTGTATGGGGCACAAGAATGGTAACTCTGATGTTAATCGTGAGGATACTCTAGAGATCATTGGTTCTCTTTCTCGATTAAGTCCTTTACTTGGAATTGAGGAGGAGGGGGTGGATGAAGATGAGGAGGAAGAAAAAGACATAGAAGAAGCTGAGATTACTGATGAAAGGGAAGAGGATAAGAAGACACAAAAGGCGTCAAATATCCTTAGGGGGACACAGCCTTATATGGGTGGAGGAAGCAAGAATAACAAGAAGAAAGTGGTTATGTCTAAGGACCTCAAGTTTGCGGGGATGTCAGGCGTTTCTAGAAAGCCTTCCAGTAGGAAGTAATCATGTCATTCTTTGCAATATTTAACATGAAAAGCAAGCACAACGCTCCTCGTACTCAAAAAGAAAAGCCATATTTTGGTTGTTTGCTAGAGACTCGGGTCCAAGAAGGTAATCACCAGAAATGTATGAATGTGGCTTTGCATAATTGGCAATCTTTAACGAATTATGGTTATCATCCATTGCGAAGAATATGTTTTTGCTGGTCTGATAAGGTGGCGGTAACTAGAATACACATGTCGACTCAGATTATTTCTTGTGGGAATTCAAATACCGGAAACTGGTGAACACTTCATCTTCTCAGCTATATATGTGTTCAACACTGTTGCTGAGCAAACTCAATTATGGGAATACATTAGAGGAACTAAGGCGGCTTATGGGCACTTGGGATTATCCTGGATTTTGATTGGAGATTATAATTAACCGCTAGCCTCTTCAGAACATTCACGAGCATTAGACTATCGCAGTAATCAAGTGGGTATGAGGCAGTTTCAGGAAGTAGTTTCTGAATGTGGGCTTACGGATATACCACATACAGGTGCTCTGATTACTTGGTGGAACAGTAGAGATGAGGATCCAATAGGAAAGAAGCTTCATAGAGTTCTTGTCAATGGACCTTGGATGAGTTTTTATCCTCATCCTTTGCACATTTTGAAGTCGGAGGGGTTTCAGACCACGCCAGATGTCACGTAAGATGCTCCAGTCATCAAAATGATGTAAGGAAACCATTTAAAGTTTTCAAATACTTAACTGAGAACCAGGACTTCATACCTACTGTTAAAGAAGTATGGGATTCACAGCTACTATATTCCATTCTCGGTCAGGTCTATCTTGTTTCATCAAAAATTGAAGACTCTTAAGAAAGGCTTACGAGAACTGAATCGAACACAATATGGAGATATGCCTAATTGAACAAAGTAAGCTTATGAAGAACTTTGTTAATGCCAGGATCAGGTTCTCCTTGATCATACGCCTGAAACATGTTCAAGGGCTACTGCTGCATCAGAGAAATGGTACTTATTAGCCGCATTGAAGAGAATTGTATCAGCAAAAATTGTGTTTTTGGTGGTTGCAGGTTGGAGATCAGAACACAAAATTCTATCATCAAATGGCACAGATGCGAGCTGCTAGAAATATAATTAGAAGCTTGGTCAATGCACAGAGGGCTATCCTTACATCTCAGAGTGACATTGCGAGGGATGCAGTAACACATTTTCAAACATTTTTGCACTCTTAAAAACCCTTCAACTATGGATGTTTCAGTAGCCTATCTCTCTCTTGACGTACCGGTGTCCTCCTACTATTGCAACTGCTCTAGTAGGACCTGTAGTGCCCAGGAAATTATATCTGCCTTGCAATCCCTTTCTAATGACAAAGTTTCAGGTCCGGACGGCTTTACCAAAGAGTTCTTTTGCGGCATGGACAGTCATTGGTAGAGAGTTTAGCGTTGCAGTTCAGTCGTTTTTTGTTTATGGGTTTTTGCCTAAGGGAGTTAATGCCACAATTCTCTCCCTCATCCCTAAGACAGAAGCTGCGCTCACTATGAAAGATTACCGGCCTATTGCCTGCTGCAACCTCCTCTACAAGGTTATATCAAAGGTTTTATCAAACAGACTCAAGATAATTTTCCCAGATGTAATTGAGGCTAAACAATGTGCCTTCCTCACAAGACGTCTTATGCAGGAAAATGTACTCCTGGCTTCGGAACTTATTACTGGATATCACAAGAGTCTAACTAAAGCAAGATGTATGGTGAAGTCTGATATATCTAAGGCTTTTGATATTGTAAAGTGGTCTTTTATTATCTCAGTTCTTTAAACAATGGGGTTTCCTTTACAGTTTATTTACTGGATTAGACTGTGTATATCTACTGCAGCTTTTTCATTATCAGTTAATGGTAGCCGTGAAGGTTTCTTTACCAGAGCTAGAGGGATCAGACAAGGATGTTCATTCTCTCCTTACATGTATGTCATTCTCAGTAATGTGCTTTCTAAGCTTCTCAACCTGGCAGCAGAAGCGAAGTAGTTTGATTATCAGCATAGTGTGCATGTCTCAAACTAACTCACCTTAGCTTTTCTGATGACATATTGGTATTCTCTGAAGGAACTGTTCAGTCTCTCGCGGGGCTCTTGGAAGTAATGAAGAGGTTTGCACGGATCACATGATTGCAGAGTAATGCCACAGAGTCTTCTATGAGCTAATCTTGATCTGTTACTCAATGAAGCTTCTGGGTTTGGAATAAGTGTAGGAACTTTACCTATATGATATCTAGGAATGTCGCTGACGACTAAGACCCTCACCAGTCATGACTACGAGCCTTTAATAGACAAGATAAGAAGACGGATGCTTTGTTGGTCAAACAATGCTTTATCTTTTGCCGGGCGGTTACAACTGATCAAGACGGGGTTGTATCAAGTACAGTAAAGTTTTGGAGCTCTGTGCTTATTCTTCATGTGCAGTGTCTTGAAACGATAGAAAGCATGTGTAGTACTTTCTTATGGTTAGGGACACCTAATAATGCTCATAAAGCTAAGGTTATCTAGGAGGAGGTGTGTAGTCAGAAAGAAGAGGGAGGTTTGGGAGTGCGGACACTGCATGACTCATCTACAGTCTTTGCCTTAAAGCTTATATGGCGGCTCTTTACACAGCCAACATCTCTTTGGGTCTGTTGGCCGAAGCATTACTTGCTCAAGTATTCCTCTTTTTGAGATGTTAGGGATGACACTAAAGGCTCTTGGATTTGGCGTAAATTATTAAGGCTCTGTCCTCTGGCTTACAGTTTCCTTAGGTGCAAATTCAAGGATGGAAATACTACATGTTGGGGTCAAAATCGGTACGACGGAATTAATAGCCAAAACTCCCCGCGAAAATACAAAAAGAACAGTTTTATAAAACCCGAGGAATAGTTTTATAAAACTCAAAGTCGTTTATAAAACTCGCAGACCGTTTTATAAAACTCGAAAGATCGTTTTATAAAACTCGAAGATCATTTTATAAAACTCGGAGATCGTTTTATAAAACTCGAGAAATCGTTTTATAAAACTCGAGAAATCGTTTTATAAAACTCGAGAATCGTTTTATAAAACTCGAAGATTGTTTTATAAAACTTGAAGATCGTTTTATAAAACTCGAAGATCATTTTATAAAACTCGAAGGTTGTTTTATAAAACTCGAGAAATCGTTTTATAAAACTCGAGAAATCGTTTTATAAAACTCGAGAATCGTTTTATAAAACTCGAAGATCGTTTTATAAAACTCGAAGATCGTTTTATAAAACTCGAGAAATCGTTTTATAAAACTCGAGAATCGTTTTATAAAACTCAAAGATCGTTATAGAAAACTCGAAGATCATTTTATAAAACTCGAAAATCGTTTTATAAAACTCGAGAATCGTTTTATAAAACTCGAAGATCGTTTTATAAAACTCGAAGATCGTTTTATAAAACTCGAGAAATCGTTTTATAAAACTCGAGAATCGTTTTATAAAACTCGAAGATCGTTTTATAAAACTCAAGGATCGTTTTATAAAACTCGAGAATCGTTTTATAAAACTCGAGAATCGTTTTATAAAACTCAAAGATCGTTTTATAAAACTCGAAAATCGTTTTAGAAAACTCAAGAAATCGTTTTATAAAACTCGAGAATCGTTTTATAAAACTCGAAGATCATTTATAAAACTCGAGGATCGTTTTATAAAACTCGAGAAATCGTTTTATAAAACTCGAGAATCGTTTTATAAAATTCGAAGATCGTTTTATAAAACTCGAAGATCGTTTTATAAAACTCGAGAAATCGTTTTATAAAACTCGAGAATCATTTTATAAAACTCGAGAATCGTTTTATAAAACTCGAAGATCGTTTTATAAAACTCGAAGATCGTTTTATAAAACTCGAAGATCGTTTTATAAAACTCGAGAAATCGTTTTATAAAACTCGAAGATCGTTTAATGAAATCCGAAGATCGTTTTATAAAACTCGAGAATCGTTTTACGAAACTGCAAAAAACCGAAATAGCCGTAAAACGCGAACTAGTCGCAACTAGTTCGCCCATCGGCGAACTAAGCCGGCCCGGCTTAGTTCGCCGATGGGCGAACTAAGAGGCACTCTCTAGTTCGCCCATCGGCAAACTAAGCCGGCCCGGCTTAGTTCGCCCATCGGCAAACTAAGCCGGCCCGGCTTAGATCGCCGATGGGCGAACTAGGACATGCTCGACTAGTTCGCCCATGGGCAAACTAGAGACGTCCCGTATATTCCGCGTCTCGATCTCCCGCATTCCCGATTTGAAACTTACGTCTTTCTACGCAGATTCGGAATAAGAACCTCTTTGCTCTCTATTTCGTTTATTTTCATTCAAATTCTAAGTTATCGTTTTCTTATTTTTCGTTGTGCGGCTCTGCAGATAGCCGGTTCCTCTGGAAACTTAGGGTTTTCCCGAAGTTTCCTTTTTTACGATTTATTTGACAGTAGGTGGATTTCGACACCCACAGTTTGGCGCTATAAGGAGGGGGGGTCGGATCTATCTTACACCGTAGCCGCAACAAGTCCAACGCAGAAACGATGACTGGTGACAACCAAACTCGCAACGAACGCGACAACGTTGAAACACCACTACCAAAAGACGCGCCTGCGGCTAACGCTACGAACGCTAACGCCGAGACCGTCGAGAAGATGCTTTCCGAGTTTAACAAAAAAATCGGAAGAGCAGGAAAAGCTCATTGGTTTGCTCGCAAAACGGCTTGAAACCCTAACCGCGAGAACCAAAGCGATTCGCCCCCGCGGAACTACCAAAATCCGCGGAAGGAGACTCGATTTCCGCGCTCCTACGGATCGTCCCAGAATTGATCAGGGAAACGTACCGGAAAAAGATTCCGGAAAAGAAAACCCTGACACGACACTGAACGAATCGGAAAAATCTCCTATTCGCGAACAGGAGACCGAAGGCGACGGCATCGAAAGGGTCAACCTGGAAACGAGCGACCAGGCCGACTCGACAGACGAAGACGCCGACGTCCATCCTAGGAGAAGAAAAACTCGCAGTCCTCAACCGGAGTCTTCTCCCAAACGTTCCTTTACTGGAGACGAAGGGAAACTCGACTTCGCGCGATACGCAAAAACCGCCGAGGAGCGATCTCCGGTCACTCGCAGCAAACGCCGACAGGGTCGGAAAACTACTGGCAATCAGACCGAGATTCGCGATCTCCGCGAATACATTACCAAAACGGCCGCAGCGGTAAAAGCGGTGAAATCTCAGATTCACCACGCGACCAGCGCCGCACCCGAGACCGATTGGCTACTGTACGAGTCTCGGAAAACGCCCTTCACGGCCCGCATCACCGAGATCAAACTGCCCGATCCCGGAAAGCTTAAGGTGCCAACTTACGACGGGACGTCCGATCCCAAAGCGCACCTGCAAGCGTTCCAGATCACCATGGGACGAGCCTAGCTCAAGGACCACGAAAAAGACGCAGGCTACTGCCGCCTCTTCGTCGAAAACCTAGAAGGAGCCGCGCTCGAATGGTTCGCCAAACATAGGCGAAATTCGATCGGAAGCTTCCGTCGACTGGCTTCGGAATTCCTGAAGCAGTACTCGATGTTCATTAACCCGGAAACTTCCGACGCCGATCTTTGGAGCTTGGTGCATGAGGAGGACGAATCTCTCCGCGATTTCATGAGTAGATTCAAACTCGTCATGGCTAGGATTAGCGGGATTAGCGACAAAGCTGCCATCGACGCGTTAAGGAAATCGCTCTGGTATAAATCAAAGTTCCGCAAATGGATAACTCTCTAGAAACCGCGGACGATCCAGGATGCGCTCCATAAGGCCACCGACTTCATAACCATCGAAGAGGAAACTAAAATCCTGTCCGAGAAGCATAAGCCGACGAAAACATCCGTGAAGGATAACGCGTCCGAGCAAGCTCTCGTAACGATAAATTCGTCCATCACGAGGGACAGGATCTCCGAGGGGCGCATAACTACGCCATCAACTCCGGTTCGGAGCAAGGGCGAACTACGGGTAACACGTGGACGAGAAATTCGAATTACGACGAGAATTCTTTCTGCGACCTCCACCAAACCCATGGTCATTCCACCGTGAATTGTAAAGTTCTCGGCGCCAGATTGGCCGCAAAGCTAGTCGCGGGAGAACTTTCCGAGATATCTAGTGTCAAGGATCTCATCCGCGATTCGGACCGCGTCCCGAAGAATGACAAACATGCGCAAACTCCGCCTCAGGGAAATCAGTCGGGCGAAAAACGCGGATGAAAAGTAGACGAGAAGGGTAACGATGCTAACCGCCGAAAAATCAATATGATCATCGGCGAATCGCCATACTTTAACGACACCGTCTCGTCAATAAAATCCTACCAACGTAAAGCCGAAACCGGCTCGAGTTGGAAGGTGCCGATGGACGATTCTCCGACAGGGGTAATCTCCTTCGACGATGCTGAAACCGGTGGAATTGACCAACCGCATGCCGATCCCCTTGTCATCGATTTGGTGATAAGCGATCTAGAGGTCGCTCGAATCCTGGTTGATACCGGAAGCACGGTCAACGTCATCTTCCGCAACACGCTAGCACGAATGGGAATCGACCTCTCGAAAGTCGAGCCGATTCCAAAACTGCTGACTAGTTTCTCCGGCGAAACATCAATGACCCTGGGATCAATCCGACTACCGGTCGTCGCGAAAGAAGTGACGAAAATCGTTAATTTCGCGGTAGTCGATTTCCCGGCTATCTACAACGTGATTGTGGGCACGCCTTGGATAAATTCCATGAAGGCGGTTCTGTCCACGTATCACTTAGGCATCAAATTCCTGACGCCTACGGGAGTCGCAGTAATTTGGGGATGCCAAAGACAATCGCGATCTTGCTTCCTGGCTGAACATAAGCTAAGGCAATTGGCGGTCGCGATCGTGAAACCAAAACGGGCAAAGGTCACGCCACCGCCCGCAGACGACGACCCGAAGCAAGCAACGGCCGAGAAACCAGAAGTTTCTGCACCCATCGCTTCCGCCCAACCGGAGGAGACAATCCCGGACAAAGACATCGATCCCGCGACTGAAGCGATCGAGAAGTCTACGACAGCCGAGTAAGCACACTCGCGCAAACAATCAGAACTACGAGATGGCTTGATTTCCGAAAGGAATACGTAGGCAGCTCGCCTAAAGACGAGTTCAGCTATCCCCCCCCCCTTCCAAAGCAGGGGGGAGTGGGTGAGTATACGAGTATTCGTATACTCCCGAAATTTTTTACAAAATTTCTTTTAGCTTTGTAATCGAAAAATTTTCGAAATTTTTAATAAAGACAAAGTTAAAATATCTCTGCTACCATCGAAAAACGCAAATCCGGAAAATCGCTTCCGCAGTAACAACTACTCAATCATTTTTATGAAAATTCGCATATCAAAATATTTTCGAAAAGAACGGGCGAGACGTCGCCTAAACTCTCAAAGAAAAATATTTCCCCAAAGTCCGTCCGCAACTATAAAAACACGAACGCTCGGCGATTGGCCCCGTCGAGCACGCTAGCCGTCCTAAACAAACGCACCGACCTATTGGTCCGCATACATCCGACGAGGATAAAATAGCGCGCTATAAAAGAAATCCAAATTTTTGGTCAGCACTTCCGGGCAACTTAGAAATTGTTTCCGGTGAGATGCTCGGTTCCAACCATACGAATCGTATAAGCCGAGAACCTATCGCGGATTCTAAATCGGTATGGAATCAGGTTAAAATCGCAACGGGCAAAACGAAAGCCGATTAGTCATCGCACAGCCCCATTCCGAAAGTAAACGTAGGTCTTGCCCTAAACCCAGCACACTGGTCGCTAACGTCTCAAGGCATGAATCGAGATCCTAAAGGCATGTCTCTTCGCCCACATCTAAACACTCGCGAAAATCGAAATCTCCCGAGTTAACGAATCGGACGATTAACACCGAAGAGTTAGGTACGAGATGACAACTCGTATTCTTTCCTCTACATCTAACATAAAAACGAATTTCATACTTAGAAAATATTTTCTTATTAAAAGCATCCAAATACACACTGCCCAGCGGTAGGGATTCAAAGCCACCAACGGCCAGTCCCGGAAAAACAACGACAAAATCGAAAAACTAAGAACATCACACATCAAATTCATCAAACGCAGGCTGATCGACTTCACCATCTACATCCAAAATCCCAGGACCGATTTCAACCGAATCCGGCGACACCACGACGGGACTCCATTGATCCCACATGCGCGCCTTAAGGTCGAAAAATTCGGACTGCATATCTCTTTCCCGATTCAAATTTTCCCATCGCACGAGGGATTCCTTAGCAAACGAATACCCTTCATTCTGAGTAAGGGATAACCCATGAACGATCCCGCGACATTCGCGATAATCACCATGCGCTCGTTGAACGGCTTCCGCATCCGAACAACCGGTTGCAAATTGCTCGCGACGAACCTTCATCTCCTCGGCAACCTCTCGTTTGCCCGCACGACGAGCACGACGAATCCTTTGGTCAGAAAGCTCCTTGGCACGACGAGACCTGGTCGCGCATTCATCCCTCACGCGAGCAACCTTCCTCGCAACCATTTCTTCGGCTTGGTTGGCCTCGACCTCTGCCCGAAGACGAGCAACTTCCTTTTCGGCCATGTTCGCTCGAAACTCGGCAAGGCGATCCTCAGCAGTACGGTTGTCCAGGGCTCGGCTCATGATCAGGAAACCCTACCAAAGAAAAGAACTAAGCAATGTAATAAAAACACGCTCTTAAAAACGCAAACTGATAAAGCCGCAAAAGCGGCAGGGACTCAGAGCCGCACACGGCCAGTCCGAAAACTATAACGACCATGCTCGGCCAGACCAAACGGCCTACGAGACTAGTCTCAAGGCCGGCAAAGGTCAAGATGCCATCGACATCATTATGCTCGATAAACATATAACTAGACCGTAAAGGTCTTGCTGGGAAAAAGT
>CAKOAT010464043.1:83747-178044 GCA_932364175.1 Eruca vesicaria subsp. sativa
AACTACGAAAGGCTTGATCCCCTCAAAAGGGTACGTAGGCAGCCTTCACAAGGCGCAGCCCTAATCTTAAACGCTTTCCGCTCCCTGGAGAGTGGAAAGATCACTTTCAACGGACCTTTCCGACCATTAATTCCGCCTAACTTAACTAAAACTGGTTAACCACTCGCAAGAACCTTACGCTAAAGGCTCACGATTCTTAGGAGCTGGGGGGCTAACTGTTGGGGTCAAAATCGGTACGACGGAATTAATAGCCAAAACTCCCCGCGAAAATACAAAAAGAACACTTTTATATAACCCGAGGAATAGTTTTATAAAACTCAAAGTCGTTTATAAAACTCGCAGACCGTTTCATAAAACTCGAAAGATCGTTTTATAAAACTCGAAGATCGTTTTATAAACTCGGAGATCGTTTTATAAAACTCGAGAAATCGTTTTATAAAACTCGAGAAATCGTTTTATAAAACTCGAGAATCGTTTTATAAAACTTGAAGATCGTTTTATTAAACTCGAAGATCGTTTTATAAAACTCGAAGATCATTTTATAAAACTCGAAGGTTGTTTTATTAAACTCGAGAAATCGTTTTATAAAACTCGAGAAATCGTTTTATAAAACTCGAGAATCGTTTTATAAAACTTGAAGATCGTTTTATAAAACTCAAAGATAGTTTTATAAAACTCGAGAAATCGTTTTATAAAACTCGAGAATCGTTTTATAAAACTCAAAGATCGTTTTATAAAACTCGAAGATCGTTTTATAAAACTCGAGAATCGTTTTATAAAACTCAAAGATCGTTTTATAAAACTCGAAGATCGTTTTATAAAACTCGAGAAATCGTTTTATAAAACTCGAGAATCGTTTTATAAAACTTGAAGATCGTTTTATAAAACTTATGGATCGTTTTATAAAACTCGAGAATCGTTTTATAAAACTCAAAGATCGTTTTATAAAACTCGAAGATCGTTTTATAAAACTCGAGAAATGGTTTTATAAAACTCGAGAATCGTTTTATAAAACTCGAAGATCGTTTTATAAAACTCGAAGATCGTTTTGATAAAACTCGAAGATCGTTTTATAAAACTCGAGAAATCATTTTATAAAACTCGAGAATCGTTTTATAAAATTTGAAGATCGTTTTATAAAACTCGAATATCGTTTTATAAAACTCGAAAAATCGTTTTATTAAACTCGAGAATCGTTTTATAAAACTCGAAGATCGTTTTATAAAACTCGAAGATCGTTTTATAAAACTCGAAGATCGTTTTATAAAACTCGAGAAATCGTTTTATAAAACTCGAGGATCGTTTTATGAAATCCGAAGATCGTTTTATAAAACTCGAGAATCGTTTTACGAAACCGCAAAAAACCAAAATAGCCGTAAAACGCGAACTAGTCGCAACTAGTTCGCCGATGGGCGAACTAAGAGGCACTCTCTAGTTCGCCCATCGGCGAACTAGGAAGTGATCAACTAGTTCGCCCATCGGCGAACTAAGCCGGCCCGGCTTAGTTCGCCGATGGGCGAACTAGAGATGTCTCGTATATTCCGCGTCTCGATCTCCCGCATTCCCGATTCGAAACTTACGTCTTTCGACAAGGTCACGTTCTAAACTACGGCCGAAACATCTCCCGTTCCATCTCAATCCCACTTACCGTTCGAGTTTTACGATAAAAACCGTAAAACTTTGTTTTCTCGGAAAGAACTCGAGGAAATCGTATAAAACGGCAACGGTTAAACGAAACACCGAACATTGCCTAAACTATACGATTTATTCGAGATTTCTCGTTGAAATCATAAAAACGCGTTTTTTAATTAAAAACGCCGAGTAAGTCGTAAAAACGGGTTTTTAATAAAAAGTCGAGTAAATCGTAAAACCTTGCGATTAACTCGAGTAATTTATTAAAAACGACGTCAGATCAGGAAACGATCCCGTAAAAGTTGGAAAACGGATTTATCGCAAAACAGCCCGGAAAGACCTAAAACGCGATAAAAACCCATCTCGCGATTTCAACGGAATCTAACCCGCAGATTTGATAACGTTTTGACGGTTTACTCGCAGAAGGAAAATAAAAGTCAAGTTTAAAGATAAAAGGAAGGTTTGAAGAGAAATAGAAGACTTCCGCGGAAGAAAAGGAAGGATCGAGAAGAATGAAAAATTCCCGATTTAGTCAAATCTGGGCGAAATGGAAAGATCGGATAGCCAAGGCGAGGAGTATATAAATAGGAGGTCTAGGGCAGAAGCAACATACACGAAATTCAGAGCTCTCACCACCAAAACTAGCATTTAGGAATATTTCCGTTTTTCTGTTAGCGAGCTGTGCCTCAATTAGGGTTTTCGTTCTTAAGCTTTTCGGCTACTCTTTTGTACCAGTTCTACGCAGATTCGGAATAAGAACCTCTTTGGTCTCTATTTCGTTTATTTTCATTCAAATTCTAAGTTATCGTTTTCTTATTTTTCGTTGTGCGGCTCTGCAGATAGCCGGTTCCTCTGGAAACTTAGGGTTTTCCCGAAGTTTCCTTTTTTACAATTTATTTGACAGTAGGTGGATTTCGACACCCACACTACCAATTTTCGGGGTTTGATGATTGGTTGGGCAGAGGTCGATTGTTTGATATTATAGGTGCTGCTGGTACAACTTATTTTGGTGTGGTCAGGCATGCTACGGTTAGGGACACATCAAATCTGGATGGTTGGAGTATATGGGGAGCAAGAAGTAGGTGGTTCCATGCTTTATATGCAGACATTATGGCAGCGAATCCTCCCCAAACAAGCTTCGGAAGTGACATTGTTCTTTGGAAATATGGATAAGATGACTTCCAAGAGGGGTTTTCTTTTACTGCAACCTGGAACCAAATCAGAATAAAAAATGATAGAGTGGACTGGACTCGAGTAGTGTGGTTTACGCAGGGAGTTCCATGATTGGCATTTATTACTTGGTTTGCTATGAAAAAACAGATTATCCACGGGTGACATGATGAGACAATGGGAAGTAGTGCAGGGCTGTGAGTTGTGTGGAGAAAGGGATAAAACTAGAGACCACTTGTTCTTTGTGTGTCCTTACACGTATACACTATGGGAAGCGTTGACAAAAGGGATTATGGGTATAGGCATCAATCCGGACTGGCAGTGGACTGCTCAGTGTTTGATAGGTTCTTGCAATCATCGACACTGTTCTGACCAAAATGCTATTTCAGACTATAATCTATCATATTTGGAGGGAGAGAATGCTAGGAGACATCAACAAGCTTGGACAACAACAACAGATCAAATGAAAAACAAAATTGTTTCGCTCAAATACGTGTATGGTCACAAGCTAGCCGGCTTATTGCAACGTTGATTTTGTCACACAATATAAGTGATAGGAGTATGGCTAATAGAAGTTTTTTTTACAGATAGAGTGTAAATAATATTCTTTTTTGATTGATCAATAAATTTGAAATTTCATTAAAAAAAAAAAATTATTGATGTATTCAAGCTTTATGTTTTTTATTAAAAGGAAAAATAACTTCCTTTTTTGTTTGTATTCAAAAGGTTTGGAAATGGAAGAAAGTAAGTTATATTTAAAAAAAAACAAAGGTTTTAATTCTTTTCTTTCATAGATAATAATATTAAATATAGTCTACAGAATTAAGTAGAATGTATCAAATGTGATCATAACATGACAGACATAATAATTATATCCCATTTATTTTTTATATGTATAAAATTAATTGTATTCACCACATGTGATAGTCTAAATTAGCTAAGGATAATTATAATTTTTTTTTGTTAATTATATACATTCTTAAAATAAATAAATAAAAAATAGATTGCCTAAGATGAAAAAAAATATAAATAGAAAAATCAAATAAATAAAAATAAAAATATTGAATCTATAAAAATAGAAACTACAAAAATAGAAGAGAAAATTGAAAAACAAAAAGTACAAAGTCTGTATAAATTTTATAATACTGTATGTACAAAATTTGAAACAGCAACATCTATGCGACTATACATACATTTTCAAACTCACTGCCATTTTTCATACTTATACTCATCACCAAGACCTTGGACAATGTAATTAAGTAGATCTCGCTGCTTGCCAAGGAGGGCAAATTGACATTAAAATCAAATAATTTTTGGATTCGCCAAGAAACTTGTAATAAAAAAATAAATAAAATTGGATTGGCCAGGCAACTTGTATAGAGAAGATCCACTGGCGAAATTATCGGATCTGTGTGATTCAAGAAACAAACTGAAATAGTCAAAATTCTCATTCTCAAGAAACGTGGAAGCCCAAAAATAGTGGTCTTATTACTGAAGATATCACTCAGCATTGTTGACCAAAAAATAACTTGAGAACTAAGATCGACCAACTACCGGGATTTTCTGAATTTGGTCAGCAATTATATTCGCTCCAACAAAAAAGAAAAAGAGGATTAATGGTTGGACGTTTCAAGTTTTTTTTACAAAGGAGGACAAGGAAGTAATCATTAAATCAGTGGTTACTGATTTATATAATCATGTAAGAGCACCTCTAATGGTGTTATCCACCATTGGAGTCCTTAGAACTAGATTAATAGTTTTTTTTTTTTGAATAATTAAAGATCTTAATGAAAAATGTATCTTCAATGGTGTTTCTATTATGGAATCCTTAGATATTAAAAATAATAAAATTGTAACATATGTAAATTTAAAATTTTGATTTATTGTACATGACTTGCATAAGATTACTGTTTGAACAAGAACTCACCGGTATGCATGAATGAGCTAGAAACTGAGAATTGTTATCGACTTCAACATATGTATCTGCTCCAATTCCTTCTTTGAAAAGCTTATCCCAAGTTTCTACTGTTTCTTTAGGCACAAGGCGTGATGATGAGCTCAGAGGTTTCCTTGTAGAAGCTTGGAAACGATGGTAGGTTACACAAGGAAGAGTAGGAGGTTTTGGAATATTCTTAGCACTAGATTGAAGCATAGCCAAGTTAGCATTAGCAGGAGCTTGGAAATAGCATTCTTCTCCCATATTGTTTAATTGAGAGAAGGTATCATCGCCACCAGACACTGAATAAGTATGGACCTCTGAAGATGCCATCGAATCAAACCCAAGACTTCACAAACGGTTCTTGCACTACAAGAAATATGTACATTGTTATCCCAGAAAATATGATATATTAGATGTTTAATAGCGAATTCATAAATGCTATATATACAGCAGCAATTATAGATACCTCTTCTACAATAACATTTTTTGAATGTTACGAAATATGCATATATGATAGCAATACTCCAATGATATTATTGCCTTTAACTATTAGCAACAAATTCGTGCTATAAATTATAATAGGTCATTTAATAAACTAAAATAATCATAACAAAAAATAAATAACTAAAATTAAAATAAAATTATTTTATAAGTGAAATAAAATCAAATTTATTAATAAATTAAAATTGGTTTACAAATAAATTCTCGTTTACAAAATTAAAAACTAAAGTCAAACCACCACAATTTTCCCAACTTGGTTTACATTAAACCAAACCTAACCAAAAAAAAACCTAAACCTAAAAAAAAAAAAAAAGACTCCAGCCGCCATAGCTTCTCTTCTTCTTCCACTGTCAAGGTCTTCAACCACCGTTCCGGTCAGCCTCCACCTCCTCCCGTCGCCGTCTCCATATGGACGTCGCCGTTTTCCATTCAACTCGTTGTCTTGCTCAATCTCCAAGCCCGTCTCATCTCTCTTAAAATCAAACGCATCGCCTTGCGTCCTCCGTCGCACCACCATCTCCACCTCACCTCCCCCAACCCTAAACACACACAAAATCAGTTCAAAACAGAGTGATATATTGAGAGAGAGGGAGAGAGATAGAGAGAGAGAGAGAGAGAGAGAGAGAGAGAGAGAGAGAGGTCAAACCGTGGTGGTGGGACGGCGAGCGTGCCGTCATATGTCTCGAATCAGACTCAAGCTCAAGGCGGAGAAGAAAGCGGCGAGGACTGAAGAAAGTGGTGAACAGAGGATGGAGTAGATAATGAAGAACATGGTAGAACAAATATGGAGGGGATGAAATCTGAAAGAGAAAAGAACAGAAGATGAAAGAGATATCTGTAGAAGATAAGAGATTTTTGGTAGGGAAATTGGGCCATATAGCAAGACAACAAAGATTAATTGGTGAAATAGCCAAAAACCCTAACAGATCCACTCACACCGTTAGTTTTCTATATTAATACAGTTTTGTCCCTTCCTTTAACCGGTGAAACCTGCAGAAAAAAAAAATTAAACAATAATTATTAGGTGTAAAGTTGCACATCGTGCATTATTGTCCTCCACATCTTTCTTTTCACTTATCCCCATCGCCTCGCCTCCGTCACCTCAAATCTTCACATCTCCTTCGTGCCTATCAAATTCGTCCTCTCCTCCGGTGATGATATCGGCTCCCAATCGATGGTGGTAACTCCGCAGCGGCGCCAATCAACAACCCGTCTCAATTCCACTTCTCACAACCAGTGTTCAAGGAAACTTATGAAACTCCAATCATCTCCAATCGCTTGACAGACGTTAAGTTCTCTAGTTTCTTCTCTTCATGTCGTTTTATTGTCAATTATATTTCTACTTTGTTATGGGAATTAGATCTCTGAAACTCCCATAAATTCTCCTTATTTTCCGTAGATTCTCTTCACCGTCTCTTTGTCTGTGCAAATTCACTTTCTATTCTATTTGGCTTGGATGCTCTTCCATTTGATTGTGTTTTTTCTTCCATTTGAATAGTATAGTTTATGGTTTACTCGTTGTGTTTCGTACATTATAACTGTGTTTTCTTCGATATATGAATTACACAGTATACTAATTTAATTTACTGTGTGGAATAACCTGGCATTATGGTCAATTTCGTTGATTGTATTGAAGCAGCTGCAATACAACTTGTCTGCATGAGATCTTTTATGCATATTTTATATGAAATAGAATAGAAAATATTATATGTTCAAACTATTCTATTTGAGATAGAATCGATTGATAAACTATTCTATTTGAGATAAAGTTGCATGATATGTATTGAATACACTACCGTTCTTCATCATTGTAATGTTTGAATTATAAAAAGTTTGTTTCTATATAAAATACAATGGATTACTCTGTTATAACCATGTTTTCCTCTTACTTTGTTTTTCAAGTTTACCAAAGAAGAATTAGACCTTCAAGTAGATTGTTTGAGACATATTTATAACCATGTTTCCCTCTTACTTTGTTCTTCAGTTTGGCATGGACTCAATTGTGGTGAAATAGTTGACTTTCACCGACATGAAAAGACTAAGGTCTTGCGCGAGGGAAGAGAACCGGAAGAGGGTTCAATCTTGTTTTTGTTGTTTCATGTTTTATTGACACAAGTTTTGTATCAGTACATATATATGTGTTTTATATTAGTGTGCATATGATTTTGTAAAGAGAACAATATATTGGACGTAAAAAGAATAACATTTACTATGACATCAAAGGAAACAGAATAAAATGTGATGTTGAATGGAATGATATTCATATGATGTTGTCTATCTATTTTGTTTCGTTCTATTTGGGTTTATGGTCTATATTTGGGTTTTGGGTTTAGTGGTTAGGATTTAGGGTTTAGTATTTGGAGGGGGGGAGTTGAGGTTTGGGTTTAGTGACGCTATCATGTATTGTTTCATTTGATGATTAATAAAGAGTGTTTAAATTTGTTCACCAATATGTACTATTCTATCTATTTCGTTCCATTCTACTTGGGTTTATAATTTATAGTTGGGTTTAGCGTTTAGTGATTATGATTTAGGGTTTAGTATTTGGAAGGTGGGGGTTGAAGTTTGAGTTTAATGACCATATCATGTATCGTTTCATTTGATGATTAATAATGAGTGTTCTGTTTTACTCACCAATATGTACTATACTTCCATTCTATTTGGGTTTAGGGTCTATATTTAGGTATAGGGTTTAGTGAATAGGATTTAGGGTTTAGTATTTGGAAAGAGGGGGGTTGGTGTTTGGGTTTAGTAATAGTAGCTTAGGGTTTAGTATTCAAAAGTTAAGTCTGGTTTAACATTTATGAAATTGTGTGTTGGGTTTATGAATATAATGTGTCATTCTTTTCTTACAGTTGTTGTAAAGAAGTGACTCTTTTCTCACGGTAGTTGTAAAGAAGTGGCTCTATGTTATTTATTATGTTCCATTCTATCTGGGTGTAGGGTTTATATTTGGATTTAGGGTTTATATTTGGATAAGGGTTTAGTGATTAGTGTTTAGGGTTTAGTATCTAGGGATTGGTTTTGGGATATATTTATTATTTAGGGGTTGTAGATGAGATTATAATTCTATACTATTTCGATGATATAGAATAGAATGCTCAGAACATATGTACGTGATCAATAAAGGTTTACGTGGATAGTTTTATATTTTGGTTTAAGATTTGTATTTAAATTTAGGGTTTAATATTAAGGGTTTGGAGTGAGATTGGGATAATGTTTAGTATATAGGGGTTGGAGTTTTGGTAATGTTTAGTATTAGAGTATGTGGTGATGTTAGAAATCTATATTATTTTATGTGGAATAGAATAAACATGCATATATATGTGGCCATAAATTTGTAATGTGGTTTCTTATATTCTCTTGGCTGTGATTAAATATTAACCAGACTTCATTTTGTCTATGTCACCTTACCTTTTATCCTTCACCTACTACTTGTATACGAGAAGGCTAAAACCAGCTAATTTTATGCACAATTGTTAGTTACTTAATTATGTCAAAATCAATGACATACACCTAATTTCTTCTCCAAACATAGCTATCTCGCAAATTATCCCTTTTTGGTAGATCTGAAGAGAGAAAGAAGAAAGAAAACAAAAAATCTTGTCCGTTGATTGAAACTCAATCTAACGGCTGGAATGGTGATCCACGTGAAAAGTGTATTGGCCAATGGGATTTTTTTTTTCTTTTCTTGTTTACCTTTTGCTAATATATTATTCGATGCCTATTAGATTAATTTTGAAGGATAAATGGTTAAGTTTAAAGTTTAGAGTTTGAAAAATATGACTTGATTTTAACTTTTAAAATTCAATAATTGAAAGTATAAATGTATGAGGTTTGGTGTTTAGGGTTTAAAGTATATAGGGTTATATTTAAGATTAAGAGAAATAAGACTGTATTTACAATGTTAAAGTTATTTAATGGAAATTATAAATGCTTTAGAGTTTAGAATATTTATAAAGTTTGGATTTGGATTTTAGAGTTTTAAATATATATGAAGGTTTAAAAAAATTAAGAAAGTGTATATGAAATGGGGTTTGATGTGAGGTATATAGGGTTTAGATTTAAATTTTGAGTTAAATTTTGAAAAATAATAGACTGAAATATTATATTTAAGATTTGCCGTTTAATTTTACAAATTTAGATTTGAAGTTTGTTTTTAATGGATGTATAGTTTATATTTGAAATTAGAGTTAAAAAGTATAGAGTTTGATTGAAGATTTAAATTTGTTGTTTTGGAAGTTAAAGATTAAGATTGAGACTCTTAAATTTTGAGTTTAAATTTAAGCTTTGAGATTATAGTATGAAAATATTAGAGTTTTTTTTTTTGCCCAAAAAAAAAAGAAAATATTAGAGTTTTAAAGTTTATGTTTAGAGAGTTAGGGTTCAAAATAGGTTTAGGGTTTCAACTCACCCAATTCATTTCGGATATGATTTTTTTTTTGATTAAAGATTAAAGATTTTGTATTTAGGAAACTATAGTTTAAGAATAAGAAGATTAAATTTGAGGTTTATTTTAAGAATTGAAGTTATAGTATAAAAATAGAGTTTTAAGGATTGTTTTTAGAGTTTAGGGTTTAAAATCATGTTTAGAGTTTAGGGATCTAAATAGCATTTATTAGCGTTAGAAAAATGGTATTATATGTCTTTGATAACATTGCTAAAACCGCTTAAATAATATCTTTATCGCTTAAATATAATTTTCCGTTAAGTATTGGCGGAATCAATAATTTTATCTTCCCGCTCATTTAATTTTCAAAATAACATTAATTAAGTGTTATTTTAGGTTTCATTCTATCATAGCGTTTATGTAATGCTATTATGGAATACCAAAGTTTTTAATTCATCTACTATAGCAGTTCAGTAAAACGTGCTATAACAATGTGCTATCAATGTGAGTTTTTTTTTGTAGTGTTGAATCTGCTGAGACCAAATGCAAGAAGTAGTCACTAGCCAATGCCAAGAACACAGAGTTAACAACTTTGTAACTCATAAACAGATCAAACAGTTACTCGAACAGGAATAAACTGAAAGTGATCTGATTAGTATCGTTCATTAGACATCAACATCAATGAGAAAACAAAGGCAGAAACAGAGATTATCACAATTAAGAACTAAAGAACAGAGAAGCAAAAACATACTGGTGATCTGATAAACAGATGAAACTATACTTAAATATTCTCAGTCATCATGCAAGATAGAGTAATCAAAAACCCAGAAAGTGTAACGACGATAAAACGCTAACAGAAATGAAGAAGTCGAAAATTAGAAAGGAAAGTGACGAAAGACAGAGGCTTTTGATCATTCTTACCAAGAAAGTGAGAATCAGCAGAGGTTTAACACGGCCTCCATCAGGACTCTAGACGACTCGGTTTACTGCTGCAATATACTCGCTAGCAAGTGAAGACTAATGCACAAGAAAGAGACCAAACAATAATTCAAGAGAGAGACCTGAATAACCCAGATGCTGACCACTGATTCCAGGCAGAAAAACCCAAACCCAATGAAGTAGAATATCTGTACACAAACAACAAAACAAGGTCAATGATCCATACATCAANAGACGACTCGGTTTACTGCTGCAATATACTCGCTAGCAAGTGAAGACTAATGCACAAGAAAGAGACCAAACAATAATTCAAGAGAGAGACCTGAATAACCCAGATGCTGACCACTGATTCCAGGCAGAAAAACCCAAACCCAATGAAGTAGAATATCTGTACACAAACAACAAAACAAGGTCAATGATCCATACATCAATACAATAAAAATCATGTTTGATGCTTTTATCTCAGGATTTGTTTTAAGATCATCAAATGGTGAGAGAGCTTACCCCAACCAATGTATTACCGCTTAAGACATCAACTGCAGGTAAGATCCCACTGTTACATGAAGACAAACCGATTGTAAGAGTAAATTTTCAAGAACACTAGCTGACAAACTGCTTATATTTTGGAGTTTGCAATAAAAATTAGGAACAAAGAGCCTTCCACAGTAACTCTTACCATTCTTGACACAATCTCTGATTTTGGCAACCTCTTTCTGGTCTGTGTCCGGTCCTTGCAGAAACCGACTAGCATGGGTTTTAAAATCAAAATTTATGCTAAGTATCAACCGTGGATGACATTAAGTAAAAGACATATGAGAGGAGACGTACCAGTTTCTTCCAACCGGCAGAAGTCTGTGACGCGAATCATTTTTGTAGTTTAAGAGCCTTCCACAGTAACTCTTACCATTCTTGACACAATCTCTGATAAGTAAAAGACTTCCGCCGGTTCCAATAATCTCTTTGGAAGGACCTGAGAAAATCTGTCGACGGCCGTAAATCTGGAAAATGAGTTGCAAAGCTCTGAGCTCACTACTCCGAATCAGGTCTTGATTCGCGTCACAGACTTCCGCAGTTGTAACAAACGCTATCTTCTTCCTTTGATTAAAAGGTTTAGACTTTGAGAGTGAATCAATCAAAACAAATCTGGTGAGGAGGAGGATGAGGAGGTTGTGCGGTTGATGAGGAATCAGAGGAGGGTGGTGGAGGAGGAGAACGGAGGAGGAGGTTTGCACACAGCCGTCGCCTTTTCCCCTTTCCTATTGCCTTTGTCTCTCGCGAGATTTTTTTTTATTTCCATCGCGCGAATGAAATTTTTTTCTCTTCACATCGCACATTCAGGCCCAATCCGCCCGCCATGTCAGCAAGGATCAACCTCTTAATCTCCTTGAATAAGGATTAATCCTTAACTTGCTTAATTAACATATTATTTTTTTATTCAATTTTTCCTAGGTTTCACCGCTAAGGATTCGTGTTCAACCTCCCTTGCGGCTGCTCTAAGGTCTTGTTTTCCATAACCCAAAGCTGTAAAAAAAATATTGACGAATGCAGTGGCAAATTTTTGGTGGGGATAAAGAATAAACTCAAGATAATGCATTGGAAATTATGAGACAAACTATGCCACCCTGAAATTGATGAAGGTTTGGGATTTAAAGATATTACGGATTTTAATACATCAATGTTGGGAAAAAAATTTTGGCATTTGATTGTGAAGTCGAATTCATTATCCTCTTCTGTTTTTAAAGGAGGGTATTTCATGAATGCATCATTCCTGGAACATATTAAATCAAACTCTCCATTATATGGATGAAGCAGTATTGTATTTTTTTATTTTTTTGGTTAGCAAAGAACTAATCAAAAGGATGGGAATAAAATCATTTATCTAAGTATTAAGTAATCTTTGGCTTCCAGCCAATCGCCTGAGACCAGAAAATAGTAATCAAATTATTCATACCCTGATCTTATAGTGGATTCTCATCAACACTATATCAAGCACTTGGACTAAAAAGGTAATTCAGGATTGGGTGAACCCACATGATGCAAAGATTATAGAGAGTATACCTTTGAGTGGGATGCATAAGATCAATAAATATGGTTGGCACTTCACTAAAAATGATTTATACACTGATCAATTTGGGTATCAAGTGGAAAGAGTATATCCAGATAGAGCCAAAAGGTTAACAGTATATGGACCCACCATCATCCCTTTAAGGCCCATTCATGGAAAATACGATGTACACTAAATATTAAGCATTTTTATGGCAACTAATATGAGGTTGCATACTGGTAAATAAAAATTTACAAGGTCAAAGATTACAAGGTGATACTCAATGTGCAAGAATTGGAGTTAATGAGGAATCAATCAACCAATACCCACCAACAGCCCAGGTTTAGGCTCTCTCAAAGATTCCACCACACCCAAATATCTTCCCTTCTTCCTCTCTTCTTAATAATATGGATCACTTATACTGGAGGTTATCCCCATCCATAGAGGATCATCATTACACTTGGATTTATGATATATTTGGAAATGAAGAAATAGTAAGGTGTTATGTAATATATATACTGATCCTAGAGATACTCTCAAATTGGGAGAAACTGAATCACTACTTTGAGCAGAAGCTTAGGCATCAGTCACCTAGAGGATTGTCCACCCTAGTGAGCTGGAAGTGACAGATTACATTCCATTCAATTGGTATTTTACGGATGGATCATGGAAATCACATGAAAGTTTTTTTGGACAAGGTTGGTATAGTAGTTTAGAAGGTTTTGATGGAGGCTATGAACACAACAATCAGTCTCTCGCCGTTACACTGGGAGTTAGAAGCAATCATCTGGGCCATGAAATGTAGGAGGAATCTATGTCAGCATCACGTCACATTTGCAACGGATTGTTCCCAATTGGTGAAGATGGTTTCAGAAACTAAAGAATAATCTATTTTTGCAAGTTACATGGAGGACATCAAACACTTAAAAGGAAGTTTTACCGCTCAGAGATCATTCATATACCTCAAACACATAATTTAAAGGCGGATAGTCTTGCACGTAGTTCCATGAAGCAATCTTCTTTTGTCATTCATATGGATGGAGAGTTACCAGTTTTTTTCCGCAAAATCTTAGTTGACTCTGTATGTTGATGACAAAAAAAAAAAATTTAGTTTACCATATATAAAATTATAACCATGACAAAAAGTATAAATAACAGTCAACAAAATAATTAGACGACGACCCGCGCTTTCCGCGAACATCATGTATACACATTATTATTTATTTTTTTATTCATTTACATATTATTTTATAAACATATTGAATAATTGAGAAGCAAGTACATATTATTTATATAATTAAATTAGTGTAAGAACATACATCAAAATACTCCCTCTTATTTATTTACAGTAATCTAATAAATCAAAAGAAGCATTTTATTTGTTTTTATGGTATATAAATAAATTTAAATAATACCAAAAAATAATACCAAAAATATATATAGTATATTATAATATTAATACTTATTAATTAAGGTTTTCTACTTTGTATATTTTCTATACCATAAATTTAAACCATTAATCAAAACTTTTCAGTGTGAGATTTTAATAGTTTTAGTAATTTATCATCATTTTAAAAAATTCAAGTTAAATTTCAAAATTAGAATATTTAGATCTCAATACTTTTTCAATGAAAATTTTGTAATAACATCTTTATGTATGTTTGTGCGGTATAAAGTTGAATTTAAACGATATATATATATATATATATATATATTAAATGAAATTTCATTTTCATATGATTTTATGGTCACTTATATCTTGTTATAATAAAAATTTAAATCATTAATCACAAAATTTTCTATGTAGAGCTTTTAACAGTTTTAATAATTTATAGCTGTTTGAAAAATTCAAAATAAAACATATAAGAAAAAGCTTATTTTTTATTATATGGTTAATTTGGTTGTTTAATTTTTTAAGAATATAAATTTAAGCAAAATGATGGAGAATACTAATATTGTTATCAAATATTTATTAATCAAAATCATTCATTTTCATATATATATATATATATATATATATATATATATATATATATAAATTAATCATATTAGATAATTTTGTAACTTTTACTTAAAGAAAGAATAAAACACATTCTTGTGTACGTTACTAATCAGTTTAGTTAGTTCAATAAAATGTATAATATATCTTTAGATGAACAACATATATTTGTAAGAATTCTAAGAAGCAATATAGTGATGCAGGTATCTCAAATGTTCTTGAGATACCTGCATCACTTGCCGGGTTCACCAAACTGCGGTTCAGCCGGAAAGACCTCATTTGCCGGGTTCACCAAACTGCGGTCCTGACCCGCATCGGTCGTCTCTTCGGCAGGGTGATTGACGTCCTGCTCGCCCTCAAGGTGCGAGATGCCCCCCGACCTAGAGGAATTTTCCACAGACTTAGACATCTTCTTCTTCTTTTTCTTTTTCTTCTTAGCGGGGGAGTCAACGAGCTAATTGCCCTCGGCAGCATTAAGATCGCCGGCCTGGTTCTCAGACTCGTCAGCCCGCGGCCTCTTCTGACTTCCACCCGTCAGGTCAGATGCCTCTGCACCAGCATCCAGAGTAGGAGAAGGGACAATTTGATCAGACAGCTCTCCCCCTCCGAGATCGAAACCAACGATCATGTTCATTAGTGTGGAACCTTGGGAGGACTCTCCTCATTTTTCCTTGATAACCTTAGTAAGATCAGGAAGCTCTTTCATCGCGAACGCTTTGTTGATCACTCGCTTCTCTTCTCTTGAGAAAAGGGCTGACTTCTTTTTACCTGTCCGACCCTCACACGGAAGCTTGGACTCCCAATCACATGTACGAGTCATCGCAAATTAGAAATCTGTCGAAAAGTAAATAACGAGGCGAGGAGAGTAATCGCTTACCTTGATCGATGCGATCTAAGGCTCGACGTACCCTCTCGTCGCTTATCTCAGGCCACTATTGTTGACCGTGCTCTACCAAAGCTCGCGCATTGGAATAAAGTGCTCCGGAACGTCCAACGAAAAGAATGGATGATCACGAAGAAAGAAGGGTGGTTAGACTACACAAAACATTTAAAACCCGAGACGAGCTATCTACAAGTTTACATGTTCTAATAGGTTCAAAACTCCTCGTTCAGGGGTTCGACGAAGGCATACTCGTCTGATTTGACGAAGAAATATCGACGCTGCCAAATGGGCGTCTTAATCGGATGACCAATGATGATGTTGTAATTCGTCCTCATCTTCACCGAGTAGAGGCTGTGATCCAAAGGAGTTATAGACGTTAACTCCTCAAACGCTCTACAACGCTCGGCAGCCATCACCATCAATGCAACCACCATGTGGAACGACCCGTTCACCATCTGACTGATGGCAACGTCGTGGCGGGAGACGTAAGAAGTTATGAGGCGAGGAATCGGAAACAAGATTCTATTGTGATCACCGAATTAAGATTCATACACGCACTGATAACCAACCGGAAGCGACCACGGACGCTGATCGACAGTCGGGATCAGATAAGTCACGCCGACTGCATTCCGGGATATAAGCAGATTTTCGACTGTAACAAAAGTCGACTCTGTCTTGAATGTGTTCGTCCACGACTGACCAGCAACCTTATAGGGACGCAACAATTCTTGCGGAATTACCGTTCCTTGCTCGAAAACCCCATCTCCCAAGTAACGAGTCGGGGCAGGGGGAAGGCCTACCTCTCTCACTCGTCTCGCATTGTCAGATTCGTACCACACAGGCGCCAATCGATTAGGATTCGCTCGTCAAGATCGGTTAGGGTTTACCCGTTGAGATCGGTTGGAGTTTGCTCATGACGGCCTAGGTCGCGATGGTTGAGGCTGCAAACCACGAGGGTCGTTCAACATCTCCGCCATGTCATTTCCCCCATCTTCACCTCTGAGTTCTCTCTCGCTATCCACGACGAGAAGTCTCTGAGATAGACTAAGTCCATCCACGTCCCTTAGTGCGTTCCGATGTACTAAGTCAAAGTCCTCAAAGGGTTTATTGATCGTCTCGTCCCTGGCCGGACTCGACGCAGTCATAATGTCTTTCCCCTTTTCTTCTCGTGTAAGTCTTCTCTGCTGGCACATCTTTACCGGTAAGAGTATACGTATATATCATACAACAATCTAGAGAGAGAAAGTAGAGAGAAGGGTGAGAGAAGAATACCTGCAGCGGCAAAGAAAGTAAAAGAGACGAAATGAGGAAAGATATATATAGAAGGAAAGGGGTGTGATTCCCAGAGTCATCATTAGGTCTATTAAAACCTAATTAGGCCTCAATTGCTCGCGTCTCCTCGTATTCTAATGGGCCGAGATCTGCCAAAAATACCCATTTAAAATGAGACTGTTCATATTCTCGCGGCTTCAGTTTACTCCACCCAAAAGACGAGTAAACAACCCGAGGCAAAGCAAGACGACGAACAGATCACTCGGAAGTAAATTAACAAGCGAACGATCCTATCGATTCGTCGAGTGCTCGCCTCGGCAACAACATCGAGAAGAGTAAACAACCCGGGGAAAGGCAAGACGACGAACAGATCACTCGGAAGTAAGTTAACAAGCGAACGATCCTATCGATTCGTCGAGTGCTCGCCTCGGCAACAACATTGAGACGAGTAAACAATCCAATTGAAAACCTAAAAGAGCAAAAGCATCAATGACTCTGCCGAGTCGCGAACGGGCGTCTCATCGAGCCATGCCTAAAGCAATCTCCGTGCCCTGACCCTGTTACTCGATGGACCCTAACTGCTAAAATCTATCCCCGACTTGCCGAGCAACTCGAACATAGACATGGGGACTTACTGTAGGATTTGGATCGCCCCATCCTTCAAGGCCCATCGAATAACAAGGACAGCCCATTTAGGGACGACCCAGGTCGGCCCAACAACTAGCTGTGCCTTGACTCGACCCGACTCCATCGCGCCCGCGACTAAACGACAAGGAGAAGCCAAGTGATACACGCCTTTATGGGCCGACCCGGAGGCCCATTAACGAGAAGCCCTTTACGGGATACCGACCTAGGTTATTGGAAGAGCAGAGCATGCTATAAAAGGATAGGAGCCGACAACGAGTAGGGGATCCGAAATCGAGCACTCACTGGCAAGGCGGCTAGAATTAGGGCTTTCACCATTTTGTATCTTTCTGACCTGTGCGTTCACGGCAGAGCTCTCCGAGCAACGCCGTCTTGCGTCGCTAGTTTCCTCATTTGTACACAAACTCTCTCATCAATAAACTTACTCTTCCACTCATAAATAGTAAAACGCCTTTGAAAATACCCATAGACGAGTCCAGTCACTCACTAACTAAAATTAAACCGAACTCGGTTCGAACGTCTCCCGAGCCGATGCCCGAACAATATAACCTACCATCTTTCACAAGCATCAACATTATCATATCATCATATTTCTAAATGCACAACCTAGAAATTCATCAATCAATACTCTTGTTTGGCAGCGGCTATCCGCACACTCAAATAACTATTGTACGATATTAAAAACAATTCTCAAACAATTGTATAAATCATTTTTATATATATGATATATCTTATATATATGTTTACAAAGATAAATGTTGTAGTATTTTCTCTGTCACCGAAAATAACACATTAACAATTTTACAAAAAAAAAGTGTTCAAAAAGATATAAATATACAAGGATGTTAAAATATACATAATGAATGCCTGTATGAATAAAAATTAATTCTTATTCAAAAAAAATGAATAAACATTAATTATGTACCTTTACATTTAACAAAGCAACCATATATAATCAAAGTCGTTGTATAAAGCACAACTTATTAATAAAATACAAATCAACACTAATTAAATACATAATTTTAGATCTTAAAGTATAGAAGTCAACATTTTCAAAAACAAAATATGCATGTTACGAACTTACTCAACTCTTACGGAATATGGAAAATTAAAAACAGCCGACCATGAGAAGCATTCATATATACACGATAGACCGTTTAAATTATACTAGTTGTTTTCTAATTGACTTGTTAATGACAAGCTTCAAAGTAAATCAAACTATGTTTCATAGTCACATGATATTTTTTAATCATAATGGTAATATTAATAATCAGTGAAATAAATCCATACAAAAATTCAGAGTTTTCACGTTAACGCAGTTTTTGATTTGACAAAAAATTAACTTTTGTTAGTTAAATAATTTTTAGCTGAATATAGTTTTAAGTGGATTATGTTATATATATATATATATATATATATATATATGTGTGTGTGTGTTTGTCTGTGTGTATCATGATCCGCGCACCCGTGCGAGTTTTATTTTTTGGATGTGTTCTATATAATTTAGTTTTATATAGTTTCGAGGTTGTCCAATTCCATTTTATGTTTAAACAACAATATCAAAACTATCTTTTGTATTAATAGCGTCAAACAATGTATTATGTAGATGTAACCTTGTAGTCAAAATACTAGTTTTGTACGTTTGTTTGAAGTGCAAAATCAAATTCAAACTTAACTGTTTGCATAAAAAAATAAGTTGAGACTTTAGTTACTTCTGGTGTTAATAATTATTCAAACTTTTTGAAATAGTACACAAATTTCTAAAAAATTTGGCCCTAACCTTTATTTTATAGGTTAGGTCAAATTAACTTCACCTTTAAAAAAAATAATAATAATTAAAAAAACTTAACCTTGATCTTAATTTTGCAAGTTTGGAATAGTTTATGATGAAAATTTTCATAAATAATTTTAACAAATACTTAAGTAATTTGAAATAATTTATGTATTTAAAATATTTTTTCATTTAAATCAGTATTTTTAAATTCAACCTGAACCATAATTAAACTGGTGATTCGATAATTCAATTTTGATTTTAAATAATATCTATATTTAAAAATCACTAGAACCCAAGACTAACCGATTGAACCGATGGATAAATGATATGTAACATTTAAACCTGTAAAAATAATTTTCTTTTTCGTTTTTTTATATATTATTTGATTTTTTTTAATTTATCTAAATAATTTGAAAGAAAAATGTGAGAAATTATTAAAAAGTATGAGATCTAATATTTTGTACTCTTTGACCATAATATTAATTATAGTATTGTTTGGAAACATGTATAGTAGTATAAAGAAATGAGTATATCATTTGGGCATATAATTAATCATAATGTTGTTTAGAAACATGGATATAGTGTTGTTTAGAAACATGGATAGTAGTATAAAAATGAGTATATTATTTAAACATAAGATTAATTATAGTGTTGTTTGTTAACATGGATAGTAGTATAAAGAAATGAGTATATTGTTTGAAAACATGAATAGTAGTATAGAAAATAAATATATTGTTTAGAAACATGGATATTAGTAAAAAAAAAAAAACAGAATATTAGTGATTTAAATAATGTAAGTTTGACAATAAATAAGAAAGATGTATTTAATTTAAAAACTTACAAAATAAATGTTAGATCCAATCTAATGTCTCTGTTTTAATAAGATAGAGTAGGTAATAACCCGCACATATGTGCGGGTGAAATTTATATATTGATAATCATTGAATACTAATTTTGATCATTCAACCATCATGTCATAAATTTGACCGTCAATAAATTGTTGATGAGTAGGGTAATATTTATTGATTTTTTTTAAATCTATTTACATTGGGCTTCACTAATATCAGCCGGAGGTTAAAATTCACCATCTCACTTTGATATGAAAAATTGTATTTTTGAAATAATAAATAACTTTTGAGAGCCGCGCTTGCGTGGAATACAAATCATTTATACATATTATTATTTATTTTATATTCATTTACGTATTATGCAGTAGAAGTATATTGAATAATTGAGAAGCGAGTAACTATTACGTATATAGTTAAACTGGAGTAAACATATAAAAAAAAACCATCCCTCTTTATATTTACAATATTTTTCATATGGTATATAGTTAAACTTAAATGATATTAAAAAAATTATAAAATATACTTAGTATCAATATTTATTAATTGAATTTCGTACTCATATGATTTAACTAACATTTTTATACTTATTGTAGCAAATATTATTTTATTTATGTGAATATTTATTAACCGATGATTCTTACTCAAAGAAAAATTTGAAATTAGCATGTTTATGTATTTTATATATATATTAAAGATATTTCATATTTATATGATTTTATGATCATTTATATTTTGTTATAACAAAAAGTTAAATCATTGATCACAAATATTTCAATGTTAACAATTTTAGTAATTTATAATCGTTAAAATTTTAAAAATATACCATATAAGAAAAATCTAAAATTTTTATTATATTATTAGTATGATTTTTTAATTTATTTTAAGAATATAAAATTTTTAAAAAGTGATGGAAGATAGAAACTCGTTATCAAATCTTTATTATTCAAAATCATTAATTGTCATATATTTTTCAACCATATTAGGCAATTCCGTAGCTTTTATTTAATGAAATAATGGTGAATATTCTTTTATATACTACCAATTAATTGCATAATTAGTTTAATAAAAATTATACTATATATTGAGATGAACTAACTTATTTTTCTAAGGATTCTAAGAATCAACATAGTAATGACATGTGGCTACCAAAATACAGTGAAATCTCTATAAATTAATAATGTTGGGACTACACCAAAACTATATATTTTTATTAATATATAGAAATTATTAATTTATCAATATATTAATTAAACCAAAAATTCAATTTGGGACTATAAAATTATATTATTTTATTGAGATTTTTAGTGTATATTAATTTATAGAATATTGATTTAAAGATGTTATACTGTATATTGTATGCTCCAAGATTCATATATAAGGGATATGTATATACCTATATAAGATAAAAAATTAGAAACATTAATTTAACATCCTTCATGAGCCACTAGCCTGATTTATATGCAATATTAATAATGTCAGTGTGCGTCTCTTGAAAACCCTTTAACGAAAAGAAAAATGCATCTCTTAAAGAGCCAAAACTGTGGCTTATAAATAGCATCTTTATCCCCAACTTATTCACTCACAAATCACCGTAACATACCTATCGATCATGTTGATCTTCTATCTTATTCTTCTAGTTCTCTCATTTGCCTCTTTAGGTAATTAAGCTATCTATGTGTCACCTCTTACTCATACTCATTCCATATGCAGGTTTACGACACCGTTAATTAATTTTTGTAAATGACAGAGTTCAGCCCAGCTTCCTTTTTTATCATCAAATAATTTTTTGCATATATAAATATAAATACAAATTCTTTTTTCATGCAACATAAAATGTACGTTTAATATAGATGCTTTCTTCCTTTCGTTTTTTGGTTAGATGTTAAGATATATATATATATATATATATATATATATATATATATATATATATAAACTTTCTTCCTTTCATTTTGATAAGAATTAGTGATTAGCTTGAAAAAAATGGTATTAAGCGTTTCTTTCAAATAGTCAACGTCCCAGCATAAAGTAATGACTATGATATGATAAACACACATACCTTAATTTATTTCTTTGTTAAGATTCAAATGGGTTCACAATGGCCCAAAAGTTGGAAGCAATTGGTGGGAAAGGCGGTAAGATTTGGGATGATGGAGCCGACCATGACAATGTAGCAAAGGTTTATATACGAGGTGGTCATGAAGGCATTCACTACATCAAATTTGACTATGTCAAGGCTGGAAAATCCATAAATGGAACGATTCATGGTGGTTTGGCCGATGGTTTTACACAAACGGTATAGTTTTGGAAAGCATAATATTTCATTTTAAGAAAAACATACGATCACAAATATTGCTATGGAACAAACCATCAAATGTAACAAACAAAATACTTGCATGTTATTTTACAATATAAATTAGGAACAGTACAATAAACTTATTACTAGCCATTGTTTTGTTTGCAGTTAGAGCTTGACCATCTCAACTACGAACAAATTGTATCTGTTGAAGGTTACTATGAAGAAAAGACAGGTGTGATGCAGGCACTCCAATTTAAAACCAACCTCAAGACTTCAGAATTTATTGGATATCAAAAAGGTACTAAATTTTTACTTGGAGTCAGTGGAAAAATCATTATTGGCTTCCATGGATCTGCTGGGCATAACCTCCGGTCTCTTGGAGAATATTTAAAGACTCTTCCTACCAAATCGGAACTCCAAGGAGGCGTAACAGGAGGCGTATATTGGGATGATGGTCCTAATTACGATGGCGTAAGAGCAGTGCATGTTACTTTTACTGAAACTCATATAAGGAGTATGGACATCGACTACGACCAAGACGGTCAAGTGGCACTTTGTTATCACGGGATGAAGAATGGAGAAACACAAGGGGTACTAAATTTCCACAACTCTAAATGTTATTCAAATTTTTTTATTGCTTCTGGTACGAGGGTATTATGAATATTGTATATAATTATCTTTTTAAAAAATGAATTGGCAGTATAAGGTTCGGTATATATTTGTTTTATCAGTAATTTCAAAATGATTTATATGTTTTGCAGTTTGTGGTGGACTTTCCTAATGAATATATGACATCTGTAGAGGGTACCTACAACCATATACATGAGGGTAACTATTTGGTGCTTACGTCGTTGATTTTCAACACATCAAAAGGAAGAACCTCTCAGACATTTGGATTGGTCACTGGTACCAAATTCGTGTTGGAGAGTCAAGGCAATGCCATTGTCGGGTTTCATGGAAGGGATGGTGGTTCTTTTGATGCTATCGGAGTTTATTTCGCTCCAATGGTTTCTTCATAGAGTTCAGAACCTTGCAAGTTTCATCATCGTATCCTTTATCTCTTATTACTAAACTATCTCCGAAGTTGTGAATTTGGTATTGTGTTTGAGTTCTATAAATTTCATGTAACAAATAAGGTTTACCTATCTAAAGCACGTCTTCAGTATTTGGTAACAAAATAACTAACTCCATTTGCTTCATAAAAATTGTCATTTTAGATTTTTTGTTTTTTTTTGTATCAATAAGTGTCATCCTAGTATTCTACGTTTCTAATACAACTTTTCACATCAAATTAATATTCTATCCTTTTAAATAGCTAACTAATTTTAATCAGCGCTTTGAAAGTTATATCTCATGTTTTAATAGGTTTTTAGTATCTCGTTTTAGTTTATTTTGATCATTTAGATTACATATTAGGTGTATAATTGCATTAGAGTGTTAATTTGCAAATAACAGGGTTCAAATTGCAGAATTGGAAGTTTATGGGAAAATCAATAGTCAAACTGCACATTTCAAGATTGTGGAGGTAGAAAAGAAAGAAGACGAAAATTCAGGGACTAATGTTGCAATTTTGGAATGCTTAGTGGGGCTAAATTGTAAGATCAGAAAGATTTGGGTTTGTTAGGGTTCTTCCACATTATAAACGTTTGGGGCCGAAATGGGAAAGTACAGAAGATATAGGACCTAAAGTGAAAATAGTGTAAAAGCCACCATTTCTGATCTTCGATGGAGCTCTTCTTGGTTCCGTGACGGCGGGGCTTGAAGAAACGATGAAGAGGGGATCTCTGAGACACGAAGAAGACGCTGAGCACGAGAACAACCATGGCTTGGAGCCAGCCCGTGGCGACGAAGCTTGAAGCGAAGACATCCGCGAGTTGCGGATCATGGCGGAGGAGAGAACTCGACAGAGACGACGGGACATAGATTGATTCGGAGACAGCAAGACGAGGAGCCACTTGGGAGAGTCTTCGCGAGGTCATTGGAGTCACGATGTGGAAGAGTCGAGCTCGAGTTTGTGACAGGTTCATAACGGTTTTGTGTTGCGACATTGTTTGATCCAAAAATGGTGTTTTTTGTAGAATCATAAGAATAAAAGATTTAAGAATTAGATTCTTAAATCCTTGAGGCTTATGAGAAATCTAGAAAGAAATCGAATGAGAATAGAATATGAAAGAGATTTATTGATATGAAGATTCATTACAATGAGTGAATAATAATGTAAAGTGAATCTATAAATCTCTAAAAAGTGTTCTTAGTATAAAAATGAGAAGAGAATTCTTTCTAATAAGGAGGTAGCTCCTTATTTATGCTCCTTATTTATAGGAATGCGAGAACTAGGATTTCCTAATGAGATGGGCTAATTCATTGTCTTAATGGGCTTTGTTAGGGATAAAACCCATGTCCAACAGTAAGTCCCCCAAGTTCGTAGAGAGAGACGAAATCGATCTCTGTGAATTTTACGAATAGGGTTTATTAGACAATGAACTAGACACATTCATGCCTGTGACGGTTTAGGCGAGTTTAATTTGAACTTGTGCCTAGTAAAAGACGAGTTTGCTTTGAACTCGTGCTTAATGAAAGACAAATTTACTAGACTCATGCCGAGACGAAGGAGAGTTTACTGAACTCGTGCCTGGTAGAAGGAGAAATTATGTAAACTCGTGCCTAGCCAAGAATGAGTTTTTGTAAACTCGTGTCTAACAATAAGCGAGTTGATTGCAAACTCGTGCCCAATAAAAAGCAAGTTCAATTTAAACTCGTGCCTAATATACAAATTTACCGAACTATTGCTGACCCGAAGTCTCGTGTTGAGATCGTTGTATGTCGAGCAAGTTGTTGGTTTGTATGTTCGTCAGGCTATGATGATATCGAAAAAAGCGTTGGTTTGTGCCGCTTGTACCGCTTCCGATGAGCTCGTAGCTGACTAAGAGCTGTCCTTCGAAACATGAGAGTGTGATGGTGGCAACCATTCGTTGATTCTCTTTGGTTCAACGATCTAATCAACTCTGGTTCACATAAAGCAAGAGTATAATCAGATAAAAAGATAAACCAAAGAAATAATCAAATTATGAATAATTAATAAGTAAATGATCAAACATGTTTTTAATGCTCATGTGTTGCACATGATGATATAATAAATGTCTACTTATTAATATCATAAGGTTAACAATCGGCAAAGCAGTAACATGAGATAAATGGACAATTTAAAATTGTTTAATAGCTTTTGAACCAAAGCTATAATGTCAACCGTGGTTACATATGTAATATAAAAATAATTAAAGCATGTGGTTATTAAGTAAGAGAGCTTATCTTTGTGAAGAAGAAACAAGCCTCCAAGGTTGCCGAACTTTCGTATCTTGGGGTGAAGAAGTTGTTGTGGTCATCATTTCATGACTTCGTGCTCATCATAATAACTCATTTTCAGTAAAGACTGACTTGATGAGAGCGTTTTATCATTTCTTTCTCGTCGTAAGAAACAGAGGCAGACCAAGAAGTCAGGTGAACCAGCAGCTAGGAGGCAAGCCAACGCTGATAAACACAAGAAAAAAACTTCTCAGGCTTATAGTCGAGAACAACTCCAAGCCTCAAATGAGATGCCGAGCAAGTGGCTGAGCCTTCTGTCACGTCAAGTGTTTAGTTTTGCCGAGAACCGTTCCAGTAAACTCAGCTTCTTGTCTTCTTGTGACGAAGATGCAATGACGTTCCTGTCATTGATTCTGAAACTGCTAGCGGAAAGACTACACTGAGAAAAATGCGACAAGATGAAGGGGAGCCTTTCTAATTCTTGCATACTCATGAGCTCAAAATTTTAACAAGGCTGAGAGAAGCAACTTGTCTTATATGAGCTTCTGACGAGGTGGTTTCGTTGCTGAAATCAAGTCTTGAGCTTTTGCCAAGATCAAACTCTTGTTGTAGTGATTGCCGAGTTGCTGGAAGTAACGCGTGGTGGCTTTCTTGGAGAGATGATCTGGAGATGAGGCTATGTCTCATGCTTCCAAGGCGAGATCAGAGCTGTATATGAGATGTCCAGCTCGAGCAAGTGGTTGATGAGAAAGCCTTGGTCGCTGAGTTCAAGTCTTGAGCTTTGACCGAGAAGAACTCCAAGCCTCTTTGCAATAATGTGTAAACTCAGCTTCTTGTGACGAAGACGTGATAACATTGAGGCTGTGAGAGAAGCGGCTATGACGAGTTGCTAGCCCTGAACAAACTTGTCTTTGAGGAAGAAAATCTGATATATCTCAGCTTAAGCGGCCTCTGCAATTTATCAGGATCCAATAAGAATGATGTTTCACTCCAATCTTGTTACGGTTCTGTAAAGAAGAGACAGATCTCGACAAAGAGATCAAACTCTGAGACCATTGCCCAGTTGCAGGAAGCAACAAGTTGTGGCTTCTTGGAGAAATGGTCTGAAGATAAGGTTATGTCTCATGCGCTGCTTCTTCATCATGTCTTGTTCCAAAAGAGACAGAGCTCCCTCCGAAGTATAACAGCACCAATATTCTCCTTCTCCGTTTCGTGGGTTCCCTTGACCAGAAAGTGATGTTACTCGAGGAGATGTTTGCAGACACTGAGCTGCTCTAGAGGAAGCCAATGAGCTTAAGCTTGCACAATGCCTCAGAGCTCTTTGATGAGCTCTTGTAACGTTCATGAGATGACAAGATTGCGAACTAGGAGCCTGATAAAGGCATGACGCCAGTTCCTTATGACGCCGAGATCAATACGACGAGACGAAGAGGAGCCTTTGTGATAGATGCTCATGAGCTGAAACTTTCAACAAGGGCTGCGTCTGAGGAATCAGAACTGATAATAGTCACATCTAAAACAGGAACATCACAAACAGCACCATCCCACTCACAACAACTTGAATGGTTAAACCATGATTCAGCAGATAAAGCCTTATCTCAGATTTTTATGCTTGATGAGAAGCTTGAACCAGCGAACTGGTGGAGTTACTTGAGATAGAGAAGAAGATAACGTCTTGCTCTTGTCACGAGCTTAATGAGAGCAAGTCTTGAGCTTTGCCGAGACCAAAGCCATAAACTTAGCCTCTCGTGATGAAGATGTGATGACGTTCCACATAAGTACACTTCACCAGACCACGGTCGCATCGTAAGAACCACCGCGTCAGCTTCTGTAACTTTCCAGCTTCAAGCACAACTGAGTCAACTCGTCTCTTCTGCAGAGTCTTGTTGTTGATGTTACAAAAGATCCTCCAAAGCTCTAAACTTTCCCGGAAAGCCTCTCAAATTAGTTGGTTGAACTTGTAGCTTCTTGCAAACCGGCAAAACAAAGCCCTGAGCTTCACGAACTCGGCGATTTGAGACCAAATTACTCAGATTGTTGTCACGATGTAGTGGGAGTCGACGGATCTGAGAAAGCAACGAAGGTGAAGTCAACGGCTTTGTTGTAACTCCTCTTCTATGAAGACATCGAAAGCTTCATTCTTTCTTAAGAAACCAGCGTGGCTTCACGAGATCTCGAGAGCTCACAAAGTGTTCTTGAAACCACCGTCCAGTCCTCGCAAAGCCAGACGAAGGAGACATTCTCTCACTCTACATCGCCGTCTCTAGCGCAGCGGTTAGTAGCGTCCTCATCAAGGAGGACAGAGACGAACAAAAGCCAATCTTCTACATAAGCAGGCGCATGACTGGTCCGGAAACTCGGTATCTAGCTCTCGAGAATATGGCTCTCGCTGTGGTAGAAGCAGCCAGGAAGCTTCGACCCTACTTTCAATCACACTCGGTTGAGGTGCTGACTGATCAGCCCCTCTGAACTGTCCTGTAGACTACGAATCGCGCCGGTCGACTGACCAAGTGGGCCGTAGAACTCGGGGAGCTCGACATAACGTATAAAAATCGCACAGCCCTCAAAGCTCAGGTCTTGGCTGACTTCATTGTCGAGTTAGCACCCGAACTAGAACAGGACATCCAGCTCCCGAGTCAGAATTGGATACTAAATGTGGACGGTTCCTCGACGAACAAAGGTTCAGGCGCGGGTGTTCAACTCCAATCCCTAACTGGCGAACTGATACGACAATCGTTTAGCTTTGACTTCCCAGCGTCAAACAACGAAGCCGAGTACGAGTCATTGATAGCCGGCCTACGTTTAGCCAAGGCAGTCAAAGCAAAGCGAGTAAGTGCGTATTGTGACTCTCAGCTCGTCGCCGGTCAGTACAATGGAGATTATGACACCCACAACGATCGAATGGATGCCTACCTCCGTATCGTTCAAGAGTTAGCAAAGGAGTTCGAATTTTTCGAGCTCACCAAGGTACCCCGCGGTGAAAACGCTTGTGCAGATGCACTCGCCGCCCTCGGAAGAAAATTACGCGACCAAATCGAGCGAACCATCCCGATACATCGCATCGACGAACCGAGCATCAACGTTTCCAATGAGACGGCTACCCTCGTTGTCCCCATCAACGACACAGCGATGACTGAGATCGATCAGCAGACCGTCGACTGGCGTTTGGAGTTTATCAACTACCTCTCGCACGGCACACTGCCAACCGAGAAGTGGGAGGCTAGACGACTAAAACGGCGCAGCGCGCATTATGCCGTCATGGGTGACGAACTTTCCAGATACAACGCATGCGGGGTCCTCCTAAAATGCATTCAAGTGCGAGGAAGCCTTCTCCCAGCTCAAAAAGTACCTCACCACCCCTCCAGTCCTCGCAAAGCCAGACGAAGGAGACGTTCTCTCACTCTACATCGCCGTCTCTAGCGCAGCGGTTAGTAGCGTCCTCATCAAGGAGGACAGAGGCGAACAGAAGCCAATCTTCTACACAAGCAGGCGCATGACTGGTCCGGAAACTCGGTATCCAGCTCTCGAGAAGATGGCTCTCGCTGTGGTAGAAGTAGCCAGGAAGCTTCGACCCTACTTTCAATCACACTCGATTGAGGTGCTGACTGATCAGCCCCTCCGAACTGTCCTGCAGAATACGAATCGCGCCGGTCGACTGAAGTGGGCCGTAGAACTCGGGGAGCTCGACATAACGTATAAAAATCGCACAGCCCTCAAAGCTCAGGTCTTGGCTGACTTCATTGTCGAGTTAGCAGGCGAACTAGAACAGGACATCCAGCTCCCGAGTCAGAATTGGATACTACATGTGGACGGTTCATCGACGAACAAAGGTTCAGCCGCGGGTGTTCAACTCCAATCCCCAACTGGCGAACTGATACGACAATCGTTTAGCTTTGACTTCCCAGCGTCAAACAACGAAGCCGAGTACGAGTCATTGATAGCCAGCCTACGTTTAGCCAAGGCAGTCAAAGCAAAGCGAGTAAGTGCGTATTGTGACTCTCAGCTCGTCGCCGGTCAGTACAATGGAGATTATGACACCCACAACGATCGAATGGATGCCTACCTCCGTATCGTTCAAGAGTTAGCAAAAGAGTTCGAATTTTTCGAGCTCACCAAGGTACCCCGCGGTGAAAACGCTTGTGCAGATGCACTCGCCGCCCTCGGAAGCAAATTACGCGACCAAATCGAGCGAACCATCCCGATACATCGCATCGACGAACCGAGCATCAACGTTTCCAATGAGACGGCTACCCTCGTTGCCCCCATCAACGACACAGCGATGACTGAGATCGATCAGCAGACCGTCGACTGGCGTTTGGAGTTTATCAACTACCTCTCGCACGGCACACTGCCAACCGAGAAGTGGGAGGCTAGACGACTAAAACGGCGCAGCGCGCATTATGCCGTCATGGGTGACAAACTTTTCAGATACAACGCATGCGGGGTCCTCCTCAAATGCATTCACGGCGATGAGATTCGACGTGCGATGGCCGAAACCCACGACGGCGCTGGAGGAAACCATTCCGGAGGACGGGCCATAGCCTTAAAGATCAGAAACGCATGACTCTTTTGGCCGACTATGAACACAAATTGTGAATCCTATTCTCGTCAATGTGACAAATGCCAGAGACATGCCCCTGTTATACATTGCCCAACGGAAGTGTTACAAACTTCTACCGCTCCTTATCCGTTCATGCGCTGGGCTATGGATATTATTGGCCCCATGGTTTCTTCCTGTCAGCGCCGCTTTGTCTTAGTCCTTACAGACTATTTCACCAAGTGGATCGAGGCTGAAGCTTTCCCTCAGGTGACTGACAAGGAAGTACGCAGTTTCGTCTGGAAGAACATCATCTGCCGTTACGGTCTCCCGTATGAAATTGTAACCGACAACGGTTCGCAGTTCATGTCTGGGAATTTCAAGGACTTTTGCGACAAATGGAACATTCGCCTAATCCCCGCCTTCTAGCCCCAACTGTTTGATCCAAAAATGGTGTTTTTTGTAGAATCATAACAATAAAAGATTTAAGAATTGGATTCTTAAATCCTTGAGGCTTAGGAGAAATCTACAAAGAAATCGAATGAGAATAGAACATCAAAGAGATTTATTGATATGAAGATTCATTACAATGAGTGAATAATAATGTAAAGTGAATCTATAAATCCCTAAGAAGTGTTCTTAGTATAAAAATGAGAAGAGAATCCTTTCTAATAAGGAGGTAGCTCCTTATTTATAGGAATGTGAGAACTAGGGTTTCCTAGTGAGATGGGCTAATTCATTGTCTTAATGGGCCTTGTTAGGGGTAAAACCCATGTCCAACAGACGTGGCTCAACCGCTGGGAACAAAGCGGCTTGATGAAACTATTATAGCTAGTGAAGCTCAAGCTTTTAGCTCGATAAAGATGGTGATGAAGAGAGTAAAAGCAAAGTTAGTTAGAGATTTGTTAAGTGTAACTTTCACTTAATCGAAATGTACCGGTAAACAATGTGTATTTATATGTACAAGTAAACCGGTTTTAATCTCCTATACAAACCAACCGGGATAATAATCATATAATAACTCTAATAGAAACGACATGAAGCCCCCGCTCGCACTTTGATGGTTGAAGAAGCGTGTCTAGAGCGTCTTGATGGAACGAGGTCATGCACCCGCTCTGAACAGTAGTCGAATCCCTTGTTGCTGGAGCTAGGGGTGGGACGGATCGGATATCCGGGATATTTTGTGATATCTGGATCAAGATTCGGCAGATCCGTAAAATTACTATCTGAATCCGGATATCCCAGGATATTCATACTAAAACTCGGATACCCGCATATATTCGGATCTTTTTTTTATAAAAAATCAAAATTAAATTAAAATCTGAAAGTTAAGTATTTATTTATTCTATTAAAAATTATTATTTTGTAAAAGGTTAAAATAAAATAATATAATTTAATAATAAAATTGAGTTTTTGTTATTTTAAATAAAATATATATACCTATATAAATATAATTATATTTTAAATATTTTAAATAATTTAGTGGGCCCGAACCCGGATCCGAAAATATGGACTAAAAATTTTACTATCTGGATCGGGATCCAGATTCGCTGGATCCGTAAAATCACTATCCGGATATCCATTTTTTAGAGCGGATCCAGGATCGGATAGCGGATCCGGACCCCCCGGATGACGAAGCGAGGTATGTCACCCGCGGTAGACTAGAGCGGGAGCCTGGATCAACATCACGCACCCGCTCGGAAAAGGGACGAGTCCACAGCGACCTATTGCACCCGCTCCCATGTTATCATTTGGTCAGATTTTTACATTTTTAACTTGTTTACTGAGCCCCGTAGAATTTTATGTACTCTAAATACTTTTCAGATCCTAATGATGGGATATATCTTGTTTTTTCTCTAAATACATTTATATTTTGAGTAAAGCTTGAATCTTTATTAATCTAATCTTCTTTTCTTTGAGTAATTTGTGTCTATCTCATCTTCTTAACATGATTAGTCTTAAATCCATCATGGGTTTAAGGTTAAACATGTTTATTAGTGAGTATATCCATTTTAGATTCATGGGTTAGGTTGATTAAGTATAGTTCTAAGGTGTTTAGTTTTACATCTAAGTGTTTCCTTGCTAATTGAGTGATCTTAGTGGTAATTTATTGTTGGCGTCTTTAATCTAAATCCTTAGTCATTTCATGCTCACAAAGTGTATGTTGAAATGACTGAACAAACTCTCCTTAGCTTTAAAACTTTTTGGCTAATGACCTTTATATCTAAGAACTCTTAGATAGTTATTAAACATATTCTTCTTGAATTACTTAAATCAATGACCTTTGTGTTTGATTAAGTTAAGCAAATGAGCATTTCTCATAGACCAAGAACTTGCTTAGTTAGTTTTTTTAGACTTAAGGATACATTTTGATTAAAAGCTTCACACCTTTAGCTTGAAACTTGATCACCTGAAACCAAATACCTGATCCAATGGATCTTATTGTCACTTATTGAAAGAAAACTTGTTCTTTTATTGCATTTTAGTTTGTTTTTAAATCTTAAACTGGTTGCATTTAGCTTAAACATTAACTTGTATTCTCATTGCTTCAAGATGACTTAGATTTGGATTGAAAATCTTAAGTACTACTTTGATTTGGCTAAGGACTTAAAGACTCTTTATCAAAAGTGCGGGTTCTTTTTTTAAATTATAAACATATTTTGGGATTGTTATACCGAAAAAGCAGGATTTTTTTTTGAATTATATAATTTACTATTTAATTTATTTGAGATTTTGTATGTATACTCTTATGTAACTCTCTCTTAAGCCTCAATATTTTACTCGGACTCAAAAACTCGAATCAAAATCGATTCAAAAATACATGTTTAGCTCAGAATTGATCCAAGGCAAAGTACCTATTGAGTATTTTTCTGAATCCGCGGGTCTCTATTCAAATCCAAGTTCTATGTGAGACCCGATCGGATACCCAAATGTTTTTGTGTATATCAGGTATATTTCTTTATTTCAGATATGCTTTCAGTATTACGATTATTTTTATGTTTTGAGTTCGGGTCTGTGATTATAGTTTTTGATTTTGAATAAAATTTCAATTTTAAATATATATATATTTGTGTATTTAGATAAAATCTTGATCAGATTTGAAGTAAAATTTAGGTATTTGAATATTTTTCGACTCTTTTTTAAGTTTCATGTATTTTTCGCGTTTTGGGTTCTCAGGTACTAGGAATCATTTTCGGGTCCTATATTCCCGAACTGATCTGGACCTATGTAATTTGTTATGTGTATCCAAAATTTACTTACATGTATTTTACAACTATTTTGTATAATGGACCTGAATCTTGTCGGATCCGAAAATAACTCACCCGAGCCAAAGAGATTCAAATGTCTAGGTAAGTCAAATGTCTAAGACCTAAAAGATTCAAACTTAAAAGTAATAAATCTATATCTGCCACGAAGACCCGAATGTCCATGAACTCTCTCTCATTATACTTTTTATGTATTTTATAGAAGCTATATTTGTTGAGTTTATAAGACTTTACTTGATAAATTTTGACTAATTTAACAATATAAGTTTATAGGATTTTAATAGTTTTAAGAGTTAAGTTAAATATTTTTTTACTCATATGTGGTTGGCTTATATTAATAATAATAACTTACAAATAAACATGAGTTAGTGGTTAACTTGAATATTAAAAAAATTATATCGAGAATTAAAATGTTCGTATTAAAATATGCTTATCAATTTTCTTAACAAATTAAAAGAATCTATCAAGGCATTAAATTATTAGTAGGAGAAATTAATATGATTATGGGGAGAATAATATTGCTTTAACTGCTATTGATATGACTATTAATAATAATGTTGTATGATTAGAGAAACTACAGGTATGACTAAAATTATTTATGTGCAATGAACTTGTATAAGTAGACTTTTAAGATGTTTCTATGTCAATAGTATAGATACATTAAATAAAGACATGTTACTATATTGAGGAATTCCCTAAGATAGTTGTTTTAGTTTATTTTCACAGAACAATTCCAAGCCAGAAAGTGATCAAAAGAGGTTTTTCATTGAAGTGTAAATACATCCTTATATCCTATAACGTTAATTAAACCTAGATTTTTTTTTTAGAATTAAGGGAGGGTTTAAAATTTAAAAAAATAGAAAACAAATATTGAAAATTTAATAATAAAAATTTTTAAAATAGTTTTAAAAAGCATCTTTAAGGTTCAAATATAAAATTTTGAAAATAAAATTTTCAAATACTATAAAAAGTTAAAATTTAAAAACATGTAAACTGAAATTATATAAAAAAATATTTTTTAAAATACTTATTTATATCTAAATCTAATACATTTTTTTTTTTTTTTGACAACTAAAGGCTGATCTATTACTCAAGCTTGAGGTGGTCTGGGAATCCAGACCGGAATAGAACAACCAACATACAAAAGATCACGATAAAAGGATCGGGCTGTCTTAGCTAAGTGATCAGACACCGCGTTTAGAGCTCTGGGAACATGATAAATCTTAAAATCTGGAAAACAAATCTTCAGCGTCATGATCCTCTCCAGTTCCGTCGAGAAACTCGGCCACTTGCAGGGTTCCGTGAGCATTGCTATTAATTCCTTGCAGTCCGTCCCAAAGCTCTGACATGGCGAATGTTGAAGCATGTTCTCCATTGCCCACCGCAGTGCTTCCAGCTCAGAATGCAAAGCCGACTCCACTCTACACACATTACGCAACCCCATCAGCTGACTATTTCCCGTATTATCCTTCCATTCCCATCCACAACCGGAGAACTGATCAACATTGGTCCAAGAACCATCAATCATGCAAATATCACGTAGGCTTAAGGCCTGACATGCAAAATCGTCGAGCACTGGAATATCCACCTCAACCTGCTCATTAGCTTGCCACCAGGCCAGACACTCACTCTCTGCATATCGCGCCAGCTCTAGAGGGTCCCTATCTATTCCTCTGAACAATTTGTCATTCCTCGCCTTCCAGATGTACCAGATTATCCACGGATAAGGATCCCTTTCGATCTCTGGCCCACAATCGACATTCTTCCTCCAGAACAGATAGTCCATATTTGCATATGTGCTCTCCAAAGGGAAAGTATTAATGCTTGTAGGTATAGATGATAAGGCCCATACCTGTAGAGCAGGTGGGCATTGAAAAATTGCATGTGCAATTGTTTCGTCTTGTTCACCACATCGCGGGCAGAAATTATCGCATCTTATATGTCTGTGATTCAGCGCACTCGTCACAGCCAGCTGCCCCGAGATAATTTGCCACATAAGGTGACACATCTTCGGGGGTGCTTTGACCTTCCATACATGTGCTTGAAGCCTTTTAATGCTGGGTTCATCGACCAAATCCTCATCTTCCTTCATTAATATGTTCCGAGCTACCCAGTATCCAGACTTGACTGTGTACTGCCCATTCCTTGTATAGCTCCAGCAGAGAGTGTCTCGACGGTGGGTTGAACTAATGGCCATACTCCTAATGAGAGGTATATCCGCCGCGTCAACATAGTTAGCCAGCCGTTCCAGATCCCAAACTTTCCTTTCTTGATTAATCAGATCACTCACTCGCATATTCGGATGCATAACCGGAGCAACTGCATTCGCCGGTCTCGCTGGAATCGTAGGGATCCAATGGTCCTCCCATACCTTAACTTCATAGCCTGAGTGAATTTTCTGTCTAGCCCCCAACATCAATAATTCGCGTGCAGCCGAGATGCTTGTCCACACATACGATGGATTGTTAACGCTAAGCTTCCGCAAAGGCGAACTTAACCTGTAGTACCGTCCCCTCATCACACGAGCCACCAATGAGTCCGGGTTTTGGGCCAATCTCCACATCTGCTTTGCTAGGAGTGCTAAGTTAAACTCGTGGATCATCCTGAAACCAATTCCACCATCCTCTTTGGATAGGCAGAGCTTGTCCCATGTTGTCCAGTGCAAACCTCTCTTTGGTGGGTTAGAACTCCACCAAAACTGTGCAATGGCACTAGCCAAGGCGTCACATATCTCCAGTGGAAGCAGAAAGCAAGACATAACATAGGTTGGAAGAGCGAGCAAGATCGACTTGATCATTACTTCCTTTCCCCCCTTAGACAGCCACCTACCTATCCACCCATTCACTCTACCCCGAAGTTTGTCTTTTAAGAAAGCAAACAGCTTGCATTTTGACCCACTGATATCCTCTGGTATCCCTAAGTATGTACCCATTCCTGCGTCATTTTGAATCCCAAGCGTGTCTTTGATCTCCTGCCTGATCTCTTGACCGATTCTCTTACCAAAGAGTAAAGAGGATTTGTCAAAATTAATGCACTGTCCAGAGGCTCGTCCATATTTCCTAACCACTTTCATTACTTCATCGCATTCACGGGGCTCCGCCTTACAAAAGAAAAGGCTATCATCAGCAAATAACAGGTGGGATACCGACGGGCACGCACGGGTAATGCGCATCCCTGTTATCTTTCCCTGATTCTCTGCGTGATTCAGAAGGCTAACGAACGCTTCCGTGCATAAAATAAAGATGAAAGGGGATAAAGGATCTCCCTGACGTAGACCTCTCTCCGGAACTATATTTCCCCTGGGTTGACCATTCATGAGTACCTTATACTTAACCGTCGTTATACAGCGCATGATCCAAGTAATCCAGACTTCGGAAAATCCCATCTTCCTCATGGTGGCTTCAATGAAAGACCATTCCATGCGATCGTATGCCTTACTCATATCTGTTTTGATGGCCATCCTCTTATTTCGCCCACTTGGTTTTGTTCTTAAGGCATGGAACAATTCCTGAGCTATCATAATGTTATCCGATATCTGTCGCCCAGCAACAAAGGCTGACTGGGTTTCAGAAATCCTATCCGGGAGGACTTTTTTAAGTCTTTGGCATAAGACCTTTGAGATAATCTTATAACAAACATTGCACAGACTAATTGGTCGAAGTTGAGTCATCTGGTTTGGCTTGTCAACTTTTGGGATAAGGCATATTCTCCATGTAGAATAAATACATTAAAGGGAGCTTTTTCTCCATGTAGAATAAATACACGTGTACATTAAAGGGAGCTTTTTCTCCATGTAGAATAAATACACGTGTACTCTATAATTCCCGTAAGCCTTTAACTTCAGTATGGGCTGTTTATGTTTCTGTTTAGATAACGAGGCCCAGTTTTTAATTCGAATAGAAAAATCCTAATTAACATGTCTCCGTCACTTTTTTTATCCTTTTCGATCTCAGGAACCCTTAGAGCATTTCTAATGGTTGGCTTCATTTCCATCTTCAAAATGAGAAAAAAATGAAGCAATATTCACTCCAATGGTTTGCTTCATTTCTTTCTTCAAAAAGAAATATTTTAAACATATTCCAACTCTCATTTATCATTAATTATTAATAACACCTTCGATTTTCTCATCTTTACTAATTAGTAGCATAGCCTCCTCGTAAGCGCAGGGCCAGAAACATTTTTTATGCTTTTATGTTGTTGTTGTTAATATTTGCCTTTTGTTGTTGTTGTTAATATTTGTGTTATTGGTTAGTATTATGTTGTTTGTCCATCTTATCTTCAATGATGTATAACTGAAATATTGGAAGCCACACTTCTTAATTTAGAAGATATAAAAATGTTTAACGAATTTATATTTGTTGTTATTTTCATATTTTATATTTATAATGATTTGATAGATCATTTACTTTAATAGCAATCTCATGATCATAGTTAACTGAACATCTGCAGTTGTAAGTATAGAAATGAAATAGTGGAATGAGAAAGAGATAAATTTTGATTTTCAAATAAAAAAACATATATGAACAGTAAATAATTATATTATAACAGTTCTTTGAATTGAATCTGAAATAAAAGATTTTCAGTAGTGCTTTTTAATAGAGTAATAATTCTACAATCTGATATAGCGATATAGTCATAATGAAAAAAGTAATATTGGATTCCAAATATCTGATTATGGAAAAACCGTTTAGTCGGTATTCTTTTTTAAGAGTTCGAAGTTATTATTTTCTAATTAATATTCTAAAAGAGTCCTAGATAGTTTTATCTATTTTTCTGAAAAAAAAAATTATGATTAAAATTTGATACAATTACAACAGTCAAAATAAATTGTATTTCTAAAATATAGAGTTTCAAAAGGAAACTAATGGTATTAGGTTTAAAAATTTCTATCTTTTTTTTTTTTGCTGAATACATAAGAGTATGAAGAGATTTTTAATAATCAAAATTAAATAACTATAAAAATATTTAGAGTTTATTAATAATTATTAAAAGATTTAAAGTTTATAGGATGCCTCAAACACTCTATATATAACCTTTCTATCTTCTACGTACTACGTACGGCTATTTGTTAGAGGTAAATTATAGTATTCATGTCGCACTTTTCAACCTATCGTCTGTGTTTGTGCTTCCTAAATGAGATCATGTTGGTAATAAACTAAGACACTGAAAATCTTGAAAACAGTGGGAAAGAAATTTCTTAACAACAACTACTCCTCACTTGGATCTGCAATTCATTTCGGAATCCAAATCACACAAGCTATTCCTTACTTGGCAGAGCAAGAAGCCAAAAATTTTAGAATATCTGGCGCATTTAGCCTATCTCAACAAAACAGAAGGGGGGGGGGAATTACTAATGGTAAGTATTGAATCAAGTAAAACATGTCAAAGATTCTTTAATATTCCAAAACAAGGTAAAAAATCACCAGCAGAAAAACAGAAAAGCAAACTAGCAAAGGTTTGTAATGGGAAACAGAGATAGTAGTAGTTCTTTAAAAAAAAGAAGGATATTGACGGGTTGAGAGGAATAGATATCCCAATCACCCAACGGCTGCGCTTTCGTTTCTTCTGGAGATTGAAATCTTCGGAGGATCAGCTGCAGTACATTCCCCCCAGTCTTGTCTCCCAGAACAGACGGTCCCGAAGACTTTGATGTCAATCCCTCGTCACTTCCAGCGCTTGGAAAAAGACTCCCACCATGTTGCTGAGATACAGTAACGTCATGTGTAAATAATATGGTTCAATTTCTAGGAGGAACTTTAGTTATATGGTTTCAGAGAGAACTTAGGACGAAAAATTTGAAGATGAAAAAGAATATAAAGTTGTTTAATTTTTTTTTAAAAAATATTCTAAAATGTTACTACATAAACATAAACACTCAGTCATCTAATACTTTAGCATGTTTCTGATACGAACTCTCTTATACTATAAATAATATTTGAAAAACAAACATTGAAAAATATTGCAAGAAACATGATGGATGGATTCATTTAAGCTTTAAAGAAATCAGTAAACGCAAGCACGGACGCTTGCCTCACTGCGATTGAAGCGGTTTCACTACAAGAAATAAGGGTTTTAATAGCATTCGAAAATCGCTATCGTACGATACCATAGCGTTGTAGAAAGCGCTCCAACATCGCCCGCGATAATAGGTCGGGTCCATTAGATAGCGGTTTTTGTAACCGCTATTGATATTAATTTAGTAATAGCGTTTTTATTATGCAATTGTAATTCTTTTTAATAGCGTGTCGAAAATGTTATTATAAATTTTTTACTATAGCAGTTTTTAAATTTTACTATAGCATGTTTTAATTACTATGGTAGTGTTCTATCAATAGCAAAATTTGAATTTTTCATTGTATTTTTAAAATGTAATTGTTCATTTCGTTTTTGACAAATTTATTTAATATTTTATATTGAAAATAATACAAAAATTTGTAAAATAAAATTTCATTCAAATTAATATTATAACAAAATCAAACATTCAAAAAACAAAAAAAAAAGTAATCAATATTGATTTATTTATTAACATTGGTTTACACACAAACCAGATTTATTAATTAAGCCTACCTAAACCAAACCTAATAACCAACCAAAACTAAACCTAATCTACTACGCTGCCTTCCTCCCATCTTCTTCTTCGTCTTCCTTCTTGGTTGGTTTCCTGAGACAGTGGAGAGTCCTTTGATTATTTCCTCTGCAANAAAAAAAAAACTGCTCTTTCTAGAAGGAACAACAATCAGATTAGCTCAAGTAGCTTTAGCATCCAAAATAACCATTAATCGGAAAACCCCAAATCAAAAGATAACCGAACTCTCTCCCTCTATCTCTCTGCCTCTCTGTCTCTCTCTCTTTCGAAAACAGAAGGAAAGTGAGTCTCGAGACAAGACGAGATCTGTGTTTAACACTTTAGAATCAGTAAAACCCCTTGGGACTGAGATGAGAGGAGAGGAGATCGAAACAGAGAACATGGAGAGAGAGTGAGGAGAGGAGAGGAGATCGAAACAGAGAACATGGAGAGAGAGAGAGAGAGAGAGAGAGAGAGAGAGAGAGAGAGAGAGAGAGAGAGAGAGAGAGAGAGATGAGAGATTATTTTTTCTTCTGAGATCTGTAGAGAGAAGAGATTGAGAGAGACGCAGAAAAGAAGGAAAAGATAGAGCGTTGGATTACCTTTGTCCATTCTGATCCAACGGTAGAGATTGTGATCCGAGTAGAACTATCTGATTGGTCGATATCAATTTTTATATAGTTTTTTCTTTTAAACTTGTTTGTTTTAAATTCTTAAGCTATTTATTGGTCAATATCAATAACCATATCTTCAATTTATAGAAAAAATCTTTAGATTTAAATAATGGATGTATGTATATAGTTAAACTTTTTATTTTATTTTATGGTTTATAATTAAAATTTTAAGATTACAAGTTCAAAATGAAAGGATTAGTGTTTATGATATAAGGTTTGGTCTTCAAAGTACGTGGTTTATGGTATTATATTTATAGTTTAATTTGTATTTGAAAGTTATGACCTATATAGTTATATATTTTTTTGAAAATATATAATTTAAGTTTAAAATGTTCTATATACTTTGGGTATATATTAGAGATTTGAATTTAAGCTTTGGGGTTTAGGGTTTGAATTTGGGGTTTAGGGTTTGTGAAATAGAATTCTGGTTAAGATAAATATTTGAAATTAAAATTAATAAAGTTATTGTTTTTATAAGAAATAGGTTTTAATTTAGTAATTATATTATTTGTAGTAATTCGATTTTTGACTTTATATATAGGGTTTGAGTTTGGGGTTTAGGGTATTAGTGTAGGATGTAGATTTAAAATTTAGTGTCTGAAGTTTTGATTTTAAATTAGTGATTAGATTTTAAAATTATTCAATTTTGATTTGTTCAAGATTAAAATTATACTATGAAAATAGTAAAAATTTTAAATTATGTTTAAAATTTTAAAACATGTTTAGGGTTTAGGGTTTTGGCTTTTATAATTACAAAATAAAAATAAGCATAAAGGTTTTATAGATTTTTAAAATGATGAAATTTTGAATTAAAGTTTAAGATTAAAGCAATTATGAAAAATTTATTTTATTTTAATTTATGTTTACAGTTTAAAAACATGTTTAGGGTTTAGTATTTTTTTTTAATTGGAAAATATTAAAAAAATTTTTTTTAACATATCAAAATTTAATAGGTACTTTATAAAAGTGATTTAATTTTTGAACATAACTTTTTCTTTTGATGAAATTTCAAAATTTTAAGCAATCTACTATTTACAAGTAAAAAATTTACTAACAAACATAAGTCTTTAAAAAAAAAACATAAGTCTTGCCAAGAACGAGACTTTTCCTGGTTTGTTCTAGAGCAGACTCGGCAAATTCCTTATATGAAACAGCAGAGACTCTAAATGAGAATCTCTATTTTGATACAAAATATCGTACTAACTACTAACCATGATTGCTGGTAGAGCTGCCTTGAACTAAGACACCCATGGGTTAGTGATCACTACTCAAAGCTTTTCAGCTAATTTGAGGCACAGTAAAATTTGAACTGCTGCAGTCAAGAACATAGCACTAGAGTTTCCACACACTGTCAAAAAGATCACAAAACATAAAGAGAGATACCAGTTAGGAAAAATTTTCTGATTCAAGATTGATGAAGGAGAGTATCGTTGTTGCCCTGTCATGAACTGATACTCCCGTCGTTGTACCATTTTATGCATCCTACAAAAAAGAAAATAAAAAACATATTAAAATCAAAGCACCCAAGATCAAATCTTTACTGAAAACTAGATTGTTAAGATACTTCCTCGCCAGCTTCTTCACCCAAGTAGCTGTAGTTGCCGAGAAAAGCATGCTTTGTCGCTCCTGCGGGAGATTCTCAAGAATCGACTCCACAGCCTCCTCAAACTCCAACAGCAAGCATCTGGTCAGCTTCGTCAAGCACCAAGTACTCAACTTCACCCAGCTTCCTTGTTTACACTGTCAGAAACCGATCAAATCAAAACCCAGATCTTAAACAGCTCATATTAATTTCGAAATTGTCTTAAACTTAACAGAATCATAAACAGAAATAGATTAATCACTCTTCTAAAACCTAAACATCCAGATAACACATATTCTACACAAACAAACAAAGCTCTGGAACATGGAAAAAAAAACTTGAAAGTGTCAAACTTTTGTTTATTGGCGAGACCAATCACACGGAAAAGGTAAAGGGTTGACCTTTGGCGTGAAGAAATGGGGAATCTTGAGGAAGATGACTGAGTATGGTAACACGAATTCATCTTCTATATTGTAAAATAAAAAAAAAATCAGAGAGAGAGATGGCAGATGAGAAATATGGCGATAATGGTGATGGTGGTGACGAGCTAGTGGTGGTGGGATAATGAGGGACGGTGTCAAAAAGAGTATGGTGATGAAGATTCAATTGAGGGTGACTAGAGATGAATCTGAGAATTTGAGGAAGTCAAGCGGATTGAATCTGAGACTATTCTCAGTTCTTCGTATGGAGAAGAAACAGGAAAGAAAGAAAAAAAAATTAAAAATAAAAACTAAACTATTTTGTGTATAGAGTCTGGTCAAACANGGGTGACTAGAGATGAATCTGAGAATTTGAGGAAGTCAAGCGGATTGAATCTGAGACTATTCTCAGTTCTTCGTATGGAGAAGAAACAGGAAAGAAAGAAAAAAAAATTAAAAATAAAAACTAAACTATTTTGTGTATAGAGTCTGGTCAAACATTAAGTATTTTGATTAAAATTTGAGAAAGTTAACATTTATGATAGCGTTTAAATTGGAATCTGAAATGGTAAGACACTTACACTTAGTAAATTAAAGCGGCTAAAAAAATTAATTTCCCGCGATACTAAACATAGCATTTTAAATTTATCAACGCTATTAAAAAAGCCATTTTTGGTATATAATAGCAGAACTGTTAAAAACGCTATAATCTGATGCTATTAAAACCCTTATTTCTTGTAGTGTTTGACACTTTCTAGTTTCTCTTCTAAGTTTCATCCCCTGAAACTCAAGAAAAAGAGTTTTTAGTTTTGTGCTTGCAATGCAAGAGGCAATAACAAAACTTCATTCACCTTTCAGAAGCTTCTTTTTTCAACGAATCGATTTTTGTCTCAAGCACAGCACATGCAGACTGAATCTCCATGTTCTTGACACAGAGCTGTCTCCATTCTTGAGATAGAGCGTTGATATCTTGCATATTTCCATTGTTTTATCCATTCATCCATATGCATTTTGATCATATAGATTAAGATTTAGTCATTTCTAGGTTGCATTTTGCATACATGAGTCTTTATTAGGTATTGGAGTACCCTTGGAGTTCTTGGAGATGGTTGGATGCATTTGGGGCTCAAAAGAGGAGTTAAAGGTAATCATTGGGCGAGCAGTGCGTAGAGCGACCTCTGAAGTGACCCCATGATGTCACTCCCACACCAGAGCGACCTTCAGAACGGGACGTCTAAGTCGCTCGGCCTTTTGTCACTTTGCTGCATGAGAATGACCATGGAGCAACCTCCCAGAGCGACTACCCAAGGTCTCTCCAAACCAGAGCGACCTCCTGGAGCGAGACATCCAAGTCGCTCGCCTTTTTGTGCACAAGTTTGAACCCGGAGTGACCTCCTGGAGCAACACACCGAGGTTACTCCCAAGCCATAGCGACCTTCTGGAGCGGCACCACGAGGTCTCTGCGCGTCAGTTGCTTGGTCAAAACTTTGTACTACCTAAGGACCTTTTGGTCATTTGTCTTGACATTTTCACACTTTCTAAACATAAGTTTAAGTACTCTTTGTAGCCTACCAGGCAGAGGATCTTAGATCTTGAAGAGAAAACACATAAACCTCTTGGAAAAGTTCATTTTCTTGGAATCATTCTTCATTGTTCTTGTGATCTTGTTTTATTTCATTGCTCTATCTACTCATCTTTACATGATTAAACTTGAATCCAATATGGGTTTGAGAGGAATCATGAAGATTAGTGAGTAATCACCCTTGAATTCATGGGTTAGGGAGATTAAGAGGTGATTAAGCTAGAATTAGGATGTTTACTGTAGATTTCTCTTATTCCTTGCTAGTAGAGTATTCATAATGCAACTTTTGAGTTGGCCACTCAAGGATTGAGTTTTAGGCATTTCGCACCGACAACGTGTTCAATGAAATGTCTGAGCTAACTCTCCTAAGCTTTTAACATACTTTACAAAAGACATTTGTTGTTAAAGGTGTTAAGATGGCAAATAGACTTGTTCTTAAGGATTACTACTATACCATTCAACAGAAGACATTTGATGTTTGAGTTATGTTAGTAAATGAGCATTCATATAGATATAGAGCTTGCTTAGAGATGTGTCTTGGCTTAAGGTTGATAGTTTAATTGATCATTTGCCATCCTTAGTTCGAAGTTTGATCACCGAAGGTCTAATCACTACTCCCATGAGTTCTCCCTTCTCTTAATCTAAAGAAGTCATTTTAATTATTACTTTTCTTATTTTGTTATTGAACTTTAGTATTAGTCATAGTTTAAAACCATCCATTATTCGATCGCACTTAGATTAAGTGAGTACTTTCATTCTCAGTGCTTTGAAATCCCTTAGATTTGGTTCGACAATCATTTATACTACAACATTTGTCTTAGGAGTTTTGAAAACTCCTATCATCAAATTGGTGCCATTGCCAAATTCTGAGTAGATTTAAACATTGAGATTTAGTCACTTTCTTGAGACTAAGTCATTTTTCTTTTATCTTGTTACTGATTCTACATCTTCATCGCTCTTTGGATTTCAGGTGTATGAAATTGAGGAGCAAAGGCACAACAAACCTTGTTCCAAGAGTTGCAGATATCAGAGCGTTTGAAAGAGAGATAACAAGATAGAGAAAACAAGCAAAGCAACATGCTCACTTACAAATGTTGGACACTGATATGGAAGACCCACCACAAGGAGTTAACAACCATGTACAACCCACCACAAGGAGTTAACAACCATGTACAACCCCCCCCCCCCAGTAAACCCACCGCGCCAAGCTCAACCCATTGGTACCTACGACCGCCCAAACCTTCATGGCAATAGGTTGGGAATCCGAGCACCAGCCGTGGAGGCCAACAACTTTGAGGTCAAACCAGGACTCCTCAACGTGATTGAGATATAAGGCACGTCAGTGGGAGAAGTCTCTACCCAGCAACTCCATCACCACCTGGGACGACTGCAAGAGAGCATTATTGGAGAAATTCTTCTCCACGTCACGAACTACTAAGCCGAGAAATGAGATCTCCATTTTTCAACAGAAGAACTGGGAATGATTCAGTAAAGCTTGGGAAAGATTTAAAACCTACCAAGCTCAATGCCCACACCATGGTTTCTCAAAGGAAAACTTGCTAAGTACATTCTACAGAGGTTCTCTTCCAAAGTACATAGCCAAATTGGATACTGCTAGCAATGGATTCTTCTTGGGAAGATCTGAGGAAGATGCAGAAGAGCTGGTTGACAACATGGTGAAGAGTGACGCAGTCTACAGTTGAGACCACGACAGAGGCAGTAGAGGTGATGATAAGCACACAATAAATGAGCTAAAGGCTCTACAAGATAAGATAGACATACTCATTGCAGAAAAAGCTACTCAAGAACAGCTGAACTTTGTTGGTAACACAAACCAAGAAGCACAACTTGTGGTCAATGAGGTTGACGGTCTAGAAGGCCAAGAAGATATGTGTTTCATCAACAACAATGGTAGTTATTACAAGAAGGAACCCAACTTTTGGTACAATAACTACCCACAAGGAGGATACCAGCCTATGAACAACCAGCAAGGCAGCTATCAGCCTCAACAAAACCCACTTCCTGGGTTTCTCCAACAAAGGGAACCAATCTTCTCAACAACAAGCTAACCCTTCTACCTCCACTCCTCAGCAAACTAGCACTGATGCTCTTCTGAAACAGATCTCGGAGTCTCAGATTAGAAGTGAAAAACATGTTGGTTATGAGCTGAAGAACCTTCACGCCAAAATTGATGGGAGTTACAATGACCTCAACAACAAGTTCCGGGCTTTGGAGAACCAGTTTTCTTCTATAACTTCCACCTCTAAGCGTCCAGGGAAATACCATTGCAATGTTGTCATCTTCTCTGCTATCTTTGAGACTGAATTGAACGATCATGAGAAAGAGGTAGATGAGATTGAAAGACTCTTCTGTGAATCTGAACTTGTACATGTTTTGGACAGATTTGAGTGATCATGAGAAAGAGGTAGATGAGATTGAAAGACTCTTCTGTGAATATGAACTTGTACATGTTTTGGACAGATTTGAGTTACAAGCTGTAGTGAAGGTTGAACATAAGGTTGAGGAAGAGGTTATGCAGCCAGTTGGAGTCAGAGCTGATATATCTCATTATGACAAGCTCATATTTCCAAAGAGGGTCATCACTAAAGCTCTAAGGAAGATGATCTCCAAGTTCAGGAAAGACTTGAGTGATGTTGGAGTTAAACTTCGAGAGCTTAATACAATGCAAGAGGCCTATGTCCAAATGATGCTCATCAAGAACATTCTAGATCACAAAGAAAAAGTAGCAGAGCTTCTAGACATCTCTACATCATTGATTGATCCACAAGTCCCACCAAAGTCTCTCCCTAAGCTAGAGTCACAAGAGAAGTTCACACTATCTTGCTCTCTTGGTAAAATCACCATGAATGATGCTCTTGTGGATAGTGGTGCCAGTGTCAATGTGATATCAATGGAAATGGTGAAGAGTCTTGGTATTGAAAGCATGGAGCCAAACACATCTTCTCTCATGTTTGGGGATTCATATTCTACAACCCCCATTGGCCTCATCAAGGACTCCCCTTTGAAGATTGAAGCATGCACAACCCCTATAGACCTCACAGTCCTTATGCTGGCAACTTAGAAGAGAGTTCCTTCGATCCTTGGCACTCCATTTTTCACAACAATTGGAGCATGTATTGACTTACCAAACAAGAAGGTCACACTCTTCAATGTGAACAAGGCTGTGTCTTACCCAATCTAGTCTCCAATGGATGTTGGGTATTGTGGAACAATCACTTGTGAAGACACATCCATTGAGAAGACCCAAGCTGAAGTGGCTGTAACTAAGTAAGAAGATCTTATTGGCGAGTCTTCACAAGAGTTGTGTGTAGAGCACTTGGAAAGTGCTAAAAATGAGGGGGTGAGTGGAGCAACAAAGGCTGCTTATGACAAGAAGAAGATGATGAAATAACCTCAACCTCCACCTCTTGACAAGATGATCCAACCAAGCTTCAAGAGCTTCTCTCCCACGTTCTCACCATCACTCTTGAGGGTGGGAAGGACCCTCCTTGTCACTAACTAAAAGAAAAGGTATCCAAGATAGTGACATAAAACAAGCTCAGTTGGGAGGAAGTCCCATGATTATCCTGTATATATTTACATATCTATCTTTTCTTTTGTTTTAATATGTTTGAATAAGATTAAGAGCAAGTTTGGGGGAAATCATACACTTCCCAAAGGTCATGCCCAATATTCCAAGGTCACAACATGCCATCCATCCTCATTCCCTTCTCTCAACAAGCAAACTCCAAGTAAGTGCATCCTTACCTTTGTAAATATTTAGTTCAACCAAATTTTATCTCTCTTTTGATCTCTCTTCCAAGTTTACTCTCACACAAGAGACTGTGTGAAGCAAGTTTGGGGGAGAGTCTAGTGTCTCACATTATGTTTTGTTTTGTTTTCTTGTCATGAGTCTCATGCATTGCATTATACATACTTATTGGCATAGAAAAACCACAAAAATTGAAAATTAGAATAACACAAAAAAAAATCATTTAGGTTGCATCACTTGCATTTCTAGGAGAGTCTATAGTATATAGTTTGAATCCACTTGCATTGGGAGCAATGATTTAAAATGCCTTGTAAAGAACACTCTCACGCTCAAATTGACACCCTAGCTAAACATATCAAGTAGCTTAAGCATCCCTCAAAAATCCTTGTATGCTTCGAGTGTTGAACACTCTTCCTGAAACTCAATTGGTGAAACTCAGTCTTTGAAGCCAACTGTAATCCTATTTGAACTGAACGAACTTAATGCTTCTTGCTCATGGTCCCTTGTGTGCTGAATTATGGCTATACACACCAGAGATGTCACATCCTTTATGCCAATCTTTTTTGACAAACTCAAGTGGTAGACCACTCCCAAAACCCTTTCCTCCTTTTCAGCTTTCATTGATTGATGAGTGAGGCTTTTTTCGGAAAGTCTTATGACCTTGTATGGTCCTTCCCAGTTGGCTCCCAATTTCCCAGCGTTTCGTTCAGCGGTATTTTGGAAGACTTTCCGTAAGACTAGTCCGCCATCATGAAATCTGCGACTGCGTACGTTTACGTTATAGTACTTTGCGGCCGCTTGCTGATAGTTTTGAATTTGGACGAGTGCTTGATCCCGTCGTTCGTTAATCAGATCGAGTTCGTCGAAAAGAATTAAGTTGTTTGACTCTTCTCTTTCCGGGAGCAGCCTTCTGTGTACTCCTGGAAATTTGACTTCTGCGGGAATCATGCATTCTGTTCCGTATACAAGGGCAAAAAGAGTTTCGCCCGTTGCTCGCCTCGGGGTCGTGCGGTGCGACCATAAAACTCCCTCGAGCTCTTCGTCCCACTTGCCCTTTTTGGCGTCGAGGCGCATTTTGAGGCCGTCGAGGATAGTTTTATTAATTGTCTTGGCTTGTCCGTTACCTTGAGGATATCTTGGAGTTGATTTGGTCAATCGTATTTTCCATTTTTTGCAGAAGGCTTCAAATCTAGTCGAAATAAATTGAGACCCATTGTCCGTCACGATTTCGTATGGGACTCCATGTCTGCAGACTATGTTCTTCCATACGAAATTCTCTACTTGGGCGTCTTTGATGCTTGCATAAGAATCGGCTTTGACCCATTTGGAGAAGAAATCGGTTAGGACCAAAAGGAAGCATTTTTGTTTTGACGCGTGCATTGGCCCGACTATATCCATTGACCAACGCATGAACGGATATGGCGCCGAAATAGATGAGAGAACTTCGGCAGGTTGGTGAATAGTCGGAGCGTGCCTCTGAAACTTCTCGCATTTTCGCGAGAAATTCTCGCAATCTTTTACCATCGTTGGCCAGAAATATCCGTGGCGCTTGATTTTTATTGCGAGAGATCTTCTGCCGGAATGGTTTCCACAAGATTCGGAGTGCACTTCCTGCATTATCCGCTGTGCTTTTTCCCCTTGCACACAGGTCATTAGTGGTCCGGAGAATCTCCACTTGTAAAGTTCTCCGTCAACTAAAACGTACCGTGCGGCCTGAGTTTTTATTTTCCTGGCCGCCCATTTTTCCGGTGGAAGCTCTCCGTTGGTTATGTATGCGAGAATTGTTTCCATCCAGGGACGACTAAATCCGTAATCGGACTGATCTTCGACTAGACGGTTTTCGTCGACGTCGTCATCCGGTTCATTAATAAGGTTTACGACTACGGGTGGTCTGATGCTAGAGTGTTCGATGAATTCGAGGGGGATTACCCTACTCATACCAGGATCCGAGCTGGATGCCAAGGCGGCCAAGGCGTCTGCCTGGACGTTTTCCGCTCGAGGGATCCTGGTAAGGGCAAATTGATCGAACTTTTGAGTTTTACTAAGATTAGATATGCTTCCATTTTCTCGTCCCTTGCTTCGTATTCTCCGCTGAATTGGCTAGCCACTAGCTGAGAGTTGCAGTAAGCGTGAAGGTTGCGAATCTTCAGACCGTGAGCTAATCGTAGTCCTGCGATCAAGGCCTCATATTCGGCTTCGTTGTTCGAAGCATGTAAAATTAATCGGAACGACTGTTCCAGCACTTCTCCCGTTGGGGATGCGAGTCTGATGCCGATCCCGGAACCTTGTTTGGATGAGGATCCGTCAACGTATAGGATCCAGGTTGAGTTCGGCTCTTGGTTAGGCGTGCTTCCCGTTGGGAGTTCCACTATGAAGTCCGCGAGTACTTGCGATTTTGCACAAGTCTTTGCGCGATATTCAATATCGTACTCGCTTAGCTCGATTTCCCATTTTGCTAATCTTCCCGATTGGCTGGGACTATGCAAAATCGTGCGGAGGGGGAATGAAGTGGGCACGACGATGGTGTGAGATTGAAAATACGGTCTCAGTTTTCTTGCTGACATGACCACGGCCAAAGCCAATTTCTCCATCATCGGATATCGCGTCTCTGCATCCAGGAGTGTCTTACTTACGTAGAAGATTGGCTTTTGTTCGCCGCGTTCTTCCCGGATGAGGACGCCACTTACGGCGGTCGTTGATACTGCGATATAGAGGAATAATGGTTCTCCTTCTACGGGTTTCGCGAGTACCGGCGGGGTAGCTAGGTAATGTTTCAGCTGTTGGAAAGCTTTCTCGCATTCTTCGGACCATTCAAACCTTTTTTTTCCCTTTAACATTTCGTAAAAAGGTAGACATTTGTCCGTTGATCGCGAGATAAAGCGGTTAAGTGCCGCGACCCTGCCGGTCAGTCTTTGTACCTCGCATTCCGTTCTAGGAGAAGCCATCTCTATCAGCGCCATGATTTGGTTCGGGTTGGCCTTGATCCCGCAGTAAGTGACGAGGTACCCTAAAAATTCTCCGGATGCGACGGCGAATCGACACTTCGCAGGGTTCAACTTCATGTTATGAAGGTTGAGCCTCTCGAAACATTCTTGGAGGTGCACGACATGATCTCGCTCTTCGAGTGACTTCACAAGCATATCGTCGATGTACACTTCCATTTTTTTTCCGAGTTGTTCGGCGAACATGCAGTTGACGAGTCGCTGATAAGTCGCACCAGCATTCTTAAGGCCGAAAGGCATCACTTTATAGCTGTAAGTTCCGCGATCAGCTATGAATGCGGTTTTCTCCCGATCGTCAGGGTTCATCATGATCTGATTGTATCCCGAAAAGGCGTCCATAAAAGATAAAAGTTTGTTTTCCGTGGTTGCCTCGACTAAGCGATCAATGTGTGGCAGTGGATAACTATCTTTAGGACACACTTTATTCAGATCGGTGAAATCGACGCAGGCTCGCCATTTTCCATTCTTTTCTTTACGACGACAGGGTTGGCGAGCCAGTCAGGATACCGAACTTCTGTGATCGACCCTAATTTGAGAAGCCTGTCGACTTTGCTGTTGACCGCTTCGGCGCGTTCCGGCCCCAGTTTTCGTCTTTTTTGTTTGACGGGTTTGGATGTTGGGTCAATGTTAAGTTCATGACATGTGATGTTAATGTCGATTCCTGGCATATCTTCCGCAGTCCAAGCGAACGTGTTTGAGTTTCGTTTCAGACATGTCAGGAGTTCGGCCTTTAAGGTCTCGCTCAGGTTTGCACCGATTTTGACGCAGCACTCTGGAAAAGCCTCGTCGATGCACACTGATACAACAGGTTCGCAGGTTGGCTCGCGTTTACCTTCCAATGCCTCGGCCGCTCACAACTGCCAGAAGAGTTCCGTTTTATCTTGCTCTAGGATGTTGTCGAGGGCTGCCGATTTCTTTTTCTTTTTGGAAGAAACGTCGACCGGCAGATTTTTTCATTTTAAATCTGCGGCATAGCAAACTTGCGAGGTTCTCTGATTTCCCCATATGGTCTCGATTCCGCACGGAGTCGGAAACTTAAGACACATGTGGTACGTCGACGGAATCGCTTGCATCGAATTTAACCACGGTGTCCCTACGATCGCGTTGTAAGACATGGGTCGATCAAGGACTTGGAATTCGACGTTTTTCACTATGCTCCCGGCGCGAACCATAAGGTTGATCGTTCCGAGGGTCATGGTGACTTCTCCCGAGAGTCCTACTAGAGGGCTTGTGTTTTTCGCGATTTCCGACATATCGATTTCCATTCTCTCGAGAGTGTTTTTGAAGATGATATCAGCCGAGCTTCCGGTATCGAATAATATCCTTGCGACGTCCATATTCTGGATCGTCAGCTCGATAACAAGAAGATCGTTGAGAGGTTTGATCGAATCGATCGTTGCTCTTTTCTCGAATGAGATGACGTCGCCGTTTAGGTTAGGCATGTCTTTTCTCGTTCGTTCTAGCGATTATTGTGTAAGAGAATCCGACCCCCTTATTCTAGCGCCAAACTGTGAGAACCGAAATCCACACTGTCAATTTTCCGTCAAATATGGAAACTTAGGGAAAACCCTAATTTTCCCGAGGTCCTGGATCTCTGCGAAAATCACTAAAATGAACGGAGTTAACAGAATATGGATGAATAACGATAACGAAGAACAGAGAATAGATAAAGAATTTTCGTGAGAGCTTTTATTGAATAAGAGATTGACAACTGTTACAAAGATAATCGCAGAGCTCAGACGTCGAAACGTTCTAAGGATCCGGTTTGCTAGTCTAAACGCCTAAGTCCTAATTTCGTAAGCTAACATCCGCCTCTCTAGGTATGGTTTACGAAAGATCGCGAGATGGGCTTCTATCACATTTTGGGACCTTCCGAGCTGTTTTGCGATAAATCCGTTTTGCGACTATGCATGAGATCGTTTCCTGATCCGATGCCGTTTTTAATTAATTTCCCGAGTTAATCGTAAAGTTTAGCTATGTTCGTTTTTTCTTCGGTTTAACGCTGCCGTTTTTACGATTCACTCGACGTTTCTTTTATTAAAAACGCGTTTTTACAATTTTTACGAAAAATCTCGAATAAATCGTATAGTTTAGGGAATGTTCGGTGTTTCGTTTAACCGTTGCTGTTTTATACGATTTCCTCGAGTTCTTTTCGAGAAAACAAAGTCTAACGGTTTTTATCGTAAAACTCGAACAATGGGACAGATCGAGACGAAAAGGGAGACATTTCGACCAGGGTTCAGAACATGATCGTGTCGAAGGACGTAAGCCTTGAACCGGGGACATGGGAGATTGAGGCTCGGGATGGTCGGTTCGAAGTACGGCGAATCGAACCGGACTGGTTCAGGTCGCCGTTGGGCGAGCGGCCCGGGAAGCTTCTAGCTCGTCCAACGGCCAGCTAGTTGGGGCGAGACTAGCCGGCCCAGCTCGCCGGTCGGCAAGCTAGTCAGGACGAAACTAGCTCGCCGAACGGTGAGCTAGTTGTGTCGGGACAAGCTCGCATTTTACGGCGGTTTCGGTTTTTCGCGGTTTTGTCTGAGATAACGATCTTCCAAGTTTTCTGCTGATTTCTTTTGTTCGGAAATCTCTTTTGGATTTATAAATCGATTTCTCGAGTTTTATAAAACGATTTCTCGTATTTTATAAAACAATCTTTGTATTCTGTGGAAAGTAATGATTCTATTTTTTACAGAAGTTATCGTAGACGTTGATTTCAAGATTACAGTTTTTGACACCAACATAACTTACGTCTATTTATGCTTGGATAAGATCTGTATTAAGGTAGAGTCTTGTGCGTATCTTTACCTCGAACAGGAAGAACTATTATCCTCCTCCACCGTAGAATTAAGAGAGAGAGAGAGAGAGGACGGTGGTGGGTGGGAGATATGGCTATGGTCCACTATCTTCAGATCCGACGTCGATGTGCTCGGCTACACCTCAACAATCTTAAGCCATCGTCGTCTTCCATGGAACGCTTCACCTCCACATCTCTTGCCGCAGTTGCTTACTATAATACATACCAGAAAGTACTATCAACGATGAAGCAAAGGAAGAGAATAAGAAAGAACAAAAATTGGATGTAGGAAGGTTGAGAGACGGAGAGGAAGAGAAAGAGATAGACATAAAGTTAAAAAACAATCCCGAGAACAATCAACGGTGGATAGTAAAATTTTAGCTATCCTCACCCTTCTAAATTAGCTTCTCTCATTGGTCAAGACTTTTCTTCATTGTATTTCTTTCTTCTTTGTTTTTTTATGTTATATTCTGTTTTTCTCTTATAATGTTAGAAATTAGAGTTTATAATTAATTTAAAAATATGTTTTGTGGTTTATAATTTAGTTTTATGATTACAAGTTTAAAATCATTATATTTAGTAATGATATAAGGTTTAAGATTCAAATTAAAGTTTGACTTGAATTTTGCACAATAACTTTGTATGCAAGGTTTAAATTTGGGGTTTAGGGTATCAATTTTAAGGTGGAGATTTAAGTTTTTTTTTGTTTGAGGTTAAGATCTTAAATTTGAGAATAGATTTTTAAAATCATTAAATTTTGAGTTTAAGTTTAAAATGAAGTTATATTATGAACATATATTTTAATATATATTTAGGACATAGGATATAGGGTTTGAGTTATGTAATTTATGGTTTGGATTTAAGATTTATTATAATTGAGTTAAGCAAATAGATTTTTTGGTGTACAATTTTTTTCTATAATAGTATAATTTTTTAAACAGTGTATAATTTATTTCTAAACAGTGATCTTTTTTATTTTTTGTACTTTTTATTGCCTTCTTAATGATTTAATTTTAATTTTGGAAGCTATAATACGAAAAAACAAAATGATTTATAATTTATATATTAGGATTAAAATGTATATATCTTATATATTAATACAGAAGTCATGACTTTACTTCATGTGTGATTTTTTAAAAATGGACTATTACTAGAAAGTCATGTTACATTAACTCTCTAATAATCTTATCATTATTATATCTTATGAAAAATCATATCTATAATAACAAAGATATGCTTAACAATTTGGTTTTGGTAAATTACCTCACACCTTCCAACTTAGTCACGCAAAATATGTCAATAGATATAAGTTTAGGAATTTTCTTTTATTTATAAGTAAATATGTCAATAATAGTTAAATGCATCCACAATCTATTAACAAAAATCACAGATTCGTAATATGGAATATTTATGTACCCTAACAAAATTTACACGCTATATATACTAGATTATTTCGATGTAAATTTTAAAAATTATATTGTTTAAAAAAAAAAGAAATTGTTTAAAAGATTATTTTTAATAAAATTCTTTATAATATTAATTTATGAAGCTGTAAGTTTAGTTTTTTGCAAGAATTTTTTCCAAGTTTATATTATCTTTGCAAATTAAAGTATACTATTATTTAATCAAGCTCTATTTATATTACTTTATCTAAAAATAAAATATAGAAGAAGAAACAAACATATGTTTGAAAAACATGTATAAAATAAAAAATTTGAAACAATTTATTTTATCAAATAATGTATTATATAATATTATTATGTTTGGAAAAATTTACTATACATATCGTAAATATGTGATTACTATAATATATACCAATTTACAAATGAAAAAAAATGTTTATATAACTAACTATAAACGAAAACAAACACCCGCGCAAGTTTTAACTTTAAAATGAAAGCTGGTCCACACCTTTGTGAAATGAATCAAGAAAGTTAAAATGACTTTTGATTGGAGTTAAGAGTTTGACATTCAAATTTTAAAACTAGGATCGAAAGATTAATTAGATTCTATTTTATATATATAAGATTTAGTGTTTTAAGTTTTAAAATATAAATCTGACCTAGACCCTAAACTTTAACCCTAACCCTAAACCCTAAATTTAAACTTTAACTCCATTTTTTGACATTTGTTTTTAAAATATTTATTTTCATAAAAGTAATGGTATTTCTGATTGTAATATTACTAATAGCATAAGAAGTTAAAGCAAGCGTTTTTGATTTTGAATTTAATATTTTGCTATCATCATAAAGTCTAACGAAGTTCTTTGCCTCTCTCAACAGTTTGTCAAATCTTTAACACATAATCACCAAACTGAATATTTTGATGAATCAACAAAGAAGTTTTAAGTTTTTGTGAACTTAATAGCAAAAGCAGATCCAACAATATACAACCAATATCTACTTCATGAATCTTAGACAACGTTTCCTTGATCTTTCTCATTCTTCATCCAATTCCACTGCCATACTGTGATGTTCAACAGCTTTCTCAAAATCATCCTTCTTTGCCCTTAGACATGATGTGAGGTATCTCTGGCACAAGTGGATCATCTGGGTTCGAGGCAGTCTACAATGAGCAAATTGACAGTAATACCTGATTTGGTGATTTCACACAGATTCATCACTTTGCATTAACAAACAGAAACATCCTTCTTTGTGTTAAGAAAAGGTAATAGAGATACAAAAGCTCAAACCTTGGATATTCTTTCCTTGAAACATACAACTGAACATAGCTGAAGACCACAAGAACATTCAACTTCAAGAGGCAAAGCTGCTTCTATGAACTTGTAGAAGAGACTTAGACCTGCCCAAAGCCGGTGAACAAACAATCAAGCTACTACTCAGTGACCTAAACCCAAAAAAAAAAAAGATTATATAAGTGAGAATATCATAAGTCTGTGGAAGAACCATTGAAGAACGGTGGAAGCTTTTACAAACCTGTTGCTCAATATCAGACACATAGACAGTTCTTCGAATGACGTCTTCACGCTGAGCCATACTTGTCTGAGGATTCATCTTTCTGTTTCTTAGAGATTGTTGTGTCCCAGATCTAGGTCAATGACCTCTACAATTGGAATTGGTAAAACGAAGGGAATAAGAAGAAGAAGCGAGAGACGGAAAATGTGATGGGGGCAACGACCCATGTAGGACAAAAAAGGAGCCAATTCCTGTGGATTAAGGAGTTTGGGAAAGACGAAGAAGAAGACTACAACGACGACATCCACGGCTTGACGGATTAGGGTTCCTAAGTTTAACTTTGAACAAGACCAATCCGTATATGTTTCTTCGACTGGAATGGATAAGAAGAAACCTAAAACCCAAACAAAAGAAGATTGATGAAGAGATTGATTCACGTAAACAGTGAATAAGTTTTTTTTTTCTTTGTAAAAAAGAAATGACTTAGGCTAAAAAAACAACTCTACCAAAATTGTTTTTTTGGTGCCAATGTGAAATTCCGTCTAAAACTTAGCAAATTCACGCGGCTAAATTTTTTTAATTTCCCGCGATACCAAACATAGCGTTTTAATTTTAAACGCTATTAAAAAAAATCAGTGCTGGTATACAATAGCAGAAATGCCAAAAACGCTATGATATGATGCTATTAATACCCACATTTCCTATAGTGGGAGGACATTAAGAGAATGTTTCTTCATGTGAGGGAAAGTATGAAACATAGGATCACACTGAAGAAGGAGTGATCCTAGGAAGTGTGCAGTACCATGTTCAGTCAAAGGTATTGAATTCCCACATGCACTATGTGACACATGAGCATCAGTCAGTATCCTTCAAGGTTATGACAGACCATCTGGGTCTGAAGGTAGAACCTTCCCAAGAATCATTCACTTTTGTGGATTGTTCTGAGAGGAAATCAGAAGGTATAATCAGACACCTGAAGGTGCAGATTGGTAATGCACTCATTCCTAAATATTTTCATGTCCTGGATATCAAGCTGAACTGGAATTCTTCACTCTTACTTGGAAGAGCTTTCATGGCTACAGTAGGAGCAGTTTGTGACATGAATACTAACAGGTTTTCTCTTACTTTAGTTGATCCAAATATTTTTTATGATCATGTTTGTGTTGTTAAGCAACATGTACACTTTGTAGAGATTGGAGATGCTGGATTCATCGCTTCATGCCATTGTGAAGCAGAGTATGAAACCGAGTATTCCGAATCGATCGATACACACTCTATGTCATTGACCGATTCCCTCAACCAGCTGGCAACCGATGTACATCAGGACGCATCGATCGACAGACAGTCCACGCATGGAACCCACCTGATCATTACTACTCGAATTTTTCCTTTCAAGCAACCAGAAACAAGCAGGATGACTATTCTTTAGGCAGTTGGTAGATAGTGGTTTCCATGAGAGCTTTGCAATAGACACTGCAATCATATAAGATTCAGAGAATCACAATGAGGAGCATGATGAGGATTATGATGAGGAGCATGCTAGAGAGATCCATGCAATTCTTAAAGACGATAGACTCCTACAGCCCTTCAACAAGACGAAGATTACGAAATCGATCGACATGGTTCTACCGGAATCGATTGATACTCTTCCTCATCAGGCAAACCGACATAAAAAATTGACCGATACACACATGCGCACATCAATCAATTTTGAAGCCACTGACTTCAGGAAATTTGGAAATTTTCCTATTTCTACTAGGGTATCAGATGGCTATAAAAGAATTCTTGCAACCAAGAGAACGTCTAATACCATAGAATCAGACAAGATGCAAGCACCTACATCCTTTGGGAGACAAAGCAAGAGAGGAACCAACTACATAAATCTTCATGGCAGAGCAACAAGTGCAACATTCAACCAGCCAACGATCACCACCTCTTGTCTACCATCGATCGACGCTGCACCTAGCGCATCGATTGTTTCTAACCCTAAAATATTTTATTTAACTAGAGATTATTATATTGATGATTTTCTAAAAAGATATGAGTTTGGTGTTAATAGGGATCCAGAAGGTCATGCACGAGCTATAGATGGGAAGATTCTACAAGTTTCCAAAGAAGATATAGTAGAAATCCTTCATATGGCCAATGGACCAGAAATTCTCTTTTAACAACAACTAGGCGTGATGCAGAAACCGTCGACCGACACAGTTAGAGCATCAACGATCGACAAGGACCCTCGTCCATCAATTGATAGGAGGAAACATGTAACGATCGATAGCATCACAAGTCAAGGACCGATTTTGGAGCCAGAACTCTACACGAAAGACGAAATCAACGAGATGATCGGTTGCATGAGGGATTTCCAGGTAGAAGCCGTGGGTAAGCTCAGCAACAATCTGGATATGGTCTATGTGATTCTGCAAGGAAGCATCAGTGGATTGACTACGAGCATGAAAGAGATGGAAACCAAACTAGCTATTATGAAGACACAACGTGTGACATTGATCGATGCCACTAAGGATGCATCGATTGACGCGAATGATGGAGCAGCATGAGAAGGGATGTTGATAGGACAGCTAGATAGGCATATCTCGACGCCAAAATTGATGAAGTCTACTACTGTCTCAACAACAACATCAACTGGTTAAGCACGAAGATTGAGTTGACACAGCAGGATTTGGATATGTTCAGCGAATAGAAGTGTCAACAGGAAAAGGCAAATTGATTGACACAGATGCTATCACATCGATCGGTGCCAAGCTTTTAGACATGGAGAAACGGATGAAGATCTGAGAAGATGAGCATGATCACTACATCTCCCCATTTATGCGCTACTTACATGTTTTGGACGGCCAGATGATTGCTTTGAAACAAGAAGTCACCACCATTCAGATGCAACTCGTATTTCACCTACCATCGTCAACATTGATCGACAGGAAAAAAAGCAAATCGATCGACGCGAAGAAGCTACTAGCGCAGAAATTCTATACCAGAGCGGAAGTTGACAAGATCATTGAAAAATTCTACAAAGCTCTAAACACTACCGAGGATAGGCTTGACAAAAGATGTTATGACATATTATTCCCCTTCAATGACAGCATCAGTGGATTACACTCAGGAACAGAGTGGCTGCAGAAGGAAGTTAGGATGATTCAGAAACGACTCGCATGTCAACCTGACACTACAGCATCAATCAACATTAACAAGGTCAAATTGATCGACGGCACTACACCTGAAACGATCGACACTGCAGCAGTCTCAGCGATCGATACCAAGTTCGCACCAAACCAGGAAAAGCTTTTACAGGAAGAGCCGGTTACATCTGATTCAATCAAGAAGACATTGGGAGAAATGACAGTACATGCCTATGATAAAGTCCAATGGCATAGCATCAACATTGAGAGTCTTAATAAGAGATTTCAGGACATCCTAAACACAGTTTCCAAGATGGATGAAAGATGGTCCAAAAGTGATGAAGCCACAAGAGGTTTCATGGCTACATGGTTCAGCATCAGCAGAGAAGATGTCTATACTTGTTTTCTAACAAGTAGCTTTTTTTCCACACAATAGCTCACCATACCTCAACCATCAAGCTAAATGACTATAAAAAAGCGCTGAGTGGGAGGCAACCCACTATTAGGTAATTTTTATTCAGGGTTTCTTCTACTTTATTGATTCTTTTTCTTTTTTCATATTTGCAAGTTTTTATAAAATAATAATAAAAAAAAGATCCAAGGAGAGACAGATGACCATCTCATCGACTGAGGAGGCACTGTCGATATAGATCGACAGACGATCACCTGCAACGATCGTGTACTCTCTTACACATCGATTGATATTTAGTCCGGTCTGGTTTATCGTTCTTCCTTGTCATATTGAGTACCTATGATTTATTTCTTTTGCCATAACTCCGACTGTTTTACACTGGGGATAGTGTAATTTAAAGTCTGGGCGGGAGGTTTACTGATATTGTATTTGCTATGAGTCTTATGAAGATTATTTTCAAGACTATTTTTACTGAGCTCAAGAAAAGAGGTGATGATCTTATTTGATTTATACTTTTCATCTAACCATTTTTAGAATCATTCTAGATTTAATGATTACAGATAGTACTAAAGATGCTAAAGTGGATCAACCAATCAACTATGCACACTTGCTTAGATTGTTTAAAGGAACCAAATCTTGGCCTCCAATACTAAACCTGACACAATTGGTTGTCTTGGGGCTTGGTATACATGGGATCGGATTCTTCAAACAAGTCTAGAAGGTAAATCCTTGTGTAGATTTATCACCTTTTCTCTCTATTTTCAACCCTAGATAGTTAAGTAGATTTATAGTTTTATTATTTAAAAAATCTGAAAATAGTATTAAGTTTACTAGGTTTTTAGTTAGGAGGAATCAAAACATGACTTGGTGGCTACAACCATTAAGGCTTGATTCATAATGATTCCAACAAAGAATTCGAATGGGACTTGGTGGCTACAACCATTAAGGCTCACTTCACATGAATTCTTGGATATATATCAAAAAGAAGTGATCAGGACTTGGTGGCAACCACCAGTAAGGCTTGTTTCATGGAAGTCTGTCCGATCTTGGTCAATAATCATGCCTTAGAAGTAGATTTTGACTCAAGAGAGAAATTAGAAGAGAGAAAAGATAGGAACTAACTTTTACTTGCAGATCCAGATACTTGTTTGAAAATCCTTGGATCCTGTGATCGATAATTCCAAGGTAAAGCCTACACTTTTTATTTTATGTTAAGTGATATATCATGGATTTTACCCACTTTTAACCATGATTTACATATGTTTTTGGAAACAAAAGGATACTTTTAGTGTCTTTTTAGAGCTTTTACAGGTTCAGGTACTCACTGGTGTAAAATGGCCATTATGGAGCTAAAATGGAGACTTTCTAAAGATATGAGCAAATGTGCTAAACGGTATCGACCGATGTGCATTAAGAGAAATCGACCGATGAAAGACCATTCAAATCGATCGATAGAAGACATGTTATATCGATCGATACATAAGTCCTCCAAAGCTATTAAATGAAGATTATAAGCCCTAATTGCTTCACAAGAGTTTTAATAAAATTACACCTTAAGTCCCTTGCCTCCACTCTGCTCTGCAAGATGAAGCCTAACAAGGTAAGGATCTCCGAGCTTACCCTGCTGTACCACGCACTGGACGGACTTGTCGATCTGACCTTTTGGACCCCGAGCGCGACATGGCCACACCTAACTTGGGTGCCGTTGTTTCTGAGCATCTAGTCAGCCTGAAGACCATGCCTTTTTCTGGTGGATCGGGGAATAAGAAGGAGACCGTCGGGAGCCTGCTGACATCGATATTCCAGCACTGTGGGATCCGTTTTGACGAGGGCACCGCAGTCACTACTCGGACCTACATGGACGCAGAGCATCTGCGTAACAGCCAGTGGATGGACAGGCAGCGCCATTGGTCTTTCAGGACTCCAGCTGGTCTACGCCGGTTCCTTTTGCCTCACCCTGCGATGACTGCTTTTGCGGGCAACCTCGACAGGCTTCGGTTCCAGCCAGACCCGAGCCTAGTCCTCGACTCACCCGCACTACGCCGGGATACAGGGGTCCGCAGCGCCGGTACCTCACGAGCTTCATCAGCAGCATCCCTGCCCCAGTTCCCAGACCTATCAGGGCTGGAGACAGACGATGAGTGGGTTTTCAGGAGAGGAGTGTTGGGTGCTATTCAGGCTATCTGGTCCCGCGTCTCTAGATGCCGTTGTCAAGCACTTCAGCTTCTGATCCATCGGCCCCAGAACGAGGACGTCGACGAGAGCAGTGACGACTGATTCACTTGCTCCTTTCTATCCCTTATCTCGTACTACTATGTTTTTACTTTTATTTCCAGACTTGTAGGATTTTTATTCGTACTTTTTATGATTATGTCTGCTATTATTTCTTATCTAAATATTTGTGTGTGTTGGGAATGTCTAACATACCTAACATAGGGTTCCATAACTCTTAGATTGTGAGTTTGATGATTAACTACACGATGGGCGAAGGCACTATATATCGATCGACATCACCTGATTCATGTCGATCGACAAGGTCACTCTATATCGATCGATGTAACATACGTTGTATCGATCGATATGTAAGGGTAGAGGTACGATTTTTCCTACTAATATGAATACTTTTGCTACATAAATTTTTAATCTTGCCTCTTCGACAAAATAACACTGGGGACAGTGTTGTTTAAGTCTGGGGGGGGGGTATCTACTAACATTTTTATTTCACTTTTTTATTTTTATTTTCATATTTTATGATTTAAAAAAAAAAATTTACGTTTTACTAAGAAGGAAGCAATGATCATATAGATTCAGATTTGTTACCTAACCACTTCTTAGCACCACTCTTAGATTTGTCAGTTACAAAAAGGTACTAGAGATGCTAAAGCGGATCACTTGTCAGCTATGACAACACTTGTTGAAAATGTCTGGAAGAACCAAAGCCGATTTCCAACCTAACCTGACATCTATTGCTTGTCTTGGGGCTTGGTATACAAGGGATCAGAATCCTCTTGCAAGTCTGGAAGGTAAAAGTCTCAACAATTTTGGTTTCTTTCTCTCATCCCTTTGGCATCCAAAAAGAGAAAAATAAAAGATTGAGATGACTTCTTAAGAGGCAGAGGGAGAGGTACATTACCTATGACCCCACTATTCTAATTCAAAGGAATGATCACACATTGTGGAAGCGAGGGAGAGGTACATTACCTATGACCCCACTATTCGCCTACACTTTGTCAGAAAAACTACAAAAGAAGAAAGATCAATAAGATGAACATTAGTTGTTCATTGGGATTGATATAAAACAAACGAAAGTTTGGGATTCAGAGACGGGAGAAAAAGAGAGAAAAGGATCCAGAATGAGAATGCCTGAAACTTGTTTGAGTTGAACCCAAGTGTTCTTTGATCGATACTCCCAAGGTAAAGCTTACACCTTTATTTTATGCATAAATGAGATCGGCAGAGGGGATAGACAAACATGATCATTGAGTTGTTGGCTAGTTGAATTCGGTTGCTAAGCTAGGATATGGTGTAATGTATTTCTGAGGTTGATAGATATTTGAAGTGGATTGCAATAAGTAAAGAGGTGATGGTTCTAAGTTTAGAATTATAGGAGTTTCCGCCTTTCAAACCTTTTCTAGACCAATGTTCTATTATTTGCTTGAGGACAAGCAAAAGGATAAGTCTGGGGGAATTGATATATCATGGATTTTACCCACTTTTAACCATGATTTATATATGTTTTTGGAAACAAAAGGATACTTTTAGTGTCTTTTTTAGAGTTTTTATAGGTTCAGGTACTCACTGGTGTAAAATGGCCATTATGGAGCTAAAATGGAGACTTTCTGAAGATATGAGCAAACGTGCTAAATGGTATCGACCGATGTGCATTAAGAGCAATTGACCGATGAAAGATCATCCAAATCGATCGATAGAAGACATTTTATATCAATCAATACAGAAGTCCTCCAAAGCGATTAAATGAACATTAGAAGCTCTAATTGCTTCACAAGAGTTTTAATAAATTACACCTTAAGTCCATGGCCGCCTGTTAGGCTATATTAATAGGATTTTGTACTAGTTTAAGCTGACTTCTCCAGAGACCTTTTAGACCTAATTTTAGAGAAGAATTTAGCTATACTTTGAAGAAGAGCTTCGGAATTGAGAGAGAGAGATCTGAACTACAATCCAGAGAAGATCTTGAACTCCCTTGCTTTACTTATTGTTTCTCTTAATATTATTATTATTATTATCTTAAAGCATTATTCAAACCATTATGATTTTGTCTCTCATAAATATGTTTGAGTAGTCTCTCTTGTTAGATTTAGGTTTCTCATTAGGGCTGACTCATGCATTGAAGTAACCATTATTAGGGTGTTCAAAATATAGTTCTAAATCTAGTCATCATAAATACGAGTGTTAAGGATTGATCAACCTTACCTCTGATTTTAGGATCAATTTGGATAAGTGAGAACTTAGCAATTGCCTAGAGTCTAAGTTATTTATTGAAGACTAGAGAACCCTTTCAAACCTGTTATTAGAACTCGCTAGATGCAATATCGATCGACGAGATAACCGTCTTGTCGACCGATATAGCATAACATCATCGATCGATATTTCTATTGAACTGTCGATCGATATTTACTCAAGGTCATCGAACGATAGTTCTTGACCCGAGATCCAGTAAGAGTTAATTCTTCAAATCCTTAAGAGTTTGAATTCAGAACTATGAATAATAAAAACCCTTTATAACTTGCATGTCTGTCACACCTGAGAAAATACCTAAATCTAACTATCTTCTTTCCTCTTAACAAACAAATCAATCAATCAAGCAATCGCTTAGTTACCTTTTAAGTTATTGTTTAATACTTGCTATCTAGATTTATTTCGAAAACTAAATAATCTGTTGTGTAATCCTAGAGTCTCTGTGGATTCGATCCCTAAGTACTACAATTGAGCCTCTTTTGATGAGAGTAATTCACTCATAGGGTAATTTGAGTGATATCATTAAGAAATGAGGTTAGTTGAGGGGAATCTCAGATAGTATTTACTAAGTTGCTGGATAGATGAATTTGATTGCTAAGCTAGGATATGGCATAATGAACTTCTGTGATTAGAACTTTTTAGATGTTGATTGCAACATTATAGAGGTTATGATTTCAAATTTTTAAATATGTGAGTCTCTGCTCTTTTCAAACATGTTTGTTTTGCTTGAGGACAAGCAAAAGGGTAAGTCTGTGAGAGTTTGATATACCATGATTTTGACCCACTTTTAGTCATGGTATATTGATGTTTTTATTACTATTTATTATATTACAAAAGCTTTTAAGCATATTTATAGGTTCATGAGTATTTTGGAAGAAAGTGATGCTTTTTGGAGCATTTTAGAGAGAATTGGAGAAATCACTCGATTTCATAATCGGCCAAGAAGACGAGGTCGACACGGAGTAATTCACGTCGATCGATATGCACTCTGTATAATCTATCAATGCCGAAGGTGCAGAAGACTAATTCCCGAGACATCCGACTTGAAGTCTAAACTTCACCAAACTACGATTTTACCCTTGACGAGTTTTAAGCTAAGTTTATATACTCTACCAAAGTGTTAGAGGCAGAGAGAGTTTTTTTTTGTATTCTTTTCACAGCAAAAGGTTTATAGGATTTATAGTTTAGAAGAGAAGATCAACAGAGAGATTTGTGAATGGAACTCCATTATTTTCTATCTATCTATAATTATGCAGTTTTATTACTTTACTTGTGTTATGATTTGCTTAGCTATGTGTGAGTAATTCACTTATTAGAATTAGGGTTTAAATATATTAGTGGTATTACCTCAACTATATGATCGCTTGTTGTGGTATTCATTAATAGGATGTTCTTAATTCTTATGTTGTAGACTTGCTAACTAGAAACCTGAATCTAGGATTGTTAGGTTGTTTAAGCATCCTTAGATAATTCTAATAATCTGGAATACATCCTGATTAAGCTAGGATTTTTATTAGAGAGAAGGAAAACACTTGATCTAGGGAATCCATAGTGAGTATGATTAACTCGCGCATAACGCTTGACTAGCCGCATCGATCGATATTCCCATTGGAAATCGATCGACGTCGTGTGAAGTCTATCGATCAATATTCTTATAGAATAATCGATCGACACTGTTATTGATTGGACATTCTTGTTTAGGTCTGTAAAGCTCTAGTCAATAGACTTAGTAGGATAGTTAAGCTATTTAATACCATGCAAACAACAAATTACCATCTATAGGATTATAATCTCCAACACCTGAATAAAAACCCTAAGTCGAACACCTTTCCATTTAAGTTCAAAACCCTCATTCCATTCTGCCGAGAAATTGTCTTCATCAATTAGAATACTTACTATTTCATGTTTACGGCGATTTTACATTTAATATACACCTAATTTTATTGCTTGATCAGATAAAGTGGGTTTTTAGCTCCTTGTGAATTCAATCCCTAATTAATGCAATAGATCTCTTATTTGAGAGAGTAAGTTGCTACATAGGATAATTTGAGTGCGTATCACTCAAGTCGCTATATTCACCTCAAAAATATCAATAAAACGTTTACGACTGAGTTAAGCTAATTTATTTACATATTTGACGTTGAAGATCAGCTCTCGCCTACAAGATAATCAAACGTAATTTTTTATTTCCAACCCCCTAGAAACCACTATAAAAGACGGAAAACTTGTGATCTAAACTCAGGAGCGAGTCCAAAACGACATCTTCAATAGGAAAAAGGGAAATTGCTAAAACTAGCACATTCATGATACAATATTTCACTTTTCCATTAATCATCTTTATCCTTAAAATTTTGATAGTCAAAAGACCATAGTACCCTTAATTTATTTTGTAGAAAATATATAGTTTAGAATTTAGGGTTAAGGGTTAAGAATTTAGGATTTAGGGTTAAGAATTTAAGGTTTAGAGTTTAGGGTTTAGAATTTAGGGTTTAGGGTTTAGAATTTAGGATTTAAGATTTCGAATTTAGGATTTAAGATTTCGAATTTAAGGTTTAGGGTTTAGGGTTTATAATTTTAAGGTTTAGGGTTTAGGGGTTTAGGGTATAGAATTTAGGGTTTAGAGTTTAGCGTTTAAGGTTTAAAATTGATATTTTAGGGTTTAAGGTCGATTTTTAGGGTTTAGGCTTTAGGGTTTGAATTTCGAAATAGTATAATTTGAAAAAAATAAAAAAATATTTTTTGTTTTTTGTGTTTTTTATTTATTTAAATATTTATTTTTATATATAAAGAACAAAGATATAAGAGTCTTTTATTCTTTACTGAAAAGTGTATTTATGAAAATATCCCCCTTCTTAAGATAAATGTGAATTAATGTACGGTCTCCTCACCCAAATTGTTAGTCGATTATCTGAAGTGATTCATAACTATGGAAGATGATATGAATATAATAAAGGGAAACTTATTTTTTAGACCAAAAAAATTAGGACATTGTCCCTTTAAATTAATTTATATTTTGTACCATTTTTGATTATAATAGCCTTAAGTATTTTTTGAACTTAATCAAATAAATAGTTTTATGAACAAAAAAAAATTCAAAAAATAAAACTATAATGAAATACCTATATCAACTTAGTGATATTTTTTTCAGTTTACAAAATGTTTAAATCATAATTTTGTTCTACAAATATTCGAATTGACATTCTACTAAGTAAAATATGAAATCCACTTTTTGCATAAAATATACTATGTTCAGAATATATATTCTACGTAAATAATAGTAATCTAAAACTATTTGGAATACACATTCCGCACTTAACCTATCCCTCTAAATCAGTAGAAATCAGAATCCAAAAATTACTATAAATCTAAAATATGTAGAAATCAAAATCTACACATTACTATAAATCTCAAACTAGTAGAAATTGATTTCAAACCTTCTTACTGCATTCTACATATAGTAGAATACATATTTTACGGATAAAGACAATCAGTTGTGAAAATTTGGAAATAAAATATTTGGAAATATTCAGTTACCATATATAAAATTTGATTTTTCAAAAAAAAAATATAATTATTGTTTTCTAATTAGAATTTCGAACTAATAACATATTTCTAAATATATTTAAATCGAACGATATGTTGACCGAGGAATCGACCAGCATGATCCAACCAACATCGATCGATGAAACCCAGCCGGAAGTAGGTAAGTCTTTACTTACCAAACTAGTTAATGAGGAAGTAGTCCAAAACGAACCATTAGGTCAGTTATGCACTGAAACAAATAAATTTACAGTTAAACAGGGGAGTGCAATCCCTGTTAAATGTTGTCCATCTTCAATCGAAGATGTAGAAAAACTGCAAGACTACTTAGACCCCATTAAGACCTATTCCAATAGGTCAGCTATCAAGTTACCAGAGGATTAAGAAAATAAGTCTACACTTCATTTTGATTACATCCATCTGGTACAAAACAATCCTTTCCATGGTTCTGCCCTAGAGCACCCCCACGAGCATATCGATTTTCTAGAAGAACTGGCACTCGACGATAATAATCGTTGTAGACTACTCCCCTTCTCCTTAGGGAGAAAAGCCAGGAATTGGTTAAATCAAATACCAGCGGGATCTTTAACTTGATGGAAAGATATTCGCACTGCTTTCATTAACCATTTCTTCAATGAGACTCGATATTGAGACTAAAGATATAAACTCTCCACATTCCTTCTGGGCCCACAAGAATCTTTCAGAAATGCTTGGAATAGATTTAAGAAGCACCAGCGAGACTGTACCCACCATGGTTATTCAAAACCACAGCTCCTCAAGTTTTTTTACGGAGGCCTCGAACTAGATTACCAGATCACGCTAGATAATGCGAGTGACGAAAATTTTAGCTCTAGGAACCTTGAAGAAGCAAATCGTTTGATTGAAAACATAGCAATGGGTAAATCTTATGAAAATAAAGATAAAGAAAGAGAAGCTAGATCCAAGAACGACCTTCAAATAGATGACATTAAGAAATCTCTAGATCTCCTTCATTCTCCCAAAAAGGAAGAGAAACCCAAATTGATCCAAAGCAATAAGGACGTCCATTCCATCGAGCAAACATTCCTTTGACACGAAAGCCCCCAGGAAGACCTTTTTAACATAGATATTTTCACCCAAGACTATGACACCTCACCGTGTCACGCCGAGGGAGAACCCAAACCATTTTAAACCATGTCTTCACGGGAAATCGGAGGCTAAGCCAAGACCTAGACATCAAGCTGAATGATGTTTACTGCAAAATGTCGAAGAAATTTGGCACTTTGCATGAACAAATTAAAACTCTAGAAAGCGATGTCGCCAATTGGGCTACCGCTATCAAGTGGGAAGCAAGACGTCTACCAGGGAAATCTGATACAAACCCAAGACGTCATGTAAGTGCTGTGGTGTTGAGGAACGGAAAACAGCTAACTCCGATTATTAGAGAAAGCACCCCTTCGGATGGAAACGCTGAAATTCCAGAAACGAAGAAATCCATTTCCAACCCCGTGCTAATCCGCGATTTGAAATCTGAACTCCCGCAGAACAAAGAAAAGAATAAAAATTCTAAGGAAACTAAGGAACCAGTGATTGTGGGAACCAAAATTCACCTACTGTCGATTTCCGTAAAATAAAGAAATTTAGGAAAACCCTAATTTTCCAGAGGAACCGGATCTCTGCGAAAGCCAACGACAAGTAACCAAATAAATTCGGAAAAATATGAAAAACGTAATAAAACGAATTTATAGAAAAAGTAGATCTTATTTCCGATTCGCGTAAGAGCGTTGCGATCATTACAAGGGTTTACAAAGGCTTTGGCCGCAGGGCCGTCAGCGAGTTATCAACATAAAAACCTTACACCTAATCGAGTCGCAGCTCGATAACAAAAGACGAAAAAAGATAAGAAAAAGGGTTTGATTGATTTCGGACTGAACCTTATGAAAGGCTGCTTACGTACCCCTTTCGAGGATCAAGTCGAACATAGTTCAGTTGATAGAGCTGGACCAGAGATCGAACTGGCTGGGAAATTTCGTCTAGTAACTGAGCGCCAGTCTTAGAAACCGAACTTGTCGAGAAAAAAGCCTAAGTTTGTAAGTGCGGAAAATTCTAAGTCTAGAAAAGTTGTAAAAGTCTCAGATGAGAGCTCTGATTTTCGTCCCCTTGCTTCTGCCCTATGCATCTTGCTTATATACTCCCTTCCTACGCGGTTTAGTCTTTCCATTTTGCCCAGATTCGAGTTTATTGGGAATCTTCCATTTATCTCGATCTTTCTTTTTTTCCCACGGAAATCTTCTATTTATCCTCAAACTTAACATTTATCTTCACGTTTGACATCTTTCTTCTTTCTGCGAGTAAATCGCCAAAACGTCGTCGTATCTTTGGGTTGGACTTCGTTTAAAGTCGCGAGTGGCTTTTATCACGTTTTAGGATTTTCGAGCCGTTTTGCGATAAATCCGTTTTACGACTTTAGACGAGATCGTTTCCTGATACGATGCCGTTATTAGATAAGTTTCTCGAGTTAAACGTAAAGCTAGGCAATGTTTGATGTTTCGATTAATCGTTGCCGTTTTCTACGATTTACTCGGGGTTTTATTAAAAACACGTTTTGTACGATTTTTACGAAAAATCTAGAATAAACCGTATAGTTTAGGCAATTTTTGGTGTTTCGTTTAACCGTTGCCGTTTTATATGATTTCCTCGAGTTCTTTTCGAGAAAATAAGGTTTTACGGTTTTTATCGTAAAACTCGAACGATAGGACGGATAGAGACGAAACAGGAGACATTTCGACTGTGATTTGGAATACGACCGTATCGAAGGACGTATGCCTTGAATCAAGGATGTGGGAGATCAAAGCTCGGGATGGTCGGCTCGACGCACAGCGAGCTAGTTCAGCTTAGCTAGGTCGCCGTATGGCGAGCTAGGCGATAAGAACCCTTGGGGCAAAGTCAGCGCCTCTTGCGCGAACTAGTCGTGACGTGACTAGCTCGCGTTTTACGGCGGTTTCGGTTTTTTACGGTTTTTGTGCTTAACTCAGACGATCGTGTAATCGACGTTTGTTTCATTTTTCCGAGATAACGATCTTCCGAGTTTTCCGCGGATTTCCTTTGTTCGGAAATCTCTTTGGATTTATAAAACGATTTCTCGAGTTTTATAAAATGATTTATCGAGTTTTATAAAACGATTCTTCGAGTTTTATAAAACGATTTCTCGAGTTTTATAAAACGATTTCTCGAGTTTTATAAAACGATTTCCCGAGTCTTATAAAAAGATTTCTCGAGTTTTATAAAACGATTTCTCGAGTCTTATAAAACGATTTCTCGAGTTTTATAAAATGACTTCTCGAGTTTTATAAAACGATTCTTCCGAGTTTTATAAAATGATTTTTGGAGTTTTATAAAACGATTTCTCGAGTTTTATAAAACGGCTTCTCGAGTTTTATAAAACAATTCCTCGATTTCTAGAGTTTTATAAAACGATCTCTCGAGTTTTATAAAACGATCTCTCGAGTTCTATAAAACGGAATCTTCTTTTATAAAATGATTTCTCGACTTTTATAAAACGATCTCTCGAGTTTTATAAAACTACTTTTACTTTTGCGGAGACTTTTAGCCATTGATTCCGTCGTGACCGATTTTGACACCATAAGTTAGCCCCCCAGCTCGCTAGAATCTTATGCTTCTAACGTAAGGTTCTTGCGAGTGGTTAGCCAGTTTTAGTTAAGTTAGGCGGAAATAATGGTTGGAAAGGTCCGTTGAGTGTGATCATTCCATTCTCCAGGAAGCTGAATGTGTTTAAGATTAGGGCTGCCTCTTGTGAAGGCTACCAACGTACCCTATTGAAGGGATCAAGCCTTTCGTAGTTCGTTTAAGAGTTAAGGTTCGTACGACCTGTTTCCTAGCAAGACCTTTACAGTCTAGTTACGTGTATTGGACCTTTGCCGGTCTTGAGACTAGCCTCGTGGGCTGTCTGCTATGGCCAAGTGTGGCTGTTATAGTTTTCGGACTGGCCGTGTGCGGCTCTGAGTCCCTGCCGCTTTTGCGGCTTTATTAAAAATCAGTTTGCGTTTTTGAGAGCGTGTTTTAATTCGTATGAATGTAGCGGGAAGAATATGAATTGATATTGAGGGAGGTCCGCGAGTTGTCGTCTCGCAGTCCTTTTTCCCTTAGTGTATCGCCTTGTTCGTTTGCTCGTTTTAGGATGTTTAGTAAATCGTGTGACGTTTAGATATAGACAAAGAGACATGCCTTTAGGATCTCGATTCATGCCTTGAGACGTTAGAGACCAGTGTGCTGGGTTTAGGGCAAGACCTAGGTTTACTTTCGGATTGAGGCTATGCGATGACTAGTCGGCTTTCGTTTTGCCTGTTGCAATTTTAACCTGATTCCATACCGATTTAGAATCCGTGATAGGTTCTCGGCTTATACGATTCGTCTGGTTGGAACCGAGCATCTCACCGGGAACAATTTCTAAGTTGCCCGGAAGTGCTGACCAAAAGTTTGGATTTCTTTTATAGCGCTATTACCCTTGTGTCGGGTGTTCGAGAGCTATCTCTGCGAGATAATTTAAGTTTGTTTAAGACTGTTGCGAGTTTCTTGTGATCAGCAACAAACTTTTTAGGTGATAGATGTTTACGTTGTTTTGGCCTTCGCGAAGGATACGTATGTTAAGAAGTTTTGCGTATTTTTATAGTCGCGGATGGACTGTTTAGGTCTTCCAAGAAAATGACTTTATCGAGGAAGGCATTTGTATCGAAAATATATTCTCCGGGCGTCTGCGACATCTCGCAGTGCTGAAAGCTGGTTTTTATTTTATATGCCGCGTTTTGTGTTCGAAACGTTTGCAGGCTCGAAGATGTTTCGCGGTGTTGCGGGGGTTTTGTCTTAACCCTGCTTTGGAGGAACACTTTGGTTCGCTTGCGGATATTCGCAATTAAAACTTACATTTATGTTTAGATGTTAAGTAGTTTTATGATTTGTGCTAAAGCAATTAGGACCGAGAGGTCGCGTAAGTTGTTTCCCCGAAACGAAGCGTTTTTCGTTACAGTGCTTTGTGAAGTGTTGCCCTTCCGAGACTTGTCGGGTTTTTTTGGCAACTTGCTTCGGAAATAGAGTGAATCGTGATGATAAAGAACTTAGCCGATTTTTTGAAAAGTTTGCATTATCCGTTGAATGTAATTGCTTGGCGTGAAGGTTGTATTCAGCCGCGCAGCCAAGGTCGTATTTGGTAGAGGATTAGGCCACGACTCTTTCGTGCTATCGATAAGGTCGAGTCGGTTTGTAAACTTGGCATTGAAGTGAAGCGTGATCGGACGATAGCCACGTACTGTTTGTCGAGCTTGATATGGCAAGTATGCCCGCGGTTACAGAAAACGTTTTTCCGTTGTAGGTTTGATTTCTACGATAAAAGTTTCGTATAAACTTTTCCTTTGTTCGTATGGAAGTTGTTTTTTTTTTTAACCCGAGGGGGACAGAGCCTAAGAAGCTCGATGCAGAGTCCGTGCGGAGTTGTTCACGGGGTAGTTTCATTTGCGGACGTAACCGGGAGGAATGAGGGTGGATGCTCGTGAACCGAAGGGGTAAAGAGCGATATCTTTCAGATCGTGGCGCGAGGGAGAAAAGTTTAGATTGGTCGCTCAGTGCCGGATCGTATAGCTTGGTTTTCGCTATAAGGAAAGTACTTTTCGCAAAACCTGTTATGTTTATTTTCAAAAGTTACTCGTTATGACATGATCCTGACTATACGAAGGATTTCTCGCGTAAGTAACGGGCGATGAATTTAGTAAATCGGCACGACGCATTGGGTTAAAAATGTTTCTGCAGATTTTTTCGAGAAACCTTTCCGCTTAGTTTTTGATTCTTCGGTGGTGGTTTTTTTTTTGGATTCATTCGCGGAGTTTTACCAAAAGTTATTTCACATAGATCTAGTCGCAAAATGTTTTAGCGGGTTTCTCGGACAGAATGAATCATGTGACAAGAAATAGGATCAGTCGGCGAGAAGGAAGGACGTGTTCTCTATTGCTGCTGTGTGTTCTCGATTTTTCTTTTTGCCGCAAATGTTCTTGATATTATTTTGTGACTCACTTGATTCGACGGAATATGATAGCAATGTTTTGACGCCTAAAGATTTCTCGTATAATTTTTCGTTTCTTATACGAAACTTGTTTTATCAAGTTCGAGAAGATCTTTATGACTTCGACAAACGAGTTTCACCCTGAAGTTTCGCAGAGATTTTCTAAACGCATGATTGCAACGAGAGATGCTGTATAGTCCTCGAGATTATTTCCCAGATGGTTTGGATCAGTCTTTAGTGCTTAGACGGTTTTTAGATTGTCATTTGCTTTTGGGATGATTTCGACGAGGCGTTGCATCGTCCGAATATTTTTCCACTTATTTTTGCGAGAGTTTGCTGTATAGAAAGCGTTTTCTTGATGCGAGGAAAAATGTTCGGCGAAAGAAGAAAGACGAGTTTCCTTTGAAAGATTGGGATGATCAACAATCCGGGTCGATTAAAGACCATGGTGGATCGGTGATGACTTGGAGTATGTCTGATTTACGAAAATTTCTAGGAGCGAGTCGGTTTTAAGACGACGTCAGCGTTTCTAGCTCCTTCTTTCTTTTAGGAAATGAGTATGCTCGAATGCGTGGCGATCGTTTCTCGGTTGTATGAGAGGTTGGATCGGTTTGCGAGTTATGCCTGAATGGTTAGAGAACAACAAATCGAGATAGACAAAAATTGCTTACGACCTAGCATGCTAGACTATCCTCTAAATTCTATGTTCACTAGGTTTCTTGGCAGTTTACAAGACGTTTTCGTTTCTTACCTACGAGAAATTAGAAGTTTAGCAAAATTTTCAAATCGGACATACCTTAGTTTCATCGATGATTTGGAACCGCCTATTCTTCGTTCTTCGTCTTTTGACTTACTTTTGTATGAATCGGTCTTCGACAAAATACCAACAAGAGTTTTGGAGTGAGGAAGGGATTTCATCGTCCGAGTTTATGTTCTTGTTTCTTCGTACTGCTGGTTTACTTAACCGACTAGGTGTGCTTTGTATATGATTGAATGTTTTCGACTTTTCATGGCAGAGTTTTGTAAAACCGGATTGCGTTTAGAGAGTTCAGATCTCTCGTATAGTTTAGGCAACTTTGGTGTTAAGTCGACCGTTGCCGTTTTAGACGATAGATTCGAACTTATAAGAAAAAACAAGTCTTTGCAGTTTTTGTCTTAAAATCTCGATGGAAAATCCGACTAAGACGAAACAAGAACTAGCGCGATCAAGACTCGAGAGAGAGACTCGAGTTTTTTTTCCAGCTCACCATTGGGCAAGCTGGGAGAGCCCTCTCAGCTTGCCATAAGGCGAGCTGGTGCGGACAGTCTCGATTCATTGAGTTGATTTGTTTTCGTCGTACAATCTCAACGGAAAATCCAATAAAGACGAAACGGGAAGCTGCACGATCGAGACTGGAGAGAGAAGCTCGAGAAATAGCTCAGGTCGCCATAGGGCGAACTGGGTGGTGAGAACCCTTGGGGAAAATTCAGCGCCTCTTGGGCGAGCTAGGCGCTTGGTTCAGCTCGCTTGGTTTAGCTCTACGTTCGGCGAGCTAAGACGCTTGGTTTAGCTCTATGTCCGGCGAGCTAAGCCAGCTTGGTTTAGCTCTACATTCGGCGAGCTGAGACGCTTGGTTTAGCTCTACGTTCGGCGAGATAGGACGCTTGGTTTAGCTCTACGTTCGGCGAGTTAAGCCAGCTTGGTTTAGCTCTACATTCGGCGAGCTAAGACGCTTGGTTAAGCTCTATGTTCGGCGAGCTAAGACGCTTGGTTTATCTTTACGTTCGGACAGCTAAGCCAGCTTGGTTTAGCTCGACGTTTGGCGAGCTAAGACGCTTGGCGCAGGTGATCTCGATTCGTCGAGTTGACTTGTTTCGTCGTAGAATCTCAACGGAAAGTCCGATTGAGACGAAACGAAAAGCTGTATGATCGAGATTGGAACATGATCAGGCTTAGGATCCCGAGAATCATGTCCAACTCGCCATTGGGCGAGCTGGTCAAACCTTCACACGTTGAGATTTCTCCGATTTGGTTACGGGGTTTGATTGGTTTTATCGTTGCCTTTTTATTTAGACGGAGAAATCACGAGCTCGTTTCGTGCTTTTTTCGTGGTGAAGAGTCGCGATTAAGTTTTTGATTTTATAAATTACTACAGCGTTTGCGTGAGCGTTGGCTATAGGAGTAGTCGCGGCTAGAGTTGTTTTACCAGCGTTTTTTGCGAGTTGCGACTTTATCTTTCATATATCCAGACGTAATTTTGATCAAGCGTTTTGCGGCTGGGAGTAAGAGTAATCTGACCCCCCCTCCCTCTAGCGCCAAACTGTGGGAACCAAAATTCACCTACTGTCGATTTTCGTAAAATAAAGAAATTTAGGAAAACCCTAATTTTCTAGAGGAACCAGATCTCTGCGAAAGCCAACGACAAGTAACCAAATAAATACGGAAAAATACGAAAAACGTAATAAAACGAATTTATAGAAAAAGTAGATCTTATATCCGTTCGCGTAAGAGAGTTGCGATCATTACAAGGGTTTACAAAGGCTTTGGCCGCAGGGCCGTCAGCGAGTTATCAACATAAAAACATTAAACCTAATTGAGTCGCAGCTCGATAACAAAAGACAGAAAAAGATAAGAAAAAGGGTTTAATTGATTTCAGACTGAACCTTATGAAATGCCTAAGTACCCCTTTTGAGGATCAAGTCGAACGTAGTTCAATTGATAGAGCTGGACCAGAGATCGAACTGCCTGAGCTAGTTCGTCTAGTAACTGAGCGCCAGTCATAGAAACCGAACTTGTCGAGAAAAAAGCCTAAGTTTCTAAGTGCGGAAAACTCTAAGTCTAGAAAAGCTGTAAAAGTCTCAGATGAGAGCTCTGATTTTCGTCCCCTTGCTTCTGCCCTATGCCTCTTGCTTGTATACTCCATTCCTAGGCGGTTTAGTCTTTCCATTTCGCCCAGATTCGAGTTTAATGGGAATCGTCCATTTATCTCGATCTTTCCTTATTTCCCGCGGAAATCTTCTATTTATCCTCAAACTTGACATTTATTTTCAAGTTTGACATTTATCTTCTTTCTACGAGTAAATCGCCAAAACGTCGTCGTATCTTCGGGTTGGACTTCGTTTAAAGTCACGAGTGGCTTTTATCGCGTTTTAGGACTTTCCGAGCCGTTTTACGACTTTAGACGAGATCGTTTCCTAATACGATGCCGTTTTAGATAAGTTTCTCGAGTTAATTGTAAAGCTAGGCAACGTTCGATGTTTCAAAAAATCTTGAATAAACCAGATAGTTTAGGCAATGTTAGGTGTTTCGTTTAACCGTTGCCGTTTTATACGATTTCCTCGAGTTCTTTTCGAGAAAACAAAGTTTTACGGTGTTTATCGTAAAATTCGAACGATAGGACGGATCGAGACGAAACGGGAGACATTTCGACCGAGATTTGGAATACGACCGTGTCGAAGGACGTATGCCTTGAATCAAGGATGTGGGAGATCGAGGTTCGGGATGGTCGGCTCAACATACGACGAGCTAGTTCAGCTTGGCCAGGTCGCCGTATGACGAGCTGGGCGATAAGATCCCTTGGGGCAAAGTCAGCGCCTCTTGGGCGAGCTATGGAAGCTTCTAGCTCGCCGTTGGGCGAGCTAGTCGTGACGTGACTAGCTCGCGTTTTACGGCGGTTTCGGTTTTTCACGGTTTTTGTGCTTAACTCGGACGATCGTGTAATCGACGTTTGTTTCGTTTTTTTTGAGATAAGATCTTCCGAGTTTTCCGCAGATTTCCTTTGTTCGGAAATCTCTTTGGATTTATAAAACGATTTCTCNCTAGCTCGCCGTTGGGCGAGCTAGTCGTGACGTGACTAGCTCGCGTTTTACGGCGGTTTCGGTTTTTCACGGTTTTTGTGCTTAACTCGGACGATCGTGTAATCGACGTTTGTTTCGTTTTTTTTGAGATAAGATCTTCCGAGTTTTCCGCAGATTTCCTTTGTTCGGAAATCTCTTTGGATTTATAAAACGATTTCTCGAGTTTTATAAAACGATTTATCGAGTTTTATAAAATGATTCTTCGAGTTTTATAAAACGATTTCTCGAGTTTTATAAAACAATTTCTCGAGTTTTATAAAACGATTTCTCGAGTCTTATAAAACGATTTCTCGAGTTTTATAAAACGATTTCTCGAGTCTTATAAAACGATTTCTCGAGTTTTATAAAATGACTTCTCGAGTTTTATAAAACGATTCTTCGAGTTTTATAAAGCGTTTCTCGAGTTTTATAAAATGATTGCTCGAGTTTTATAAAACGATTTCTCGAGTTTTATAAAACGGCTTCTCGAGTTTTATAAAAAAATTCCTCGATTCCTAGAGTTTTATAAAACGATTTCTCGACTTTTATAAAATGATCTCTCGAGTTTTATAAAACGTATTTTTACTTTTTCTTTTGCGGAGACTTTTAGTCATTAATTCCGTCGTGACCGATTTTGACACAAACAGTGATCATCATCGATGAAGAGGAAATTGTCGATGTCGATCGATACGAAGACAACGATATCGATCGACAGACACCCACGAATCCTTAAGAGAATCCAGCACCCATTGGACCAACCATAGAACGGGTGTACAACACTTTACCTCCCTACCCTCCCAAGGCTAATACTAGGCGCAACATTGATAAAGACATTTGTAGGCGAGCATTCGAACAAGTTGTGGTAGAAATGCCACTCAGTGACGCCCTAAAAATTTCACCAACCATAAGACAGTATGTCAAAGGAATGACAACCAAGAGTTTTTCAACTGAGAAACGCAGTGTCATGATGGTTTCTGCAGAAGCTAGCGCCATAATTCAAACCCCAGAAAAGAGACCCGATCCAGGTAGTTTCGTTCTCAAATGCACAATTCGGAACCAGCTATTTCCAAGGGCACTCTGTGATCTAGGCTCTAGCATGAATTTAATGCCGCATTCCGTTGCAACATTTCTTGGGTACACTGAATTTACACCAGCCAACATCAAATTAGTTCTCGCCGATAGATCTATTAGGATTCCAGAGGGTGTACTTGAAGACGTACCAGTAATGATCGACGGATGCATTGTCCCAACCGATTTTGTGGTGCTGCATTACAAGAACGAACCAAGAGATCCGATTCTATTAGGTAGACCATTCCTTGCTACTGCAAACGCTATTATTGATGTCAAGTAAGGGCGAATAAATCTTAACATAGGCAACATCCCTATGAGATTTGATATGGAGAAGGTCATCACACTTCCTTTAATAGATTAACAATCGTCTTATGTAGATGAGGTTGATGAACTGACCCAAGAGTCTTTCGAGAAATTGTACTCGGATGAGCATTTGGAATATGCGCTTGTATCTGCTCAGAACAAAGTTTGCAGCATAGATGGCAGAGCAGACGAGTGCGATCGTCTCATAGAGACTAGTAATGGATCCTTAGGTATCGGAACCAAAGGCGACGATGAATCAGAGATCGATATCGATCGATACCTTAAAACCGATATCGATTGACACTCGCCATCAACTGGAAATCTCACAAAGGAAAAAGCACCAAAAGTGGAGCTTAAGCCGCTACCCGCTGGACTCAAGTACGCTTTTCTTATGGACGATTTCTATCCAGTGATAGTTAACGCAAATCTCACTAATGGGGAACTTGCTATATTACTGAACAAGCTTTGCAAGCATAGGAAAGCACTTGGATACTCTTTAGATGACATTCCAGGCATATCTCCTGATCTTTGTATGCACCAGATTCATCTGGAGGACGAATCCAAGTCGTCTATAGAGCATCAGAGACGACTAAACCCGAATCTCCAGGAAGTCATAAAGAAGGAAATCATTAAACTGCTTGATGCAGGGATAGTTTATCCATATCTTATAGCAATTGGGTAAGTCCGGTCCTCGTTGTACCAAAGAAGGGAGGTATTACGGTTGTCAAGAACGAAAAAGATGAACTTATCCCAAGAAGGACTGTAACCGGACACTGCATGTGTATCGATTATAGGAAACTGAACTCTGTAACCCGGAAGGATCACTTTCCTCTGCCTTTTATTGACCAGATGTTGGAAAGATTAGCAAATCACCAATACTATTGCTTTCTTGAGGGATATTCCGGATTTTTCCAAATCCCGATACATCCGGACGATCAAGAAAAAACAATGTTCACATGCCCCTACGGAACCTTTGCATATCGGAGGATGCCATTTGGTCTGTTCAACGCCCCAGCTACTTTCCAACGCTGCATGATGTCTATCTTCACTGATATGATAGAAAACTTCATGGAAGTATTCATGGATGACTTCTCAGTTTATGGATCGAGTTTTAAAGATTGCCTCAACAACCTATGCAAGGCTTTGGAGAGATGTGAGGAGAAGAATATGGTCTTAAACTGGAAAAAAGTGTCATTTTATGGTCAATGATGGAATCGTACTCGGACACAGAGTGACCGCAGCAGGAATTGAGGTAGACAGAGCAAAAATAGAAGTGATGATGAATCTACCACCCCCAACTAAGATAAGGGACATCAGAAGCTTTCTAGGAAAAGCAGGATTTTATAGGAGATTTATAGAGGATTTCAGCAAGATAGCCAGACCTCTGATTACCCTCCTTTGTAAGGACACTAAATTCGATTTCACACCGGACTGCCAACAAGCATTCGAAAAGATCAAGAAAGCACTGATAACTGCCCCCATCGTACAAGCACCTGACTGGAACCTTCCATTTAAAATAATGTGCGATGCGAGCGATTTCGCTGTAGGAGCGGTTTTAGGGCAACGAAAAGAGAAAAAGCTACATGCTATCTATTACGCCAGCCGAACTCTGGACGACGCCCAGAGAAACTATGGGACAACTGAGAAAGAACTATTTGCAGTAGTATACGCTTTCGAGAAATTCCGTAACTATCTAGTGGGCTCGAAAGTCATTGTTCACACTGATCATGCCGCTATTAAATATCTAATGCAAAAGAAAGATGCAAAACCGCGCCTTATCCGATGGATACTCCTTCTCCAAGAATTTGATACGGAAATAAAGGACAAAAGGGGAGTAGACAATGGTGTCACAGATCATCTTTCTCGGATCAGAATAGACGAAGAAGTCCATATCAATGATTTGATACCAACTGAAAATGTGTACTTCACAGATTCATCACTCATCGGCCACATACAACTCTCATCTGAACTTGCATCAGCCGTTGATACTGAAAGCATTGACTTCGGAGACCTGACATTGATCGATGGAAAATCAGTTGAATCGATCGATACTAGTGATACCATGTCGATCGATGGAAATGACGATATTGACTTACGAAACATCAAGTTTAAGATCACCATCGACATGACCACAACTGTGGCACGCCAAACACTCGCAGATAAAAGTAACATCTCCCAGGATGGAAATATTGAACACGAGACGCATGCTGTGGAAAAGCATTTTAGCGAGAGACCTTGGTACGCTGACATAGTAAACTATCTTGCCACAGACGTCGAACCTGTAGGTTGTAAAAACGATGACAGGAAGAAGTTTTTCAGAGAAGAAAGGAGGTATCATTGGGACGAACCTTACCTTTACAAGCAATGCGCCGACGGCATATTTCGACGATGCGTAGCTGAAACTGAAATTTCAGATATCATTTATCACTGCCATGGATCTGAATACGCTGGACATTTTGCAACCTTTAAAACGGTTTAAAAAATTCTCCAAGCTGGATTTTGGTGGCCTACAATGTTCCGCGACGTTCATGCCTTCCGAGGAGTCCCTAGGAGTCCCTCTGTCATCTTCTTCCTCCTCGGAAAAGGAAGATGAGCGTGACCCTTGGCCACGTAGGGATGGGGAACCCATCCGGGTCTACCAGCGTTTCGTCGACCCGCGGGCCGCAGCTACGAGCACCGCATGCCTGCACCGTCCTGTGAGTGCTTTCTGGGACAACTACGACAGCCTGCTCTACAAGCATGGCTTGATGTGGAGATTGCGCCCACTCGTTTCATCGACCCGGCCACCCTCCGACGTCTAGGGATCGATATGGATCTAGGCGAGATGCTCATCCAGCTCGGATTTGGGACCATGGGTTCCCAATCCTATGACCTTTACCCCTCGCTCGTCAAGCAATTCATGGCCACGGTTCGCTTTGAGTACAAGAACCTGCCATCTACTGTTGCTTGTGATGGTGTTCTCTCCTTCTTTGCTAGAGGCATCCGTTACTATGTCTATGTCCCCGAGATCTGCGAGATCTTTGGATTTGGGAATAACACAGCCACCTCCAGTTCTATCTCCACCTTCCCCGAGGTCGCGAAGTTATGGGCGATCTTTGGCACAGGTCCCTGGAGCTCAGCCTCGGTGCTTCAGTCCGACATCCGCCACCCGACTCTCCGGTACTTCATGCGGATCCTTGCCTCCACTCTGCTCTGCAAGATGGAGCCTAACAAGGTAAGGATCTCCGAGCTTACCCTGCTGTACCACGCACTGGACGGATTGGTCGATCTGACCTTTTTGGACCCCGAGCATGACATGCTACACTCAAATTGGGTGCCGTTTTCGCTGAGCATCTAGTCAGCCTGAAGACCAAGCCTTTTTCTGGTGGATCGGGGAGGAGGAAGGAGACTGTCGGGAGCCTGCTGACACCGATATTCCAGCACTGTGGGATCCGTTTTGACGAGGGCACCGCAGTCACTACTCGGACCTACAAGGACGCATAGCATCTGCATAACAGCCAGTGGATGGACAGGCAGCGGCATTGGTTTTTCATGACTCCAGCTGGTCTACGCCGGTTCCTTTTGCCTCACCCAGCGACGACTGCTTTTGCGGGCAACCTCGACAGGCTTCGGTTCCAGTCAGACCCGAGCCTAGTCCTCGACCCACCCGCACTAAGCCGGGACACAGGGGTCCGCAGCGCCGGTACCTCTCGAGCTTCATCAGCAGCATCCCTGCCCCAGTTCCCAGACCTATCAGGGCTGGAGACAGGCGATGAGCGGGTTTTCAGGAGAGGAGTGTTGGGTGCTCTTTAGGCTATCTGGTCCCGCGTCTCTAGATGTCGTTGTTCGAGCAGAGCGAGCACTTCAGCTTTTGATCCATCGGCGCCAGGACCATCCCACCAGTACCGGCAGGATCAAGATGACGAGGACGTCGACGAGAGCAGTGACAACTGATTCACTTGCTCCTTTCTATCCCTTATCTCGTACTACTATGTTTTTACTTTTATTTTCATACTTGTAGGATTTTTATTTGTAATTTTTATGACTATGCCTGCTATTATTTCTTATCTAACTATTCGTGTGTGTTGAGAATGTCTAAAAGAGCTAACATAGGGTTCCATAACTCTTAGATGGTGAGTTTAATGATTAACTACGCGATGGGCGAAGGCACTATATAACGATCGACATCACCTGATTCATGTCGATCGACAAGGTCACTCTATATCGATCGATGTAACATACGTTGTATCGATCGATATGTAAGGGTAGAGGTATGATTTTTCCTACTAACATGAATACTTTTGCTACATAAATTTTTAATCTTGCCTCTTCGACAAAATAACACTGGGGACAGTGTTGTTTAAGTCTGGCGGGGGTATCTACTAACATTTTCATTTCACTTTTTATTTTTATTTTCATATTTTATGATCTAAACAAATTTTTTTTTTTTTTTACGTTTTACTAAGAAGGAAGCAATGACCATATAGATTCAGATTTGTTACCTAACCACTTCTTAGCACCACTCTTAGATTTGTCAGTTACAAAAGGTACTAGAGATGCTAAAGCGGATCACCTGTCAGCTATGACAACACTTGTTGAAAATGTCTGGAAGAACCAAAGCCGATTTCCAACCTAACCTGACATATATTGCTTGTCTTGGGGCTTGGTATACAAGGGATCGGAATCCTCTTGCAAGTCTGGAAGGTAAAAGTCTCAACAATTTTTGTTTCTTTCTCTCCTCCCTTTGGCATCAAAAAGGAGAAAATAAAGGATTGAGATGATTTCCTGAGAGGCAGAGGGAGAGGTACATTACCTATGACCCCACTATTCTAATTCAAAGGAATGATCACACATTGTGGAAGTGAGGGAGAAGTACAGTACCTATGACCGCACTATTCGCCTACACTTTGTCAGAAAAACTACAAAAAGAAGAAAGATCAATAAGATGAACATTAGTTGTTCATTGGGATTGATATAAAACAAAAGAATGTTTGGAATTCAGAGAAGGGAGATAAAGAGAGAAAAGGAACCAAAATGAGAATGCTTGAAACTTGTTTGAGTTGAATCCAAGTGTTCTTTGATTGATACTCCCAAGGTAAAGCTTACATTTTTATTTTATGCATAAATGAGATCGGCAGAGGGGATAGACAAACATGATCATTGAGTTGTTGGCTAGTTGAATTCGGTTGCTAAGCTAGGATATGGTGTAATGTATTTATGAGGTTGATAGATATTTGAAGTGGATTGCAATAAGTAAAGAGGTGATGGTTCTAAGTTTAGAATTATAGGAGTTTCCGCCTTTCAAACCTTTTCTAAACCAATGTTCTATTATTTGCTTGAGGACAAGCAAATGGATAAGTCTGGGGGAGTTGATATATCATGGATTTTACCCACTTTAAACCATGATTTATATATGTTTTTGGAAACAAAAGGATACTTTTAGTGTCTTTTTAGAGCTTTTACAGGTTCAGGTACTCACTGGTGTAAAATGGCCATTATGGAGCTAAAATGGAGACTTTCTGAAGATATGAGCAAACGTGCTAAACGGTATCGACCGATGTGCATTAAGAGCAATCGACAGATGAAAGATCATCCAAATCGATCGATAGAAGACATTTTATATTGATCGATACAGAAGTCCTCCAAAGCGATTAAATGAAGATTAGAAGTCCTAATTGCTTCACAAGAGTTTTAATAAATTACACCTTAAGTCCTTGGCCGCCTGTTAGGCTATATTAATAGGATTTTGTACTAGTTTAAGCAGACTTCTCCAGAGACCTTTTAGACCTAATTTTAGAGAAGCATCTAGCTATACTTTGAAGAAGAGCTTAGGAATTGAGAGAGAGAGATCTGAACTACAATCCAGAGAAGATCTTGAACTCCCTTGCTATACTTATTATTATTATTATTATTATTATTATTATTATTATTATTATTATTATTATTATTATTATTATTATTATTATTATTATTATCTTAAAGCATTATTCAAACCATTATGATTTTGTCTCTCATAAATATGTTTGAGTAGTCTCTCTTGTTAGATTTAGGTTTCTCATTAGGGTTGACTCATGCATTGAAGTAACTATTATTAGGGTGTTTAAAATATAGTTCTAAATCTAGTCATCATAAATACTAGTGTTAAGGATTGATCACCCTTACCTCTGATTTTAGTATCAATTTGGATAAGTGAGAACTTAGCAATTTCCTAGAGTCTAAGTTATTTCTTGAAGACTAGAGAACCATTTCAAACCTGTTATTAGAACTCGCTGGATGCAATATCGATCGACGAGATAATCGTCTTGTCGACCAATATAGCATAACGTCATCGATCGATATTTCTATCGAACTGTCGATCGATATTTACTCAAGGTCATTGAACGATAGTTCTTGACCCGAGATCCAGTAAGAGTTAATTCTTCAAATCCTTAAGAGTTTGAATTCAGAACTATGAATAATAAAAACCCTTTATAACTTGCATGTCTGTCACACCTGAGAAAATACCTAAATCTAACTATCTTCTTTCCTCTTAACAAACAAATCAATCAATCAAGCAATCGCTTAGTTACCTTTTAAGTTATTGTTTAATACTTGCTATCTAGATTTATTTCGAAAACTAAATAATCTGTTGTGTAATCCTAGAGTCTCTGTGGATTCGATCCCTAAGTACTACAATTGAGCCTCTTTTGATGAGAGTAATTCACTCCTAGGGTAATTTGAGTGATATCATTAAGAAATGAGGTTAGTTGAGGGGAATCTCAGATAGTATTTACTAAGTTGCTGGATAGATGAATTTGATTGCTAAGCTAGGATATGGCATAATGANTGTTGTGTAATCCTAGAGTCTCTGTGGATTCGATCCCTAAGTACTACAATTGAGCCTCTTTTGATGAGAGTAATTCACTCCTAGGGTAATTTGAGTGATATCATTAAGAAATGAGGTTAGTTGAGGGGAATCTCAGATAGTATTTACTAAGTTGCTGGATAGATGAATTTGATTGCTAAGCTAGGATATGGCATAATGAGCTTCTGTGATTAGAACTTCTTAGATGTGGATTGCAGCATTATAGAGGTTATGATTTCAAATTTTTAATTATGTGAGTCTCTGCTCTTTTCAAACATGTTTGTTTTGCTTGAGGACAAGCAAAAGGGTAAGTCTGTGAGAGTTTGATATACCATGATTTTGATCCACTTTTAGTCATGGTATATTGGTGTTTTATTACTAATTATTATATTATAGAATCTTTTAAGCATATTTATAAGTTCAGGAGTATTTTGGAAGGAAGTGATGTTTTTTAGAGCATTTTAGAGAGAATTGGAGAAATCACTCGATTTCATAATCGGCCAAGACGATGAGGTCGACAGGGAGTGATTCACGTCGATCGATATGCACTCTGTATAATCGATCGATGCCGAAGGTGCAGAAGACCAATTCCCGAGACAGCCGACTTGAAGTCTAAACTTCACCAAACTACGATTTTACCCTTGACGAGTTTTAAGCTAAGTTTATATACTCTACCAAAGTGTTAGAGGCAGAGAGAGTTTTTTTTGTATTCTTTTCACAGCAAAAGGTTTATATGATTTATAGTTTGGAAGAGAAGATCAACAGAGAGATTTGTGAATGGAACTCCATTATTTTCTATCTATCTATAATTATGCAGTTTTATTACTTTACTTGTGTTATGATTTGCTTAGCTATGTGTGAGTAATTCACTTATTAGAATTGGGGTTTAAATATATTAGTGGTATTACCTCAACTATATGATCGCTTGTTGTGGTATTCATTAATAGGATGTTCTTAATGCTTATGTTGTAGACTTGTTAACTAGAAACCTGAATCTAGGATTGTTAGGTTGTTTAAGTATCCTTAGATAATTCTAATAATCTGGAATACATCCTGATTAAGCTAGGATTTTTACTAGAGAGAAGGAAACCACTTGATCTAGGCCCATAGTGAGTATGATTAACTCGCGCATAACGCTTGACTAGCCGCGTCGATCGATATTCCCATTGAAAATCGATCGACGTCGTGTGAAGTGTATCGATCGATATTCTTATAGAATAATCGATCGACACTGTTATTGATTGGACATTCTTGTTTAGGTCTGTAAAGCTCTAATCAATAGACTTATTAAGATAGTTAAGCTCTTTAATACCATGCAAACAACAAATTACCATCTATAGGATTATAATCTCCAACACCTGAATAAAAACCTTAAGTCAAACACGTTTCCATTTAAGTTCAAAACCCTCATTCCATTCTGCCGAGTAATTGTCTTGATCAATTAGAATACTTACTATTTTATGTTTACTTGTTTACTGCGATTTTACATTTAATATACACTTAGTTTTATTGCTTGATTAGATTTAAGTGATTTTTTAGCTCCTTGTGAATTCAATCCCTAAATAATGCAATAGATCTCTTATTTGAGAGAGTAAGTTGCTATATAGGATAATTTGAGTGCGTATCACTCATGTCCCTATATTCACCTCAAAAATATCAATAAAACCTTTACGACTGAGTCAAGCTAATTTATTTACATATTTGACGTTGAAGATCAGCTCTCGACTACAAGATAATCAAACGTAATTTTGCATTTCCAACCCCCTAGAAACCACTATAAAAGACAGAAAACTTGTGATCTAAACTCAGGAGCGAGTCCAAAACGACATCTTCAATAGGAAAAAGGGAAACTGCTAAAACTAGCACATTCATGATACACTATTTCACTTTTACATTAATCATCTTTTCCCTTACAATTTTGATAGTCAAAAGACCATAGTACCCTTAATTAATTTTGTAGAAAATATATAGTTTAGAATTTATGGTTAAGGGTTAAGAATTTAGGATTTAGGGTTAGGAATTTAAGGTTTAGAGTTTAGGGTTTAGAATTTAGGGTTTAGGGTTTAGAATTTAGGATTTAAGATTTCGAATTTAAGGTTTAGGGTTTAGAATTTAGGGTTTAGGGTTTATAATTTTAGGGTTTATAATATTAGGGTTTAGGGGTTTAGGGTTTAGGGGTTTAGGGTTTAGAATTTAGGGTTTAGGGTTTAGAGTTTAGGGTTTAAGGTTTAAAATTGATATTTTAGGGTTTAGGGTCTGAATTTCAAAATAGTATAATATGAAAAAATAAAAAAAATATATTTTTTTTGTGTTTTTATTTATTTAAATATTTTTTTTATATATAAAGAGCAATGGTATAAGAGTTTTTTATTCTTTACTGAAAAGTGTATTTATGAAAATATCTCCTTTCTTAAGATAAATGTGAATTAATGTACCGTCTCCTCACCCAATTTGTTAGTCGATTATCTGTAGTGGTTCATAACTATGGAAGATGATATGAATATAATAAAGGGAAACTTATTTTTTAGACCAAAAAAATTAGGACATTGTCCCTTGAAATCAATTTATATTTTGTACCATTTTTTGATTATAATAGCCTTAAGTATTTTTTGAAATTAATCAAATAAATAGTTTTATGAACAAAAAAAAATTCAAAAAATAAAACAATGATGAAATACCTATATCAACTTAGTGATATTTTTTTTCAGTTTACAAAATGTTTAAATCATAATTTTATTCTACAAATATTAGAATTGACATTCTACAACGTAAAATATGAAATCCACTTTTTTCATAAAATGTACTATGTTCAGAATATATATTCTACGTAAATAATAGTAATCTAAAACTATTTGGAATACACATTCCGCACTTAACCTATCCCTCTAAATCAGTAGAAATCAGAATCTAAAAATTACTATAAATCTAAAATATGTAGAAATCAAAATCTACACATTACTATAAATCTCAAACTAGTAGAAATTGATTTCAAACCCTTTTACTTTTACTGCATTCTACTACGGATAAAGACAATCAGTTGTGAAAATTTGGAAATAAAATATTTGGAAATATTCAGTTACCATATATAAAAATTTGTTATTTCAAAAAAAATATAATTATTGTTTATTAATTAGAATTTCGAACTAATAACATATTTCTAAATATTTTTTTAAAAATATTTGGAAATATGTAATATATTTACTAAAAATATTTGAAATTTCAAAAATTGGAGAATAAAATATTTGGAATATTTTCTTAATTTCGAACAAGTTTTTTTTTAAATAACTTCGATTTAGTTTTTAAAAATATTTGATTTTTTATTTCAAATTAGTTTTTAATATATTTTGAAATTTTTTGGGAATTTTTTTTATTTCGAGTTAGTTTTATATAATTTGGAAATTTGGAAATATTTTTTTTTTAATTTTGAATTAGTTTTTTAAATTTTTTTGGAAATATGTTTTATTTCGAATAAGTTTTTCTTTATTTGGAAATATTTTTAATATTTTTAAAAATACTTGGAAATACGTTTTTAAAAAATATTTGGTAATATATATTTTTGAAAAATATTTGAATTTTTACAATTTTGCAAAAAATATTTAAAAATATTTTTTTTAAATTGTCGGTTTGTTTTTTATTGAATGTAAAATATATAATTGTTATTTTCTTATTAAAATTTTGAATTAATAAACTAAATTTAAGTGTATTATTGTCATTTAGAAAATATTTAACCTAATAGGACAACTAAACTATGAGAGTAGCCTAAAAGGACAATGTACTAGCTTTTTGGTCTAAAAAAATTCTTTTTCCAATAATAAAATACTTCTTATATTTAGTTTTTGATTAGTTCAATTACTAAAGTTGGGATGTATATAGTAAGGCTGTAACATCGAATATACCATTAAAATGTACAAGATGATGTTATCTTTTTGAACACTAATTTCATATATTAGATTAATAGACCGATGCTTAGACGATACATCTGGAGATACATTCGACGGTAAGATGATAAACAAAAAACACTATAACAAGTCAAAAGATAAATGTGACAAAGGAGAGAAAAAACCAGCAGAGAAACTTCACTTAAAATTCTGAGATCTATGTTTGAAAGAACACATTGAAGCTGGGGTCGATACTGTACAATATGATGTATAAAAATAAAAACAATTAGCCTCAAATATTTTACTTTGAATAGTATTGTTCGTATAGAATGATGAATAGTCATATTAGGTCTAGGCAAAAAAAAAACTGGAATGAACCGAGCGAAACAAAAATCACTAAAGATATATTTAAAAACTTCGATTTTTAAAAATATTTGATTTTTTATTTCAAATTATTTTATTTTATTTTTAAATATTTGATTTTTTTTAAATAACTTTGATTTAGTTTTAAAAAAGTTTTATTTTTAATGAACCTTCAAATATCAAAATGATTTATATATCTGAAATAATTGAAACTGAACTGGAACTTAAAAGAAAACTGAATGGATATCCAAATATATATATATATATATATATATATATATATATATATATACATATAATATCACTAAAGATATATTTACAATTTAAAATTTTAGTAGAAATTTTATGACACTTCAATTATTATAAAGTATCCGAACTACCCAAAAGTATTAGAAGGTATCCAAATATTTTTATCTGAAATATCCTAAGTAATAAAAAAATCTAAGATTTTTATCCGAATTATCCTTGTTATTTGATATTTATCCAAAATACCCAATATTTAATGTGAATTACCTGAAATAACCTGATATTGTTTTGTTCTTAGTTTGACTATCCAAACTAAACCCAAAACTATCATAATTCGAATTGAACCTAAACTGAAAATAGGTCAAATGGTAAATGAATCCCCTAGCTTCTAACATGAACTATTTGTTATCCAAAATATTATAACCGAACCAATACCTAAAATGCCCATGTCCTTTGCTAATTTATAGTTAGGTTAGGAACTCTTAAGTTGGGCAAACCATGATTCTGATATTTAGTTTACGAATAAAATTCCTAACTGTTCCAAATATGTTTTTTGGACTAATAGTAAAATTAAGAAAATTCATTTCCAATTTAGTCAAAGATTCGAAACTTCATATGGTAAAATAGACTTTTTCTAGCTTGCGGTTTCTTAAAACATAGATCTGGCTTTATTAGGTAGCTAGCTGTTTTACCAAAATTAGAAATGGGAAATCTAGCATTTAAAATATTCTCCAATAGTGATGCTATCCTGTAGTATATAGATTGTAGACTGATTTTTGTCAATCTTTTAATGGCAAACTTACTCGTTTTTTGTCAACTTTATTCATAGATTTTAGGAATGTTTTTAAATCCTATCCGGACACTGAATCGGATNGGTAGCTAGCTGTTTTACCAAAATTAGAAATGGGAAATCTAGCATTTAAAATATTCTCCAATAGTGATGCTATCCTGTAGTATATAGATTGTAGACTGATTTTTGTCAATCTTTTAATGGCAAACTTACTCGTTTTTTGTCAACTTTATTCATAGATTTTAGGAATGTTTTTAAATCCTATCCGGACACTGAATCGGATTATCGGGTCATTAGGTCACTGGATCGATCACGGATGAACCACAAGTTGATAAATGAAACTTTATTATATAATAATATATTAGCTATGAAAATAAAAATATAGAAACTAAAGTTAAATATTTTCTAAATGTTTTTAAAACATAAAATATATAAATAAATATACAAAATATCAAAAACTAGTTTAGACTATTTAAATTTTTCTATAACAAGTTAAAAGTAATGACATCTAAAAAATCAAGATATAAAATTCAAAAATATTTAAATGTCTAATGAGAATAATAAATTAAACTTCAAATCCAAAAATAAACCAAAAGTAAAACACATTGTAATAAATTATCAATGACAAAAATAAACTAACACCAAATCAGATCAACTAATTTTGGTTCTCGCTACCACCCTTCAGTTTATTTTTTTCAGGTGATATAGTGAAATCTTCATCAAAATCTAAAAAAACATAATTTAAAAGTAAAACAAAAACTAAAAGTTTATTTATTGGTTCAACCGGCATCGGATTTTGGGTTTTAGTGTGTTTTCCGGGTTTTTGCGAGTTCTTAAATTTTGGGTTCTTAACAAAACCTAAACCAGATTTATTTTGGGTCACCAGGTTTACCGGTTCAGCCGTGGACCCAGGTCGGGTTTCAAAACACTGGATTTTAGAGTACATTACACAAAAAGTTTTAATGGCCACTATTACATGAACACCTTTTTTACTTATATGGTGGGAACGATCCGGATATCCGGGAAATTTTAGAGTATCCGAATCTGGATTTAGATTCGTCGGATCCGTGATTTTAGTATCTGAATTCGGATCTGTGTCTTCTGGGTATTTGGGATTCGGATATCAGTCTTGGAATTGTGATATCCACAGATATTCGGTTCGGATCCGTAAGAATAATAAAAACCAATTAAAAATATTTAAAATACAAAAATTCTAAGAATAAAACATAAACTAAATATTTATACAAAATTTATAAATATATTTATGGTATATAATATTATTAAAAATTAAAACATTATATTATAAGACTTATTATATGTATATATATTAATATATCAAATATAATTAGTAAGAAAATTAATATATTTTAGAAGCACATATCCGGATATCTGGACCTAAAAATTATGATATTCAGTTTCGGATTCAGTTTAGACAGATTCGAGATTTTACTATCCAGATTCGGGCACCCCAAATATTCTATTTTTGGAGCGGATCTTGGATCGGATCGGATCCGGATCTCACATAATAAGTCCCAGCCGAGTCGGTCCCGATAAATTGGCGGCCCTATTCAAAAATATAAAAAATATATATATATTTTAACCTATAATTTCTATAACTTTATAAGAAATCTATTTAAAAAATCATAGTTTTGTAATAAAATGATATATAAATAATTACTGAATGAGAAATAACATCTAAATATAATCAATCAAAAAAATATTTATATCTTTGAAAGTTGTAATAGTAAAATTAAAAATACTTTTTTTACAACAAATTTTCTTTACTTTAACTTCACCATTAAATTTGTTTTTGTCTAACCCAGATGATTTAAAACTTTTACTACTTATTGTTATATTTATAAACTAATTTCTTATTTTTTATTTTTTATATACATACTAATTAAGTTATTATATCTAATTATATATAAAGATTTTATTTAAATAGGGGACCCATAAAGTGGAGGTCCCACACAAATGTTTTACTATGATGTGTAGAGACCCGGCCCTGTCTAGCCCTGCTATATCTAAGACAATAAAACGCTTAAAGTGATATTACAATGTTTTGTCATTTAATGGCTTACTTGATGTTGACATCTCTAGCATTATTTGGGAATAATTATTAAGTTTAGCTTATATGTCATTGTTACGTTCATTTTGAAAGTAAAATAATGACATGGCTTAGTTAAAAAGATGACATAGTTTTGGTATCCTCATAGATGAATATTCACCAAAACTAATTACAAAAGCATAACTGTAAATGTAAAACTTTAATGGATTTTTAACATTAAAACTCCTTAAATAAGATTGCTTTAGATTAAAACCTCTTAACTAACTTTAGAACGAAAAACCCCCAGATTAGTTTTATTTAATAGATTAAATCCTCTATCTACAATGCAGTTCAAAATGACTATTAGTACTGCTAAATCTTTAATTTAAAGGCTTTAACACTAACTAGATCTCGACCCGCGCAACCGCGCGGGTGTTATATTTTAATTTTCATGTTTTATAATCATGATTTTTCATATATTTAAATTATTTGTAAATTTTATTTGTTGATTACATGTGTTATTGATATTCAAACAACTAAAGTGATATGTTAAATAAATCATTTGTTATTTAGTATTATTGATAAAAATTATCATTTTCA
>CAKOAT010464043.1:178425-198556 GCA_932364175.1 Eruca vesicaria subsp. sativa
TCGCTCATTTTCATCTTCTCCCACTGTATATTGTAACCAATATTTGCAGAGATCATCAGTATTGACTTGTGCAAGCTAATAATAAAACAAAAAATGAATAAGGTATGACACAAGCAAATTCTTGAAAAATGGCCATTTCTAAGGATTTATATAAATGCAACTAAATTAAGATATGAAGAACAATGGCCACGCATCTCAATATTTTCTAAAACTTGAAACAGAGACTATTTTCTAAGGATTTATATATATGCAGCTAAGGATACTGAAGAACAAAAATTGTTTATGTTCTTTATAGTGGATAGTTTAACGTAAAGGAGAAGGACACATGAATGAAATAGTATGTATGTGTTGACAATAAAAAAGACGCTTTATATAATAATACAAATATTTCACTGTGTTCTAATATATAGTACATGATTCATTTAGTAGTTGTTGTCAGTGTGGGGGTTTAATGTGATATTAACATAAGATAAATGATATCACAGTTAAATATAATGATTTCCTAGTAAATGGTCCAAACTAAAAAATCACACATGAAATAAGTCATGACTTCTGTTTTAATATAATAGATTAAACATAATTGAGGTGTTTTACCACTAAAAATTTAAAAATGCAAAAAAATGAAAAAATAAAATGCAATACCTTTATCTAAAAATTACTAACTTAAATTTGCAACTTTAGCATTTTAACATTTTATGAAAATATATGAGTATGATTTGTTTTGAAAATAAACACTTTAAAAGTAAAGAGTTGAAAATATAAAAAATCAAAAAAAATATAAGAAATTATGTATTTACCATTAAAGATATAACAAATCCAAAAATAAAATATGTAAAAATTTAAAATAGAATAACATTCTCTAAAAGTTAGTAACTTAAGTTTTAAAATTAGCATTTAAAACAATTATGCAAATTGATGAGTTTGTTTTAAAATCAACATTATATATGTATAAGTTGACTAATAGTAGTGGATCTTTTGATCAGAATTAGAGTAAAATTAATTATCTAAAAATTAGTAGCTAACATTTGAAAATTTATGTTACTAATATTTAGATAGGGTTATTCTATTTTAAAGTTTTTAATATTTTTATTTTTGGATTTTTTATATATTTAATGGTAAATACATAATTTTTATTATATTTTTGGTTTTTGATATTTTCAATTCTACATACAAAGTGTTGATTTTAAAAACAAATCATACTCATATATTTTTATAAATTGTTAAAACGCTGAAGTTTCAAATTTAAATTACTAATTTTTAGATAAAGGTTTATTTTTTCATTTTTTGAATTTTTCATTTTTTGTTGTAAAACACCTCAATTATGTATAGTTAGTGTAAAAACTCATAAACTAAAGATTTACCGGTACTAGTGGTCATTTTGGAATGCACTATAGAGAGAGGATCAATCCACTAAATAAAATTAGTTTGAGGGTTTTTCCATTAAAAACTTAGTTTAGAGCTTTTTATCCAAAACAACCTTATTTAAAGAGTTTTACTGTTAAAAATCCAACTTTTATTAAAATGAACTTATAATAAAAGAAGTAAGTAATTTCGTTTAATTGTTTATATTTTTCATCAAAATTAATTACAAAATCATTTCAACAAACAAACTCTTTGGTTATCTCACTGATGAATATTCAGCAGATATTCGCTGCATTCACTTCTATTTCTTTTATCGACAACTCTCATGATCTAAATCTTGAAAAGTAGATTACCTGGCTAAATGGGCTTTGGCCCTTCTTTTCTTCAGTATATGTAGACACTCTTAAATAGACCGGATCTTGGGCTTCTTGAAATTTCGGTGCACACAGAAAAAATAGGAAATTTTTGATTAAAAATACAATTTATGAATAATTAAATACTTAAATTATATTTGGATCCACAAGTATATAGATGATTATTGGGAGAATTATATAAATACACATTAGTTGGTACACTAATTCACAAATACCTTTCACATAAGGTCATATTCTCAAATACCTAAATGACTAATCGGTAAAAGACTAGAGTAACCTAAGCTAACCCAAGTCTCTCTTCCATGCTTCATCTAACAGAGGCTTCGAAGACCACCGTCTCATCACCTACCCCGCTCCTCCGCCTCCGATCGTCTCCAATTGCAATTGCAATTTCATAAGGGAAGAGTTATCCGATCCGATCGACTAACATGCAGGCAAAAGGAAGAGGAGGAAACATGAAGGCAACAAATCCACAACAGGTCATCTTCGAGCTAAAGAAGAAAGTCGTCACTACCTTAAACAAGCTCGCTGATAGAGATACACACCAGAGAAGAGTCGACGAGCTCGAGAACACAGTCGAGCATCTCGCACCAGACAAGATCTCTTGCTTCCTCTCATGTAAACTCGATACTGACTCTGAGCAGAAGAGCGCCGTTCGCAAAGAGTGTATCAGGTTAATCGCTACTTTTGCTAGTTTTCATGAAAGACTTGTTGCTCCGTATCCCGCTAAGATGGTCTCTAGTGTAGTTAAACGGCTCAAGGATAAGGATTCTGTTGTGAGAGACGCGTATATTGAAACTATGGATGTTTTGGCTTCCAAGATGAGCTGCTACGAAGACGAGAGCTATGGTGTTTTTGTTTCATTGGTGAAGCCTCTTTTTGAAGCTATTGGTGATCAGAATAAGTATGTGCAGTGTGCAGTCAGGTGCAGCCTTGTGCTTGGCGAGAGTTATTGATAGTAGTCCTGAAGCTCCTGTTGCGATTATACAACGCATGCTTACTAAAACTGTGAAGCTGCTTAATAGCCCGCATTTCATTGCGAAACCTGCGGTTATTGAGCTTAATAGAAGTATCATCCTGGTAAGTTTTGTTGCTTGATAGAAGAATCTCATGTTTGCTGTAGATGTGTTTTGTATAACGAAAATTTTGGAATTGACTCTGGTTTAGGCTGGTGGGGCAACAACGAAGAGTGTGCTTATCTCAGCGATGAGTAGCTTTCAAGATGCGCTTAAAAACAAAGACTGGACAACTCGTAAGGCAGCCTATGTAGCACTTATGGAAATAGCTGCAACTGGTGAAAAGTTTTTTAAACCCCTCAAGGCTTCTTGCATAAGCTCTCTAGAATCATGTCGTTTTGAAAACGTTTGTACTCTTGTCTAAAACTCACTCGCCTGCAGATGATAATATTTTTGACAAAGTTTGTACTCTTGTCTAAAACTCACTCGCCTGCAGATGATAATATTTGGGGTAAATACTAACTTTTGGGGTTTTGTATTTAGGTGAAACCGGTGAGGGACTCAATTCTCCTTGCCTTACAATATCCCTGGTTCTGATAGTCAAGAGCCATCCGAAACTGTATCCTCCGTAAGAGGTGAGTTAAGAAAATGGTTCTTTCCTAAAATTTTGTTACATCTTTTTCATATTTGTTTCCATTTCATAGACTCATAGATGCTCTTTCTGTCTATCTTTTTTGTAATCGCAGAAAGTTATAATGGAACTCGAGGGGATGGTGATCTTTTCAGCACTAGTGACTCTAAATCGAAGGATGTAACATCTAACAAATATGTAACAGAATATATAGAAAACCTTTTTATAATAGTCTATAAATCATTTATAAGAATTTATAAAATTATTTAAAAGGGTTTATAAATAATTTATAAGGATTTATAAATCATTTATAAAGGTTTATAAATAATTTAGCTTGTGATCTACAATAAGTCTTTTCTTTTTATAATAATAAAACTAAACAAAATTTGAAATTTTCTACTATTGAATTAGCATTTCAAATAATTCTAACGGGAGAGATGATGTATTTCTGTTGACTGTTACAATAAATATCTTATTTTTTTTCTATCTAACTTTGGAAATTCGCTTTCTATTTATAAGGGTTTAAAAAACTATTTATAAGGGTTTATAAAACCATATATAAGAATTTATATAACCCATTTATAAGAGTTTATAAATCCATATACGAGATTCAACCAGCTTTATGTGTTCATTATGTGTTCGAAGAAGAGAAAATGATGCTTTCAGTGCTAAAGGCAGACAATATATAAAATCATAAATAATAGTTTTATAAATTATAAATCAATTTATAGAGATTTATAAAAAATTTACACATAAAGGCTTATAAATCATTTTTAAGGGCAAATGATTAACAAATCTTACAACATTTTATAAAGGCTTATAAATAATTTTTAAGGGCTTATAAATCATTTACAAGGGTTTATAAATTATTTATAAGTGCTTATAATTTCTAATAAATCTTTGTAAATAAAGGGAGGGAGTATATAAGAAAAGCGTTACAGGTTTGTTGTTAAAGGATGGGTTGATTTGGAGGTATTTGACAGCAATTGAGTTTGATATTCTTTGGAAACATGCTAAAAAGCTGATAGAAGAGACAAGAGTGATAATACATTGGAGGCAACAAGTTTTGATACAACAAAAGAAAAAATGGAGGAAAAATTACAAAAGTTGGATGTTCAAGTATAAAGGCTTTTGGACAGAACAACATTAGATTGTTATACACGTAGCTTATGTAACTGATAGATGTAAAAGTTCACAAACTTCAGAAAGCAGAGATTGCGGAGAGTTGATTGCTTATGGTTACAGTCGAAGTGCAAACGAGTTTGGCTCAGACCACTTACTTCCGTGCTGTGCTTATGATTTGTGGAGTGACTGGACTGTTCTGGGAGGCCAAGTGGTGATGCAACAGCTGCTATTGAGTAAAATGGCCAAGTTATGGAGATTATAAGTGTATATACAATAATTTTATAAGAGTATATACAATAACTTTATAAGGATTTATAAATTATCCATAACAGTTTATAAGTCATTTATAAGTGTTTATAAATAATTTATAAGGGTTTATAAAACATTTATAAGGTATCTACACTTATAGGAATTAATATACTATTTATAAAAGTTAATGAATCATTAACAAGAGTTTATAAATAATTGAGAAAGGCTTTTATAAAATCATCTGTGAAGGTTTATAAAATCATTTATTAATTGCCATTTGTTAATCATCTTCGTCATTCCTGTTACAGAAAACCCCTAACATGGTTAAACAAAAGTCTGAGAAAATATTGTAAAGGTTAAATCTTGTAAGAATAAAACTTACGGTTCCTCACCGCTCCTTCTTCCATTAGATCCCTGAAAAGATAAAGACTTGTGAGTAGTCACCAAAAATAATGAAGGGTTTTGGTCAATGGATAGCATGATGACACAAAGGTTATAAACGAGAAAACTATTCAATAAAATACACCGGGATAATAGTTCAAACTTCAAAATCAACCAGTCTATATAATGATTCAGTAACATGGGAACTGATTGTTACTGGACATACTGAAGGGGACAAAGAAACTATCTTAACTCAGATTCAGTAGAAAAAAAGGCTGATCGCAGGTTCTAGTTAGAAGTCTAAATCATAACTATATACAATGTGAAACATAAGAGTACCATACCAGCAGCAAAAGGCATACACCAAAGCAAAAAGTTGATTCATACACAAACACAAGAGAAAACAGATGAATCATGACAGACTTGAAATGAGTTTCAAAAACAACATCAAAGACAAGCACTCAGATCAACTAAAACAGAACGTTGACTCATATACACAAACACGAGAGAAAACAGATGGATCAGGTAAGTTCCATAACCACAATTCATACACAAATCATAACCAAATTGTATTCTCAGAAGCAACATTAAAGACAAACACACAAGTCAATTAAAACAAGAACATTAACCCATACCAGTTTTATCAGAGAGAGCCTTGGAAGATCTATGGTGATCATCACCATCATAAAGCTTCCCACTTTTACTCTCTTTATACTTCTTACTCTCCTTATCCTTATCAACCTCCCTTCTACTAGACTCCCTATGCTTCCCACTACTACTCTTCCCCACCTCCTCCCCATCTCCCTCATCCCTCTTCCTACTACTACTCTTCTCACCAGACACTTTACTCTTCTTCGAACTCTCCCCTTTCTCATCCTCCCCACCCTTCCCTCTCCTGCGAAATTTCAGGAGCACAAGCTCTTCAACATTAGTAGCACAGACACTTACCAAATATTCACGGAAACTCTCAAAGTTAATCCCATCCAAAACCACCATTGATATTTCCACAAACAACTACCTGAAGCTTTTTCTTCTCTGTAAAAACCTTGTCACTGAAATGCTGGCTTTGTTTCTTAAGTTTGTACTTGAAAGTCCAGTCTTTTTGATACCTTCTTTTATTCATCTTACAACCCCTGAGAAACAAATGATCGAACACTTGGTGTGCAACCAAATCAACATATTCAACCTTCTTTTATTCATCTACCACCTCTAAAACATAGACTTGTTCCATTTCTAGAGCAAACCACTCCTCAGCTTGTTTCTTACAGCTCAACCCAGAGAATGAACCACATCCAAACGATTGTGGGTCATTTTTCGTACGCATTAGAGACTGCAATTCATGTATTGAAAGGCTTGGTTCCAAAAGAGAGTTTGACACCTTTGCTTTGAAATCCTCAATCTGATTCAAAGATGGTTGTGGCTTCATGTATGTGGCATCAGTGTCTGTTGTATGAAATGATTCGGCTTTAAACGCATGCGTCATTGGAGTCGACTCTATAGCAGAAACAGTCATCACGAATACACTGTTCCCCATTACTTGTTTCTGTCACCACGGATTGCTTCTCATGACTCAAATCCATCTTCATAATAGATTCAATCGAGAACTAGATCTGATTTACTTTTCTTTTCCCGGCGATTATGAAACAGAAACCGCCGCGATTTTCACCGACGAACAATGGAAAACGAAGTCACACCGTTTACTTACAGTGGCGGAGCCACTGGGATCATGAAATCTCACGTAGAACTGTCATGTGACCAGCTCTACCACTCCAACTGCAACGTGATGCAGCAGCGACGCCAAGATATGGTGAATCGAGAGGCACTGTGTTACACGCGCCTCCATGAGGCATCTCTGGAAGCGGAAGCGCTCCGTCTAGAGAACAACGAGCTCCGATCTTTGAAGCTCCATCTCAAGAAAGAGCTAGACCAGCTCATCCGCAACCGCCTAAGCTACGACAGGGCTCTGCTTTGTAATCTTTTCGTCAGAGAGAAAGGGAATAACGAGAATCTATAGCTTGCTTTTAGTTTAATTAACTAGGGATAAAATAGTATTTTTCCCATTAAAATTTTAAAGGTAAAGGTGATTTGTGTAAAGTTGAAAATGTGTACAAGGAAAGTGGTATTCTTCACAAATTCCCATGATTAATCGAGAACCTATTGCATTTATTTGGATTTATAGGTTAAACAAAATTTGTGTGCGATGATTATTGATTTATTGAGATAAATAAAATTTAAACAAATAAATCTACTAAGGACTATAGTATTAAATATATATAAATATAGATAGATGAACTTTTTCATTTTTACTTAATTTTACCTGACTAAACTAAAAATTTAATTAATTAAGTATTATTAAATCAAATGAAAAAATAAATAATAACTAGGTAATAACACGCGCCTTGTGCATAATGAGATTATCAATTTCATTATTTTTTAGGATAAGAAGATATTATGTTTGTTTAATCCTACGTTACACGGAATCGCCAAGGGATGTGTGTTTCTTATTTCCGAATCAGAAGCGGAAACGTTCGGAATCGGATGAAATCGTCACAGAATAGCGTTTCCAGAATTTTGAAGTGTGATGGTTGTTGATCGGAAGCTTGACAGTAGTTGTATTGTTGATGTGCAAAGAAGAACATTATTCTTATGGGCTTGCAAATTTTAATTGATTTATAGCCCAATTTAATTCATTTTATTTTTAAAATCTTAATTCATAAATAACAATAGAGTTTACCATTAAAAACGTAAATTTATTCCAACTCTAAGTTTCTGAATAATAATCTAATTGTAATATGATTTTTTCACTTATTTGTTTCGCTACATGTTATTTGTATTATCAGTTGGTGTTCATGAAATATTTAACTCTCGTACTTTATTTTATCAATTTCAAAGAAATTATACATATGATTTACACATGTTATATTATATTTGTTCTTTGTAATTATACATTTATTTATTTGAGTTATAGTATATGAATTATGTACTGAAATTTACTATTTAAAATATTTTATTCAATATATTAACTTTTGTGTTATATATATATATACGCTTCCAGAACATATCTGCTTCCTAAATATTTCTAAAATTGTGTTTCAGCGCTTTTTACCGCTTCCGCGTAACCGCTTCCGTTTCCATGAACATAGGTTTAATCTAGATATATGTTTCGTTTTAGGTTAGTTTTTTTTTAGGTTAGTTTTTTTGGTATTTAATCTATTAAATATATAGTTATTATTCTTAATCAATATTTATACTGTTTATTTGGTGAAAATGCTTGAGGTTTTTAAATTTTTTAATGATAACCAAAAATTACTATTATTTTTTTGGTTTCATGTTATATGAATTTAAACAGTGTTGATGTCAAACAAATGGTTTCATACTATAATTTTCAAAAGCATGAAAAATCAAATCAAATCAAAACTAAAATAATAAATGAAAACAAAATTATTAAGAAAATCCATTTCATTACAATTTGGTCGATGGTGAGTGAAAACATTAAAAAATAATATTCCAACTTTCAAGAGAATTAGAATCTTCACTTGTAGTGAATATTTAGTTATATATGCGCTCACAAAAATGTGTACATGTATGTAGGATTGGGTAAAATAGTCATAAATTTCGGTTTTACTCATCATACTTTTTCGATTCGAATAAAAAATCTAAATATCCATTACTCTACGAAGAAAAAAAAATACTTATATGCAATATCCGTAACAAATAAAGCAAATAAAAAAATCCTAACATTTTAAAAATGAAAATTCGATCGAATCCGTTTATATACTTATATATATACATATATTTAGTGAAGTTTATATAAGTTATATAAATAATATATTATAAAGAAGTTTTACAATATTTTATATTCTAAATTTATTAAACTAGGTATTAGTATTCAAAAAGAAAAAAAGTTTTTTTTTTATTGTTTCTGTAGAATAATTTTATTATTTTAGATTTTTGTATTTCTTTTAAATTTATTTATTTATATTTATTGATCAAAACCGGGTAAAATATAATATTTTGGAAGATTGTATATCCGGATGATTATGAATTGAATCGAAATTGTTAATTGATTATTCAGACGAAACATATTAGATCACAAATACCTCAAAAATTTTGCATATCCGATTCATGCCCACTCTTACATGTTTTATATGTAAAAATATATAAATGTGGTTGATAAATATATAAAGATACGATAATTAACATTAAAAGAAATTTTTGTTCAAAATATAACATGAAATATAAGATTTTATTAAAATAAATTAAGTAGAAATAAAATAAGCCTAACAATAGTGAACTTTATTGTAAATTGTCTTTCTATGTATAATTTTCGTATAATTCTTAGAACCGTGTATGTAAGTTTTTATTGAAAGAAATTTAAAATAGTATACAGTGTGAATGAATTTATGTAAAATTTGGTCGAGAAATTCTCTGCAAGTGATACGTGAACATACTCATCTATACTATTATTTAAGAAGTAAATTTGCTTAGTTGTCAACTTCTCCTTAATTTTAGGTAAATTTGTTTATTTACCTTATTTAAATAATTTCATATAAAATTTATTATTTAATAAAAACGAATTTCTATTAATATAGCATATTTTTAGTAAATAAGATAATTCTTGTGAATTATGTTGTTATCTTGAAATATATTTTTATATATAAAAATTAAATTTTAAATTAAGATATAAACACTATTATATTTATCTAAAACAAATTTATATTAATAATTTAATATTTAGATATAATTAAAACGAATTTATATTAAAAATTTAATATTTTTCTAAAATAAAATGATTATATTAAAAATTTAATATTTTTCTAAAATAAAATAATCATTATGGATTATGTTGTTATGTTGAAAATATATTTTCCTATTATAAAACTTAAAATTAAGATATAAAAATTATATTATTAATAATTAAATATATCATAATTAAATATAATCAAAACAATTATTTGAAAAGTTAATTTGTTGATTTGTCTCCATGATCCTAGGTAATATTGATCATTTATTAGAACTGCTATAATTTTGTTTATTATTGATCATATAATTAAAACTAATTTATATTAATAATATGATATTTTAAAAAATAAGTTATTTCTTATGTATTATGATGTTATCTTGAAAAAAATATTTTTCTATTATAAATTTAAAATTAACATGTAAAAAATCTATAAAATTATTTAAGAAGTGAATTTGATGTTTGGTGATTTGTCATATTTTTCATGATTTAAGTTATTTTTGATAATTTATCAATTTATATAATTTTATATATGATTTATTATATATTTAAAACAAATTTATATTAATAGTATCATATTCTTAGAAAATAAAATACTTCTTATGTATTAAGTTGTTGTCTTGAAAATATATTTTTCTATTAGAAATTTAAAATTAAGATATAAAAAGTTGTAGTTATTCTATAATTGAAATAAATTTACACTAATAATATTATACTTTTAGAGAATATGGTAATTATTATGTATTATGTTGTTATCCTGAAAATATATTTTTATATTATATAATTTAAAAGTAAAATAGAAAAATTATCTATTATTAATTAAATATAAATTCCCACTCAAGAAAAATTATTTAAGAAGTGAATTTTCTGATTAATTAACTTCTCAATNTGAAAATATATTTTTATATTATATAATTTAAAAGTAAAATAGAAAAATTATCTATTATTAATTAAATATAAATTCCCACTCAAGAAAAATTATTTAAGAAGTGAATTTTCTGATTAATTAACTTCTCAATGATTTTAGGTAATTTTAATTATATATCATAATTTCTATAATCTTATATAATTATTATATAGTTAAAAAATATCATATTATTTTATCAGAAAATAAATAACTTATGCATTATATTGTTATCTTGAAAATATGCTTTTCTAATATAAAATTTAAAATTAAGATATATAAATTATAATTAAATATAAATCAAGAAAAATAGTTATGAAATATATTCTTTTAAATATTTTTGATGTTTGAACTTTGTCATTGATAATTATTTGATGTTTGATTTTTACTTTTTGAAAACATAAATAATAACATACTATGCTAATTTTTAAACTAATGAAACATCAACTAATAAATATTCATAAAAGAATTATGCCCGCAAATGCGGGCAAAACACCTAGTTCTCAAATCAATGTGAAGTTACTACTGTGAGAAACGTAATCTTAATCCATTAAATGACAATATTTTTCCTGGGATTAACTAGTTATAATTTTTTTTTTTATTTTTAAATTAAAAAGTAACGTGCATAGATCAGGGAGTTGCACGAGCTGGAGCGCAAAATCTCCTTCTGTGAAACCCGGGATGCAGGGAGGGGCTTAATAAAATGAAATTATTATATTTATATATAATTATTATTAAAGGTTTATTTCTGCAATGGCGAAAACCAATTAGTGCATTGTTTTTGTTTTTTTTACACTAGTGCATTGTTAAAATCGCAGGCAGACATTAACATATGACGATTATGAATAACAGTTCTAGTTTTTTTTTTTATAAGACGACCAATTACGGTTTTAGTTATACAAAATCTGGTTTTAGGACATTATGAATTTCGATTTTACGAGGTAGTTATTTGCCTCAGTTAATTTATCTTTAACTTTTTCAATTTTTATTATTTATTATATCTCTCGCAAATTCACAACAATTTATATAGTAAAATCGTACGTACAAATATTAAAGTCTTGATATTTCAATTCTCTTAATTTAATTTTTTTTTTGGTATCAAAAGACTGATCTATTACTTAAATTTGAGGTGGTCTGGGAAGTCAAAGCGGAATAGAACAACCAACATACAATAGATCTCGATAGAAAGATCGAGCAACTTTAGCTAAAAAATCAGAAGAATCATTCTCAGTCCTAGGAACGTAGAATATCTTGAATTCTGGAAAGCAAATCCGCAGCATCTTTAGCTTTTCCAATTCTGTTGAGAAGCTTGACCATTCTTGAGGATTCCTGAGCATCGCTATCATCTCTTTGCAGTCCGTCCCAAAGCTCTGACATAGCGAATGTTGAAGCATATTCTCTATTGCCTACCACAGTGCTTCCAGCTCAGAGTGCAAAGTAGACTCGACTCTAATGAAATTACGCATACCCATTAAATGGATGTTTTCATTACCATCATTCCAAACCCATTCACATCCACTGAACTGATCTGTAGAGGTCGAAGAGCCGTCTACCATACAAATGTTTCCCAGACTTATGGCATGGTTTCTACGTCTATGTTTCCTTGAGATGTCGATATAGCCTGTTCATTGGCTTGAAACCAGGCTTGACACTCACTCTCTGCATAACGGGCAAGCTCTAAAGAATCTCTATCGATTCCTCTGAACAGCTTATCATTCTGAGCCTTCCAAATGTACCATATTAGCCAGGGGTAAGGATCCATGTCTAATTTCGGCTCCATTATGGCATTTTTTCTCCAGAAAAGATAGTCCATATTTGCATATGTGCTCTGGAGTGGAAACAAAGTTGGACTTGTAGGCATGGATGATAAAGCCCAAACTTGCATTGCAGTAGACATTGAAAAATAGCATGCGTCACTGATTCTTCTGGCTCCCCACATCGTGGATAGTAATTATCACATCTCATGTGTCTGTAGTTTAGAGTACTAGTAACAGCTACATGACCTGTAATTATTTGCCACATAAGATGACACATCTTTTGAGGTGCTTTGACCTTCCAAGCATGTGCTTGGAGTTTTGTGATACTAGGTTCACAAACCACAGCCTCCGCCTCCTTCATCAATATGTTCCTTTCTACCCAATATCCAGATTTAACTGTGTACTGTTCATTTCTTGTATAGCTCCAGCAATACGTATCCCTAATATGTGTTGAACTAATGGCCATAGTCCTTATGAGTGGTATATCTGCCGCATCTACATAGTTCTCCAACCGGCCAAGGTCCCAAGACTTTGTATCTTGATTGATAAGATCACTCACTCTTATGTTCGGACGCAAAACCGGTGCGGATGGGGCCGCTGACCTCGCTGGAAGAGTAGAAATCTATGGGTCGTCCCATACTTTCACCTTATATCCCGAATGAATTTTATGTCTAATACCCAGCAGTAGTAATTCCCGTGCCGCCGATATACTTGTCCACACATACGATGGGCTGCTGACAGTAAGCTGACGCAAAGGTGAGCTTAAACGATAATATCGGCCTCTCAAGACTCGAGCTACCAGAGAGTCTGGCCGTTGTACCAATCTCCATAACTGCTTTGCTAACAACGCCAGGTTAAACTCATGAATCATTCTGAATCCAATCCCTCTATCCTCTCTGGATAAGCATAATTTATCCCACGTTGACAAGTGTATACCTCTTTTTTGGGGATTCGAACTCCACTAGAACTGTGCAATGGGACTAGTTAAAGCATCACATATCCCCAAAGGGAGAAGGAAGCAGGACATTACATAAGTTGGGAGCGCTAGTAGGATCGACTTAATCATTACTTCCTTGCCACCTTTGGATAACCACCTACCCGTCCATCCATTTACTCTATTCCTTAGCTTATCCTTTAAGAAGGCAAAAATCTTGCATTTAGATCCACTAATGTCCTTTGGGATTCCTAAATAAGTTCCCATCCCTCCTTCATTCTGGATCCCAAGTGTGTCCTTAATCTCCTGTCTTACATCCTGGCCGACTCTCTTACCAAAGAGTAGAGATGATTTATCGAAGTTAATACATTGTCCTGAAACTTGTCCATATTTCCTGACCACTTTCATTACTTCTTCACATTGACGGGGCTCCGCCTTGAAAAAGAACAGGCTATCATCATCAAAGAGAAGGTGGGATAACGAAGGACACACGCGTGATGCGCATCCCCGTTATCCTTCCTTTATTCTCTGCATGATTTAGCAGGCTAACGAGCGCTTCCGTGCATAAAATAAAATGAAAGGGGACAGAGGATCCCCCTGCCTTAGACCTCTCTCTAGAACAATATTCCCTCTTGGCTGGCCATTCATAAGGACCTTATACTTGACTGATGATACACATCACATTATCCAGGTTATCCAGAATTCCGAAAACCCCATTTTTCTCATGGTAGCCTCAATGAAGGACCATTCCATTCTATCGTACGTCTTTTTCATGTCTGTTTTAATGGCCATCCTTTTGTGGCGTCCACTCGGTTTTGTTCTTAGGGCATTGAACATCTCCAGAGCAATCATAATGTTGTCAGATATCTGTCTCCCAGCAACAAAGGCTGACTGGGTTTCCGAGATCCGATCCGGAATAACCTTTTTTAACCTCTGGCATAGGACCTTTGAGATAATCTTGTAGCTAACATTACATAAACTGATGGGACTTAGCTGGCTCATTTAATTTGGCTTATCTTCTTTCGGAATAAGACATATGTTGGTATCATTTACCCTAGTAGGTATCGTACCTTCAAATAAGAATTTATTAACCATAAGAGTTAAATCATCCTTGACAATATCCCAAAATTGCTGATAGAAAAGTGTTGTCCGGCCCAGGGGCTTTCTCTGGGTGCATTGCAAAAAGAGCCAGTTTGACCTCCCATTCAGTGACCAGAGCAGTGAGATTCTCATTGTCTGCTGATGTAATGGTTGTAGACACCTCAGATAGTGCTTCATATATATCCTCTGGGTTTGATGATTGAAATATGTGTCTAAAATAGCTCGTAGCAATGGCTACAAGACCTTCCTCATCCTCAACAACATTCCCATCTTCATCCAGTCACTGTGTAATCTGGTTCCTCACTCTTTTCTGCTTCGTGAGGGCATGAAAGAATTTAGTGTTTCTATCTCCTTCCCTTAATCAAAAGATCCTACATTTCTGCTTCCAAAATATCTCTTCCGCCTTAAGAGGGTCAGACAGTTCCTTTAAAGCTGCAGCAATCTCCCCTATAGTAGCGTCTTCGTTGGAAGATAAATGGTCCACCTTTTCTTTCAGCTCCTCCACACTTTTCTCCGAATTGAGATTATGTTGCCTCTTCCTGTCACATAAGGCTCGCCGGAAACTTGCAATATGCTCCATGATACTTGCGTCTGGTGGAAGATCAGGTGATTTCCATCCCTCAAGTATGATTTGCCTAAGCTCCTCGTTGTCCAGCCATTGCTTATCAAGTTTAAAATGTTTCGATCTTCTCGGTTTCTTTTTGAGAATATCAGCTAAGATCAGACGATGATCCGATCCCCAGAGCCTCATATACTGCACTTTGGAATGAGGGAAATTCTCGTGCCAGTCCTCATTCCTAACTGCTCTGTCAAGGCGGCATATAACAGTAGCCCTCCCTGCTCTATTTCCTACCCATGACAGCATGTTGCCTATAAAAGGAAACTCCAACATCCCACAGTCAGTCAGCATTTTCCTGAAAGGTAGGAAAGAACTATCTGTACGTTGTCTGCCTCCCTCCTTCTCCTCACGGAATGCTATTTCATTAAAGTCACCTATCATAAACCAATGTCCATTTCTTGTTGTTGAGAAACGCGTAAGACGTTTTCAGACTATACCTCTACGTTCAAGTACATGATCCCCATAAACAAACATCATATAGACTTTTATTCCATCAATGACTGCCTCAATGTCAATCATTCTGTTATTTGAAAATAAAACATTAACTTGAAAATCATCCATATAAAAAAGTGCTAGACCTCCGCTGAGACCAAGTGGCTCAACGGTAAAAACATGATCAAATCCTAAGTCGGCCTGAATGTCTTGCAACAGCAGCCTTCTGTTCTTCGTCTCAGAAAGGAACACAAGTCCTGGACGATGCTTCTGACACATCTCCGTAAGGCGTCGAACTATGAGGTTGTTCCCAATCCCTCGACAGTTCCAACTGAGTGTCCTCATGGATGATGTGGTGATGGATTTTTGGAACCCATCGAACCATCCTCATTTACTTAAACGCTCATGTGTAGACTTAGACCTGTGTCGATGACGCTTAGTCTTTTCTTTCTCTCCCTGCAGCTTATGCGAGCCTGAAATGACCGATTGCATCCTTGGAGATCCTTGACGAAGGAACTCATGTTTTTTTAGTGGCGCCCCAAGTGGGGGTTCGGTCGATCTCCTCTCTGTGTGCTCCTTGGTTTCTTGGTATTGCTTGTTAAGACGGAAGATCTGTTACTTTTAGAGGAGTGTTCTCCACCATCCAGCTCCATTAATTTGTCATCAAAAAGACCATCCTCCTGCAGCTCATCGGACAACATACCGCTATTCTCCTCCAACACCTCCATGTCACTCAAAGCACTGATAACTTGATCATCTACATTATCATTTATCTGATGTTGATGCGAGAGCGTGTGGAGGGAATCCTCACTCCGTTTAGTGCTAACTTGGTGTTCTTTTCCCAGCGGAGCCTTGGTTATCAAGTTATGTTCATAACGAACCCTTTCACTCATCTCAGAGGTCATATTCCGTGAGGAATCAGAGCCACGCTTGAATCTCTCGTGCCACTGGAGATCATAATGCCTTGCATAAAGAGGGGGGGGGGGGGTTACTGTGTCGATTTGACCTCCCCTCACCTCTTCTTCTTGTAACCCTTTCATTCCTGGTGTCACTGCGGTAATCCTGACGATAAAGAGAATCGAATTTCTCTAGCATCCTGCAGCCTACATGGTGATTCATCAGAACTATCCATTGGGAGAGTGAGACTGCATTTAGCATCCGATATTTTATCCTTCAAAAATGATTGATAGGTAACATTTTCTTTAGGTATCTGTACTCCCGTAAACACTCATGTCGCCCAGTGTTAGTTGGAATGCGAACCGCTTCCTTGCTTAGTGGACAATACTCTTTTTCATGAGTAAGATAGCTGCAGGAAGTACAATGCTTAAACAGAAGATCGTATGTAATATGTATTGTTACTTCATCTCCATGTGGCAAGGCCGCCATTGTCTTGAATTTAAGCGGTTTCCGAGTATCAATGTCAATAAACATACGTCCCTCTTCAAACTCCAGAGTGTCAACGCGTCCGAGACGTCCACCGAGTCCTCGCAGATTCTTGACCGTCCAGAAATGCAAAGGCATTCCGGTCAAGCGAACCCAGAAAAGAATTACCCAGGGATAATCGTCGTGTACAATAGGCTCCCACCGTACTAAAACAAACATACATAGTTGTAATGAAAGGCACCCTGGCTAAGCACCGTCTTAATGTCTTCCTCATTCGTAAAGTTTAAAAGGAATTTTCCTTTGCCAAGGTCATTCGCCGTTATGCGATCCTGCATATCCCACTGTTTCGGCATGTACTGGATCAATTTCTATACATTCTGCTTCTTAGGGTTCAAGATTTTTCCGATTAAAGACATACAGAATTCCTTAATGACATTTGTGCCATCATCATCTTCGAGTTGGAACGGCTCATCGTCGTCATACTAGATCCCTTTCCCTTTGGAGTCTGCCATATGAACAGATTTGGAGAGTTAAGAAGAGCCCATATGATGCTATGATAACAAGCTTTACTCATACTCTTTTTTTTATTAAAAAAAAAACAGAGCAAAATGAACAGTCAGATCAATGTAGGGATCAAAGGATCCAAAAACACTACGATTCAATGAAACTTGAGATCCCTGAATGAATAATCAACGAGATATCCAGGAAACTGATCGTGAGACTCCAGCCACACCGAGGAATGATGATGAAGCAACCGATCCTTTGTCAAAAACTTCACGAAAACGGTACAGAGACCGTTCACCACCGTCAATGGATGTGATGATGGGTAGGTGATCGTGATTTCAAGGAAAATTGTCGATTTGGATCACCATTGCGAAGATCTCCATGCTGGTTGCCTATCGCCTTCAGAAGCCCTAGTGCCGCCTTCGTTGTAATTCTCTTAATTTATATGACTCAAACACTTCGAACATATATATCAATTTTGATGTCAGAAAAAAACATATACATATCAATTTTTTTTTTTTTTTTTGCCACTTAACTCAAACTGGTATAATATTTTGAAATGGTATGATTAGTGTTGGGGTCAAAATCGGTACGACGGAATTAATAGCCAAAACTCCCCGCGAAAATACAAAAAGAACAGTTTTATAAAACCCGAGGAATAGTTTTATAAAACTCGAAAAATCGTTTTATAAAACTCGAGAATCGTTTTATAAAACTCGAGAATCGTTTTATAAAACTCGAGAATCATTTTATAAAACTCGAGAAATCGTTTTATAAAACTCGAGAAATCGTTTTANTAAAACTCGAAAAATCGTTTTATAAAACTCGAGAATCGTTTTATAAAACTCGAGAATCGTTTTATAAAACTCGAGAATCATTTTATAAAACTCGAGAAATCGTTTTATAAAACTCGAGAAATCGTTTTATAAAACTCGAGAAATCGTTTTATAAAACTCGAGAAATCGTTTTATAAAACTCGAGAAATCGTTTTATAAAGCTCGAGAATCGTTTTATAAAACTCGAGAAATCGTTTTATAAAACTCGAGAAATCGTTTTATAAAACTCGAGAAATCGTTTTATAAAACTCGAGAAAACGTTTTATAAAGCTCGAGAATCGTTTTATAAAACTTGAGAAATCGTTTTATAAAACTTGAGAAATCGTTTTATAAAACTCGAGAAATCGTTTTATCAAACTCGAGAATCGTTTTATAAAGCTCGAGAATCGTTTTACAAAACTCGAGAAATCGTTTTATAAAACTCGAGAAATCATTTTGTAAGACTCGAGAATCGTTTTATAAAACTCGAGAATCATCTTATAAAACTCGAGAAACCGTTTTATAAAACTCGGGAATCGTTTTATAAAACTCGAGAATCGTTTTATAAAACTCGAGAAATCGTTTTTATAAAACTCAAAAGTCGTTTTATGAAATCCGAAGATCATTTTATAAAACTCGAGAATCGTTTTACAAAACCGCAAAAAACCGAAAAAGCCGTAAAACGCGAACTAGTCGCAACTAGTTCGCCCATCGGCGAACTAAGCCGGACCCGGCTTAGTTCGCCGATGGGCGAACTAAGAAGCATTCTCTAGTTCGCCCATCGGCGAACCAAGCCGAGTTCGCCGATGGGCGAACTAGAGACGTCCCGGACACTCCGCGTCTCGATTTCCCGCATTCCCGATTCAAAACTTACGTCTTTTGACAAGGTCGCGTTCTAAACCACGGCCGAAATATCTCCCGTTCCATCTCGATCCGACTTACCGTTCGAGTTTTACGATAAAAGCCGTAAAACTTCGTTTTCTCGGAAAGAACTCGAGGAAATCGTATAAAACGGCAACGGTTAAACGAAACACCGAACATTGCCTAAACTATACGATTTATTCGAGATTTCTCGTTAATATCATAAAAAACGCGCCTTTAATAAAAAACGCCGAGTAAGTCGTAAAAAACGTGTTTTTAATAAAAAGTCGAGTAAATCATAAAACTTTGCGATTAACTCGAGAAATTTATTAAAAATGACGTCAGATCAGGAAACGATCCCGTAAAAGTCGGAAAACGATTTTTATCGCAAAACGGCCCGGAAGGACCTAAAACGCGATAAAAACCCATCTCGCGATTTCAACGGAATCAAACCCGCAGATTTGATAACGTCTTGACGGTTTACTCGCAGAAAGAAAATAAAAGTCAAGTTTAAACATAAAAGGAAGGTTTGAAGAGAAATAGAAGATTTTCGCAGAAGAAAAGGAAGGATCGAGAAGAATGGAAAATTCCCGATTTAGTCAAATCTGGGCGAAATGGAAAGATCGGATAGCCAAGAAAGTAGTATATAAAGAGGAGGTCTAGGGCAGAAGCAGACACACGAAAATTCAGAGCTCTCACCACCAAAACTAGCATTTAGGAATCTTTCCGTTTTTCTGTTAGCGAGCTGCGTCTCAATTAGGGTTTTCTAGTTCTTACGTTTTCGGCTACTCTCTTTGTACCAATTCAACGCAGATTCGGAATAAGAACCTTCTTGCTTTCAATCTCGCTTATTTTCGTTTTAATTCTAAGTGTTTTCGTCATCTTAATCTTTGTTGTGCGGTTCTCGCAGATAGCCGGTTCCTCTGGAAACTTAGGGTTTTCCCGAAGTTTCCTTATTTACGATTTATTTGACAGTAGGGTGAAATCGACTCACACAGTTTG
>CAKOAT010465154.1:8206-76313 GCA_932364175.1 Eruca vesicaria subsp. sativa
GTTTTCTAAGTTCTTACGTTTACGGCTACTCCTTTTGTAACCAGTTCAACGCAGATTCGGAATAAGAACCTCTTTGCTCTCTATTTTCGTTTATTCTCATTTTAATTCTAAGTTATCGTTTTCTTATTTTCGTTGTGCGGTTCTCGCAGATAGCCGGTTCCTCTGGAAACTTAGGGTTTTCCCGAAGTTTCCTTTTTTTTACGATTTATTTGACAGTAGGGTGAAATCGACTCCCACAGCCGCCACTTTCTCTTGATTGGAGACCCGCTCTTTTATCACACCCTCAAGATGAGACAAGTGGTACGTTACCTACAAAGAAAGCCTGGTTAATAAATCAAAGGTGCAAGCACTACAAGCAGTAAAGGTTACGTACCTCCAGGAGACCATACTGAACGGATTTGGTGAGATCTCCCGTAGGGAAAAGGCATGGAATATTAGGGAATACCCTCTCATTAAGGTCAGCCAGTGCTCTGGCCAAGCCGTCTGAAACAGCGAGAGGCTCCTGATGTGGTTCCTTCAGCTTTCATCTTCTTCTTAGAAACTGAAGGAGCCGCATTGGCCGGAGTCTTACGTTTGCTGGACCGGAGAAATTGAACCTCATCATCTTCTTGAGCTGCCTCTGTGGCTTTAAACGCTGATTTCCGGGAAGACAACCTCTCCACCGCTTTGTTGAAAGCCTGCAACGCGTCTTCCCCTGTCGATCGCGACATATTAACTGAAGTGTAAACCCGATCTGAACAAGACAAATCCAGCGGAAGCCCACAAAGCAAGGATGGTTAAGAGGACCTACCCCAAATGCTACAACGTTCAAGAACCTCCTTGCTCACGAGAAAGCTAGCACTACGACGCTCCTCAGGGAGCCTCAGAATTTGATCAACCGTCTCTTTCCCTTCGCCTGTCAAAGGAGGAAAAGTGTCTGCAAAAGAAGGAGAGGAAGTTAGTACAACAATAGCAACTCGCTAAAAATTTGCTGCTACCTACCAACTACATTCCATATGGTGGAAAAGCCGGAGACATCCATAAACGCAAACCTCTCGGCCCAAGATCCTCTAAAGATGGGATGGCGCTTCTTCTCGTTCTTAGAAATCTCTCAAACAAGAGGACTCCAAAGTCTCAGATAAAGATAATATCGGCCTCCACTACTATGCAGGGGGGTGACAAGATATGAGTAAAAGACTTCTCTCACCCCTAAAACGACATCCTCGATCTCACCTAGGTTCTGAATTGCTATCAGAAGCCTCCAGGCTGGAGAAGTGAGCTGACCCAGAGATATGTCAAAGAACTTCGATATCTTGGCCACGAAAGATGGGACTTGACCCCAAAATTCCGATTCGAAATAGGCCTCGTAAATCGGAATCTCGTCAACTCCAAAATCAGAGACTCCCTCAAGAGGCCTCGGAGCACGGATAACCACTTCCCCTAGGAGATCGTACTTCCTCCTCCACTCGTCAATCTCCTTCTCCCCTATCTTCGAAGGAGGACCAACCAACGAGGACCCTCCAGTATCGACCTCTTTCACCACATTGACAGAATCTGACCTAGGGTTCTCGACCGACGAATCAACAGACAGCGAAGGGAACTCCGTCGGATTCAGAATCTAGACCCCTCTCCTAGACCTAACTCTACTTCCCACTGAAGACATGCCTAAGGAATGGAAAAAGAAAAGGAAAAAGGATTGCTACATGTTCCAAGGATGAAGCAATCGTCATAAATGAGGTCTCACCGAAGGATCCGTCGGAAGGAAAAAATAAAAGAGATGGGAAGATAGAGAGGTGCAAAAGAAGGTAAAGAAGGAAACCCTAAGGGGTGGCCGCCACGCGCTAATATGAGCGCCAAAATCAAAATAACTATGGGCTAAACTCAAAGGCCCATGTTCTCCCTCTAAAAGATTCAGCCCGAAGGCCCAAGACATCACCCCCCTCCGGATCTACCGCCTAGCTCTTCTTACCTCAAAATGACAAGGCCCTAAAAATCAAAAGAGATAAGCATCTCTCCGACCAAAGGTCGCGACCCCGTATTCTCAGCTCCGAAAGGCTTAGGACAGGAAGATATCCCCAGAACACCATTTTACCAAGGGAAACTCGACTTAATCCATGCTCTAAACACGGTTCCAGCCTAAACGAGGACTTGGATAATAGGGCGTCTAAGAGCTATGCCTTACTTAAGGGGAATCTGCTGAGATAAAGTGACTATGGTCCACCTAAACACACTTTATCTCTTCATTCCATCAGTGAAATCAAGGAATAAGGGGAAAACTGTTGGGGAAAAATATCCAGGCACCAGATTCCACCAGCCTCTGGGCTTAGCACCGGCCTCTAGACCCCGGCTCCAAATGGACACAGGGCCCGGACCCTGCCTTCGGTTTCCCCAGGCCCGACCCCTGTTCCAAAACCGACCCTTGACTAAAATGGAAGTTCTCCATACATGGAAACACTCCCATATTCGCCAATATGGAAGAGTTTAACCTAATGCAAGCCGACATCTACATATATATAAGGGGAACCCAAACCCTAGAATAAGGGATCGACATTTTTATAGATTGAGAGACTAGATCAAGGCGGCTAGGGTTCATACACAAAAACATTGTTGCCCCATTCGATTATTCAATAATACGTCTCCTTCTCTACTTTACCTTATTGTTTCTCTTGATTTTTCCTTACTTCATACAAATCTCTTTATTCCCTTTCGCTTCTCTCAACTCATACCTGAACCTTATTGTGTTCCGTAGTACTAGAACGACCCTACATAAAAATACCATAACAATATAGGCTTAGTCCGTAGACGTTTTTAGCATACATAGGAGCAGGGAACCGGTGTACTTAAAATATATAGATAGCTAGGTATTTGTCGAAAACCCGATCCGGAGATCTAGTTAGAAATGGTAGAGCTTGAGGTGCAGGGCGTTCCAGCAGTTAGGTTGGACCATTCCTTTGCTGTCTTGCAGCTTGTAGGCTCCTGCCCCCTGCACTACAATTATCTTGTAGGGGCCTTCCCAACCTGGGGCCAGCTTCCCTGCAGATTTGTCTTTGGTATGGTCGCAGACTCGTCGTAGGACCCAGTCTCCGTTCTGGAAGGTTCTGGTCCTAAAGTTATTATTGTAGCTCATGGCCACTTTCTGTTGAAAGGAAATGTTCTTGAGGCGGGAAGCCTCTCTTTTTTCGTCGAGTAAATCCAGGCTAAGGGTCAACAATTCATTGTTTTCGTCTTTGGTGATGGGTCCGAAGACAGTCGTTCTGACGTATACCTCCGTGGGTATCACGGCTTCCATGCCGTAAACTAGTGAGAATGGAGTCTCTAGCGTGGCTGTTTTCGGAGTGGTCGGATAAGCCCAGAGGACTCCATGTAACTCTTCTGCCCAACGCCTGTGGGCTTTCTCCAAGCGTTTCTTGATCATGTTTTGACCATGGTTTTGTTCGTAGATTCGGCCTGCCCGTTTGATTGTGGGTGCCACGGCGCGGAGAAGGAGAGCTTGATGTTCCATTCTTGGCAGAATTCTCTGAAGTCGTGGCTCATGAATTGGGGCCTGTTATTTGTGACAATCTCTTGGGGCGTGCCAAAGCGGGTTATCACGTTTGTCCATATGAACTTCTTTATCTTCTCCGTAGTAATCGTGACTAGGGCCTCGGCCTCTACCCATTTTGTAAAGTAGTCAGTTATTACGAATATGATTACCTTTTGTCACGGTGCCATTGGGAATTTTCCGACGATGTCCATGCCCCATTTTTGGAAGGGCCAGGGAGAGCTTAGCGATTTCAGGTTCTCCGGAGGGAGGTGTGACATTGGAGCGTGCCTCTGGCATTGATTGCAGGACCTAGCTTTTCCGAGGGCGTCGCTGGCCATCGTGGGCCAGTAATAGCCGGCTGTTCTGGCTCTGAGAAATAAGCTTTGGCCGCTGGAGTGAGAGCCGCATTCTCTTTCTTGGAGCTCTTCTAGGATTCAGGCCGCTTCCCTAGGGGTGAGACATCGCAGGTATGGTCCTGAAAAGGACCTTCTGTATAACTTTCCTTCGGTGACGCAGTATCTTGCTGCTTGCCTTTTTATTTTCCGGCTTTCGCCTTGATCCTCAGGGAAGCAGTCGCGTATCAGGTAGTTGATTATAGGGGTCATCCAGGTTTCTCCCTCGTCGATGACGGAGATTTCTTCGGGATCCCCTTCTCGGTCTGTGGCCGGCCACTGGAGTACCAGCAGGCGGATATTAATCTGGCTAATGGTTTCTAGGGCGTACCCTAGGTTAGCCAAGGCATCGGCTTACGAGTTTTGTTCTCAGGGAACTTGGGTAAGCTTACAGCTTTGGAATCTTTCTTTTAGGCGCTTTACTACGGAGAGGTATCAGATCATACTGGCGTCCTTGGCTTGGTAATCACCTTTGACCTGGCTGATGATTAGATGGGAGTCGCTGAAGACCAAGATCTCCTCTGCTCCTATCTGCTTAGCGAGTGAGAGACCCGCAATTAGGGCCTCATACTCGGCTTCATTATTTTTAGTTTTGAAGTTGCATCTTATCGCTCTTGATGATGATTTGCTGGTGGGGGGGGGGGGGTTAGGACCAGGCCTACTCCTGCCCCTCTCACGTTGTTGGACCCGTCGGCATGTAGGGTCCATTATCCCGTTCCTTTTGCTGAGCCCTGGAAATCAACATTTGACTTCGGGACCGGAAGCATGGATGGTGAGAATTCAGTGATGAAATCAGCGAGGGCCTGTGATTTGATGGCCCTAGCAGGTTTAAAGACTATGTCGTGTTCCCCGAGCTCAATCGCCTATTTTGCGAGGCGTCCTGACACCTCTGGCTTGTGGAGAACGGCTTTTATGGGGAATGAGGTGATCACAGTTATCTGATGGGCCTGCAAATAGGGCCGGAGCTTGCGGGCCGTTGTTACAATCCTAGTGCTAGCTTTTCGAGGTGGCTGTAGCGAATTTTTGCGTCCAATAAAGACTTACTCACGTAGTAGATAGGATGTTTCTTCTTTTCCTCCTCTCTCACGAGAACACCTCTTACTGCATGCTCGTACACAGCGAGGTAGAGTAGCAAGATCTCACCATCTAGAGGTTTTGAGAGAACAGGAGGTGTTGTGAGGTTGGCTTTGAGGTCGTCGAGAGCGAGTTCGCACTTTTCGCTCCACTAGAAATCCTTGGGATTTTTCAGGGCCCCAAAGAAGGCGTGAGATTTGTCAAATAGCCTGGAGACAAACTAACTTAATGCGGCCATCCGGCCTGCCAGCCGTTGAACACTTTGAAGGGTTAAGCTTCATGTTGTACTTCTTGAGGGTGACGAAGGCTTGTTGTAGATGGGAGATGTGGTCTTCGGCCTCGAGAGACTTGACCAGCATGTCATCTATGTAGACTTCCATGGTCTGTCCGATTTTTTCGGAAAATATCATGTTTACGAGCCTTTGGTGTGAAGATCCTGCATTCTTCAAGCCAAAAGGCATGACCTTGTAGATGTAGATGCCCCTTGGGGTCATGAAGGATGTCTTTTCCTGGTCGTCTGGATGAATGAGGATTTGGTTATAGCCTGAGAAGGCATCCATGAAGCTCATGAGCTGGTGGCCTGCGGTGGCGTCGGCGAGCTTGTCGATATGAGGTAGGGGAAAAGGATCCTTGGGGCATGATTTTTTGAGGTCGGTGAAATCTATGAAGACCCTCAATTTCCCATTCTTCTTCTTGACCACGACAACGTTGGCTAGCCATTCAGGGTATAGGACTTCTCTTATGAATCCAGCGTCTAGCAGGTTCTTGACTTCTTTGTTGATTATTTTGTCCCTCTTGGGGGCGGATTTCCTTCTTTTCTGTCGTACAGAGGTAAATTGAGGGTCTACCTGCAGCTTGTGCATGATAATCTCGGGGTCAATCCCGGGCATATCCTCGTGAGACCAGGCGAAACAATCGGAGTTGGAGCGGAGGAAATCGATTAGTCTTTTCCTTAAGCTTGTGGGATGCTTGGATCCTATCAACAGTTTCCGGTCTGGATTGCCTTCCGCCAGGGGTATCTCGTTCATCTCTTCTACCTCGGGGTCCTCCGTATGCAAGGCCGGAGGGCCTTTTCGGTAATTTCTATAAGATCGGACTCTTCCCTTTCAGTGTGGTTTGGTACCAGGCCCAGGCATTCTCTTGATCTCCCTTGATTACCCTGATGCCCCAGGGGGTCGGAAATTTGATGGATTGATGGAGAGTTGAAGGTACGGCCCCCATGTCATGGATCCAGGGCTGGCCAAGTATCATGTTGTAGGAGGATGCGCAGTCGACAACGAGGAACTTCGTTGGTTGGTTTACTCCTTTGGCGTATACTGAGAGGATTACCTCTCCCAAGGTGTTCTTTACCTCTCCGCTGAAGCCTATAAGCGTAGTGACCTTCCTTTTTAATGCCTTTTCATCCAGCCTTAGATCGGTGTAGGCTGGGAGGAAGATGATGTTGCCGGAGCTACCGTTGTCAATCAGGATCCGTCTCACTAAGCAGTTTGCTACGGTGAGGGAGATGACTGGGGCATCCTGATGAGGAGCCAGGTCCCTCTCATGTTGCTTGGCAGTGAAACTGATCTCATCTGTCCCAAGGAGTAGGTGCTTTGGGTCCCTTGTCTCTTGACCTTGTCTTGCGTTTCTGGTGCTGTGCTTGGCGGCTTATATCGCATATCTCTAAGCCTCCAGAGATCACATGGATAACTCGGTCCTGGTGCGAGGGAGACATGGGCCTTGTTTCTGTGGGCCGGTTCGCGCCTTCCTTAGTCTGGAGGTTCTTGGCCTTATCGGAGAGGAACTCCTTTAAGTGTCCCTTCTTGAGGAGCTTGTTGACTTCCAGCCTCAGGGCGATACAGTCCTCCGTCTTATGACCGCGGTCATGGTGGAAGTTGCACCAACGGTTGGGGTTTTGATTAGCGTCTGCGGCCTTCATCTTGGAAGGCCATTTGACCTGCTGGCCCATCTTCCTTAGAACGTTTACAAACTCGGGCTTTGAGATAGACAGGTGGGAGATGTCGGGCCAGGTAGATATGCTCATCCCTTCGAGTTGAGGTAGGGGACGATTTAAGTGTCGGCCCCTGCTATGTCCGCCAGCCTCCCTTGAGGATCTAGATTGGGACCCCTCGTCGCGATCGCTTCTGAGTGGCTTGCTTGGCCTAGTCTCCTGCTTCTGCTGGGCCTTAGCTCGACTTGTGACGTCCTCTTTCCATCTCACTTTGGCCCAGGACCTGGACATGACGTCTTCCATTGTCTTACACTGGTACTTGGTTAGTTCCTTGTATAGATCCTCGTCAGGGAGCAGGCCCGTTTTGAAGGCAGAGATAGCCGTCCCTGCATTTCATTCAGGAATAGCTACCTTTTCTTGGTTGAAGTGCGCGATTTAGTCCTTGAGAGGTTCGGCCCTATGCTGAAGCACTTCGTAGAGATCTTCGGAATTCTTTTCAAGGTTTATGCTGTTGGCGAATTGCTCCACGAAACTTGTCGCTAAGCTCCGCGAAGGATCTTATGGATTTCGTGGGGAAATTGATGTACCACTGAAGGGAAGGACCAGTTAGGGTTGAGCCGAAGCCCCTGCACATGGAAGGTTCCCTCAGTCCTCGCGGGAATGCTGCTATTAGCATTCGTTGCTTGTAGAGGGCTACGTGGTTGTCCGGATCACTGGTCCCGTCGTAGGTGTTCATGGTAGGGAAGGAGAATTTCCTTCGCATCTTGACTGAAGCGATTTCTTCCACGAAGGGCGTGTCGGAGTAAGAGTTAGGGTCGCTCCTTCTGATGGGGGGAGCTACGCCTGGGAGCCTTTCCACCATCGACTGGATGGTGTTGAATTTCTCGGAGAACATCTTCTCGAGATACGCCACGGCGGCTGGATCTGAGATCAATGGGTCATCGGGTGAGTATTCCTCGTCCTCTATGTCGGAGTCACTACTAAGGTTCACCTGTGTCCTCCTTGTTGTAGTTGCCTTGCCCTCGGGTTCCTTATTGCTAGGAGCTGTATGCTGAGTTTCTCCTTCCTCGTTGGTAGGAGTATCGAGGGAGGGCATGGTTCGAACTCGGGTTCGAAACCTTTGGAGCTTGTTGCTGCTATTCTAGAGATCTTGGTTCTCCTCTTCGAGAAGGTGGTTTTCGGCTTCGAGTGCTCCTACCTTCTCTGTGCTTCGTTGCTGTTGTTGAGTATGCTCGTCGAGTTTAGCTTTTAGGGTTTGAACTTATTGGAGAAGCTCCAGGCTGTCGCCGGCTGTTCCTCGAGCCTCGCGGAGCTCAGTGATTTCTCCTCGGAGGGTGTTGAGCTGATTGATGAGCTCGTCTTCTCTCGGAGTAGCTCTGGTGGGTTCGGCTAAGTCTTCTGGTGTCATCGTCACGTAGTTGGATTAGTCCCCTCCTTCTAGCGCCAAGCTGTTATCGTGTTTTTGTGTAGGGTCGTTTTAGTACTACAGAACACAAGAAGGTTCAGGTATGAGTTCAGAGTAGCGAGAGGGAATAAAGAGCTTTGTATGAAGTAAGGAGAAATCAAGAGGAACAACAAGGTAAAGTAGAGAAGGAGACGTATTATTGACTAATTGAATGGGGATACAATGTTTTGGTGTATGAACCCTAGCCGCCTAGATCTAGTCTCTCAATAAAAATGTTGATTCCTTATTTTAGGGTTTGGGTTCCCCTTATATAGATGTAGATGTTGGCTTGCATTAGGTTAAACTCTTCCATATTGGCGAATATGGGAGAGTTTCCATGTATGGAGAACTTTCATTTTACTCAAGGGTCGGTTTTGGAACAGGGGTCGGGCCGGGGAACTTGAAGGCAGGGTCCGGGCCTTGGGTTCCTTTTGGAGCCGGGGTCTAGAGGCCGGTGCCCAGCTCGGAGGCTGGTGGAATCTGGTGCCTGGATATTTTTCCCCAACACGTGTTGCCCCCTTGTAGATTATGGCTCGAGGCCTCTAAGCAGGGGCTGACGTATTGTCGACTTTGTATTAAGGTTGATCAAGCCTGTTCCAATTTGCATACCCAAGTGTTTTTATATGTGAAACATGTCACATAGATGCGAGGTTTCCTAAGACCGAGGTGTCCCTTGGGGCCTGGTCCCGCTTGGTGGTTTTGTATGTGAGTCATTTCATGTAGATGTAGGATTCGCTAGGATCGAGGTGCCTCTTGGTGTCCTGATCCAGCTAGTATGCCCCTTTTAAGTTCGGTGGAATTGTTGTGGCTCCTTTAGTCGGAACTAAATTATGTTATATAGGCTTAGTCCGTAGACGTTTTTAGCATACATAGGAGCAGGAAACCAGTGTACTTAAAATATATAGATAGCTAGGTATCTGTATAAAACCCAATCTGGAGATCTAATTAGAAGTGGTAGAGCTTGGGGTGTAGGGCGTTCCAGCAGTTAGGTTGGACCTTTCCTTTGCTGTCTTGCAGCTTGTAGGCTCCTGCCCCCTGCACTCCAATTATTTTATAGGGGCCTTCCCAACCTGGGGAAAGCTTCCCTGAGGATTTGTCTTTAGTATGGTCGCAGACTCGTCGCAGGACCCAATTTCCTTGCTGGAAGGTTCTGGTCCTGACTTTCTTGTTGTAGCTCCTGGCCACTTTCTTTTGATAGGAAACGTTCATTAGGCGACCAGCCTCTCTCTTTTTGTCGAGTAGATCCAGGCTTAGAGTTAATAATTCATTGTTTTGCTCCTGGGAGATGGGTCTGGAGACAGTCGTTCTGATGTGTACCTTCGTGGGTATCACGGATTCCATGCCGTAGTCTCTTGCGTGGCTGTTTTCGGAGTGGTCCGATAAGACCACATGACTCTGTGTAACTCTTCTGCCCAGCGCCCGTGGGCTTTCTCCAGGCGTTTCTTGATCATGTTGACCATGGTTTTGTTTGTAGATTCGGCCTGGCCGTTTAATTGTGGTTACCACAGTGCAGAGAAGGAGAGCTTGATATTCTACTCTTGGCAGAATTCTCTGAAGTTGTGGTTCGTGAACTACGGGCCCGTTGTCTGTGACAATCTCTTGGGGGCGTGCTGAAGCGGGTTATCACGTTTTTCCATATGAACTTATTTATTTTCTCTGTAGTAATCGTGGCTAGGGCCTCGGCCTCTACACATTTTCTAAGGTAGTTAGTCATTACGAGGAGGAATACCTTTTGCCCCGGTTGCCATTGGGAATTTTCCGACAATGTCCATGCCCCACTTTCAGAAGGGCCTGGGAGAGCTTAGAGACTTCAGGTTCTCCAGAGGGAGGTTGGAGTTCGGTGCGTACCTTTGGCATTAATCGCAGGACCTGGCTTGTTTGAGAGCGTCACTAGCCATCGTGGGCCAGTAGTAGTCGGCTCTTCTGACTATGAGCACTAGGCTTCGTCCACTGAAGTGAGAGCCGCATTCTCCTTCATGGAGCTCTTCTAAGATTCAGGCCGCTTCCCTAGGGGTGAGACATCGCAGGTATGGTCCAGAAAAGGAACTTCGGTATAATTTTCCTTCGGTGATGCAGTATCTTGCTGCTTGCCTTTTTATCTTTCGGCTTTCGCTTCAGTCCTCGGGGAGGAGTTCGTGTACAAGGTAGTCGATTATAGGGGTCATCTAGGTTTCTTCTTTGTTGATGACGGAGATTTTTTTTGGGATCCTCTTCTTTTTCTGTCGCCGTCCACTGGAGTACCAGCAGGGGAATGTTCATCTGGCTAGTGGTTTCTCGGGCGGACCTTAGGTGAGCCAAGGCATCGGCCTGCAAGTTTTGTTCTTTGGGAACTTGGGTAAGCTTACAGCTCGGGAATCTTTCGATCAGGCGCTTCACTACAGCAAGGTATCTGATCATACTGACTGTTGGGGAAAAATAATCCATGAGAAGATTTCCCCAGCTTTTGGCTTCCAGGTTCTGGGCCCTGCCCCAGGTCGTTGCCCCTGCTCCAGATACTGGGCCCTACCCTAGGTACCGGGCCCTGCTTTTTGGCCAGGTCAGATAATTCATCATGCCTCCAAGTAAAAAGGAAAACTTCATGATCAATGTGGACATTCACATTTATCATAATATGGTCAAATCTACTTAAATCCAAAAGAAGAAAGAGGAAGTATTTCAAGACATATGGCTGCCTTTAAGAAAATTGGAAATATTCTACTATCTAAGGATATAATGAATATTTCCAAATTATGTGAGACAGTCACGACCTCTACTATAAATATAGGTTTATTTAACCTAAAAGAGGGGGGCAGCACGTTCTTCCACTGAGCGAATCTATTCTACAGCCGCCAAGGTGTTTTCTCATACCTAGAAGACCTCTTCTTAGATATGCTAATGACGACGGATCCCGATGACTACTATCAGCTAGAAGAATCTCTATACTCATGGCTGCACGTCCACAACAGTCAAGACTTTCTGAATCAATGGCAAAAAGTTGGTGTCAAAATCGGTCACGACAGAATCAATGGCAAAAAGTTTCCACAAAAATAAAAATACGTTTTATGAAACACGAGAAGTTGTTTTATAAAATTCGAAGGACTTTCTGAACAAAGGAAATCCACGGAAAACTTGGAGATCGTCATCTCGGAAACACAAACGAAACAATCACCGATTACACGATTTCCCAAGTTAAGCGAAAAACCGCAAAAAACCACATATATCGTAAATCGCGAGCAGGTTCGACCGAACCAGTTCAACGTATGACGAGCCGAACCAGCCGGTTCAGCTCGCCATACGGCGAGCTGGTTCAACCAAGACAGCTTGCTGTACGGCGAGCTGGCCGTCCCACAACAGCTCGTCGTACGGCAAGCTGAACCGTTCCCGGTTCAGTTCGCCCTACGTCGAGCTGACCAGTCCGATCTCTGCTCTCCGCATCCCCGACACGAAGCATACGTCCTTCGGTTCGATCGTGTTCTGAACCATGGTTGAAATGTCTCTTGTTACATCTCGATCCGTCCTATCAATCAAGTTTTACGATAAAAACCGTAAAGTCTTGTTTTCTCGGAAGAACTTGAGTAAATCGTATAAAACGGTGACGGTCAAACGAAACACCAAATATTGACTGATTATACGATAAACTAGAGATCTTTTATAAAAATCGTAAAAACGCGTTTTTAGTAAAACCTCGAGTAAATCGTAGAAAACGGCAACGATTAAACGAACATCGAACATTGCCAAACTATACGATTAACTCGAGATGCTTATCTAAAAACGGCATCGTATCAGGAAACGATCTTGTCTAAAATCGTAAAACGGTTGTATCGCAAAATGGCTCAAAAAGTCCTAAAACGCGATAAAAATCTACTCGCGACTTTAAACGAAATCCAGCCCAAAGATACGACGACGGTTTGACGATTTACTTGCAGAAAGAAGATAAATGTTAAATTTGGAGATGAATGTAAAGTTTGAGGATAAATAAAAGATTTCAAGAGTAGGTTCAAACTCGTCATGGCTAGGGTTAGCGGGATTAGCGACAAAGCCGTCATCGACGTGCTCAGAAAGTAGCTTTGGTACAAATCAAAATTCCGAAAGTGGATAACTCTCGAAAAGCCGCGGACGATCCAGGACGCGCTCCACAAAGCTACCGATTACATAACCATCGAGGAGGAGACTAAAACCCTGTCCGAAAAGCATAAGACGACGAAAACGTCCGCAAAGGATAATGCGTCCGAGCAGAAGCAGAAAAAGAGGAACTCTTGTAACGACAAATTTGTCCATCACGAGGGACAGGATCTCCAAGGGGCGCATAACTACGCCATCAACTCCGGATCGGAGCAAGGGCGAACCACAGGTAACACATGGACGAGAAATTCGAATTACGATGAGAATTCTTTCTGCGACCTCCACCAAACCCGTGGGCATTCCACCGTGAACTGCAAAGTTCAAGGCGCCAGACTTGCCGCAAAATTGGTCGCAGGAGAACTCTCCAAGATATCTAGTGTCAAGGATCTCATCCGCGATTCAGATCGTCTTCCGAAAAAGGACAGGAACGCGCGAGCGGAAACCGCACCTCAGGAAAACCAGTCAGGCGAAAAACGCGGGCGAAGACAAGATGAGAAGGGTAACGACGCTAACCGCCGAAAAATCAACATGATTATCGGTGAATCGCAATATTACAACGACACCGTCTCGTCAATCAAATCCTACCAACGTAAAGCCGAACCTGGCTCGAATTGGAAGGTGCCGACGGATGAATCTTCGAAAGGGGTGATCTCATTCGACGACGCTGAAACTGGCGGAATCGACCAACCTCACGCCAATCCCCTTGTCATCGACTTAGTGATAAGCGATTAGAAGTTGCTCGGATCTTGGTCGATACCGGAAGTACTGTCAACGTGATCTTCCTCAACACGCTAGCACGCATGGGAATCGACCTCTCGGAAGTCGAACCAATTCCAAAACCGTTGACCAGTTTCTCCGGCGACACGTCGATGACCCTGGGATCAATCCGACTACCGGTTGCCGCAAAAGAAGTGACGAAAATCGTTAACTTCGCGGTAGTCGATTTCCCGGCTATCTACAACGTGATCATGAGAACTCCTTGGATAAATTCCATGAAGGCGGTTCTGTCAACATACCACTTAGGCATCAAATTCCCAACACCTACGGGAGTCGCAACAATTTGGGGATGCCAAAGACAATCGCGATCCTGCTTCCTGGCCGAACATAAGATGAGGCAATTGGCGGTAGCAATCGTGAAACCAAAACGAGCAAAGGTCACGCCACTGCCCCCAGAAGACGACCCAAAGCAAGCAACGGCCGAGAAGCAACAAGCTTCTGCACCCATCCAGCTCGCCACACGGCGACCTGGCAAAGCTAAACCAGCTCGCCATACGGCGAGCTGACCGGCCTTCCACCTCGCCCTCGAGGCACTGACTTTGCCCCAAGGGTTCGTACCATCCAGCTCGCCACACGGCGACCTGGCCAAGCTAAACCAGCTCGCCGTACGGCGAGCTGAATTGTTCAACCCAGCTCACCGTACGGCGAGCTGAAAGGGCTCACCGAGCTCTCCGTATGGCGAGCTGAGCCACTCCTCGAGCTTCTCTGTCCACTCTCAATCGTACAGCTTTTCGTTTCGTCTCAATCAGACTTTCTATTGAGATTTTACGACAAAAAACAAGTCAACTCGACGAATCAAGACTGGCCGCACCAGCTCGCCGTATGGCAAGCTGAGAGGGCTAATCCAGGTCACCCTATGGCAAGCTGAACTAACCCTCGAGTTTCTCTATCGAGTCTCGATCGTACAGATTTTTGTTTTGTCTCAATCAGAGTTTCCATTGAGATTTTACGATGAAAACCGCGAAGACTTGTTTTTCCGAATAAGTTCGAATCAATAGTCTAAATGGAAGATTCTCAATAAACTCGAATCTGGGAGAAAGGGAAGGACTAAAGAGTATATAAGCAGAAGGCAAAGGACAGAAGAGGATGACGATTTTCACAACTCTTTTAGACTCAAAATTCTCTGCACTTAGAAACTTTGGCTTATTTCTCGACAAGTTCGGTTTCTATGACTGGAACTCAATCACAAGATGAACTCGCCTAGGAAGTTCGATATCTTGTCCAGCTCTACCATTTGAACTACGTTTGACTTGATCCTCGAAAGGGGTACGTAGGCAGCCTTTCATAAGGTTCAGTCCGAAATCAATCAAACTCTCTTTTTCTTATCTTTTTTTCGTCTTTTGTTATCGAGTTGCGACTCGACTAGGTTTAGGGTTTTTATGTTGATAACTCACTAACAGCCCTTGCGGCCAAAGCCTTTGTAAATCTCTTGTAAAGATCGCAACGCTCTTACGGAATTCGAAATAAGATCGATTTTCTTTATAAATTCATTTTATCATGTTTTTCATATTTTCCGCATTTATTTGGTTACTTGTCGTTGGCGTTCGCAGAGATCCGGGTCCTCTGGAAAATTATGGTTTTCCTAAGTTTCCTTTTTGACGAAAATCGACGGTGTTAATTTCGATTCCCACAGTTTGGCGCTAGAAGGAGGGGGGGGGGTCGGATTACTGTTACTCATAGCCGCAAAATGCTTGGTCAAAACAATGTCTGGAAATATGAAAGACAAAGTCGCAGCTCGCAAAAACGCTGGTAGAACAACTCCAGCAGCGACTACTCCTATAGCCAACGCTCACGCAAATGTTGTAGTACTTAACAAAATCGAAAACCTAATCGCGACTTTTCGCCATGGAAGAGCAACAAAACAAGCTCGCAATTTCTATCTCAGATCACTAAGGGCATAAAATCTATCAAACCCCATAGTGTTTTTCTTATTTCCGAGTTGGACAAATATCATTACGTATGAGTTGAGCAATAAACGTTTTCCGAGAACATTTCGGTAAGAGAAAACTTGCTCTCCCAGAAACCGCGGAATAAAGCGTAGATAACTCGCGAAATAAACCTTAGGTTACTCATGAAATAAACCCTGGGTTACTCGCGAGAAAAACCCTAGGTTGCTCGCGAAAGAACCCTAGGATGGTTACTCGCGAGAAAAACCCTAGGTTGCTCACGGAAGACCCTAGGTTGGTTACTCACGGGAAAAACCCTAGGCTACTCCCAGAATTGGGCGATACTATCCGGCTCAAAAGGAAGGTGTGTTGGCCAAGCAACCCAGCTTGCCATCTTGGCGAGCTGACCGGCCTTGTACCTCGCCCTCGAGACACTGACTTTTCCCCAAGTGTTCTTACCATCCAGCTCGCCACATGGCGACCTGGCCAAGGTAAACCAGCTCGCCGTACGGCGAGCTGAACCGTTCAAGCCAGCTCGCTGACGTAGATCTGACCGGCCTTCCACCTCGCCCTCAAAGCACTGACTTAGAGATTTCCCGGATCTCCCACATCCCCGATTCGAACTTTACGTCCTTCGACACGGTCACATTCTGAACCACGGCCGAAATGTCTCTCGTTTCGTCCCGATCCGACTTATCGTTCGAATTCTACGATAAAAACCGTAAAACTCCGCTTTCTCGAAAAGAAATTGAAGAAATCGTATAAAACGGTAACGGTTAAGCAAGACACCGAACATCGCCTAAACTATACGATTTATCTGAGATTTTTCGTTAAGATCATAAAAAACGTCGAGAAAATTAGCATCAGGAAACGGTCTCGTATAAAGTCGTAAAATGGTTTTTATCGTAAAACGACCCGAAAGGTCCTAAAACACGATAAAAACCCATTTTGCGATATTAACGAAATCAAACCCGAAGATACGATAACGTTTTGGTGGTTTACTCGCAGACAGAAGATAAGAGGCAAGTTTGAAGATAATAGAAGATTTCCGCGGAAGAAAAGGTAGGATCGACAGAAATGGAAAGTTCCCGATACATTCGGTTTCGGGCGAAATGGAAAGACTAAAACCGCCTAAGGAGGAGTATATAAGCAGGAGGCAGAGGCCAGAAGCTGGGACACGATTTTCAGAGCTCTCACCACCAAAATTAGCATCTAGGAATATTTCCGTTTTCTGTTAGCGAGCTGCGTCTCAACTAGGGTTTTTCGTTCTTAAACTTTTCGGCTACTCTTTTTATACCAGTTCTTACGCAGATTCGGAATAAGAACCTCTTTGCTCTCAATTTCGTTTATTCTCTTTTAAATTCTAAGTTTATCGTTTTCTTAATCTTCGTTGTGCGGTTCTGCAGATAGCCGGTTCCTCTGGAAACTTAGGGTTTTCCCGAAGTTTCCTTTTTTACGATTTATTGACAGTAGGTGGATTTCGGTTCCCACAATTTGGCGCTAGAAGGAGGGGGGGGGTCGGATCTATCTTACACCGAAGCCGCAACATGTCCAACGAAGAAACGATGACTGGTGACAACCAAACTCGCAAGGAACGCGATAACGTTGAAACACCACCATTACAAGATGCGTCTGCAGCCAACGCTACAAACACTAACGCCGAGACCATCGAAAAGATGCTTTCCGAGTTTAACAAAAAATCGGAAGAGCAGGAAAAGCTCATTGGTTCGCTCGCGAAACGGGTTGAAACCCTAACCGCGAAAACCCGAGCAATTCGCCCCCGCGGAACCACTAAGATCCGCGGAAGGAGGCTCGATTTCGGCGCTCCTATGGATAGTCCCAGAACCGATAAGGGTAACTTACCGGAAAAGGATTCCGGAAAAGATAACCCTGACGCGACGCTAAACGAATTAGAGAAACCTCCTACTCACGAACAGGAGACCGAGGGCGATGGCATCGAAAGGGTTAACCTGGAGACAAGCGACCAGGCCGATTCATCAGATGAAGACACTGACGTCCATCCTAGGAGAAGAAAAACTCGAAGTCCTATACCGGTGTCTTCTCCCGAACGTTCTCTTACTGGAGACGAGGAGGAACTAGACTTTGCGCGATACGCAAAAACCGCCGAGGAGCGATCTCCGGTTACTCGCAGAAAACGCCGGCAAGGTCGGAAAACTGCTGGCAATCTGACCGAGATTCACGAAATCTCAGATTCATCACGCTACCAGCGCCGCACCCGAAATCGATCGGCTACTGTACGAATCTTGGAAAACTCCCTTCACGGCTCGCATCACCGAGGTCAAGCTGCCCGATCCCGGAAAACTTAAGGTGCCAACTTACGACGGGACATCTGATCCCAAAGCGCACTTGCAGGCATTCCAGATCACCATGGGTCGAGCCAAACTCAAGGACTACGAAAAAGACGCAGGATACTGCCGTCTCTTCGTTGAAAACCTAGAAGGAGCAGCTGTTGGGGTCAAAATCGGTACGACGGAATTAATAGCCAAAACTCCCCGCAAAAATACAAAAGGAATAGTTTTATAAGACCCGAAGAGTCGTTTTATAAAACTATAAGTCATTTATAAAACTAGCAGACCGTTTTATAAAACTCGAGAAGCCGTTTTATAAAACTCGAGAAATAGTTTTATAAGACCCGAGGATCGTCTTATAAAACAAGAGAATCGTTTTATAAAACTCGAGAATCGTTTTTTAAAACTCGAGAAGCCGTTTTATAAAATTCGAGAAGTCGTTTTGTAAAACCCGAAGATCGTTTTATAAAACTCGAGAGTCGTTTTATAAAACTCGAGAAGCCGAGTTTTATAAAACTCGAGAAGCCGTTTTATAAAATTCGAAAAGTCATTTTATAAAACTTGAAGATCGTTTTATAAAACTCGAAGATCGTTTTATAAAACTCGAGAATCGTTTTATAAAACTCGAGAAGCCGTTTTATAAAACCCGAAGATCGTTTTATAAAACTCGAGAATCGTTTTACGAAACCGCAAAAAACCGAAACAGCCGTAAAACGTGAATTAGTCACGACTAGTTCGCCCACGGGCAAACTAAGCCGAGCCGGCTTAGTTCGCCAATGGGCGAACTAGGAGACACTCGACTAGCTCGCCCATTGGCGAACTAAGCTGGCCCAGCTTAGTTCGCCAATGGGCGAACTAGGAGATGCTCAACTAGTTCCCCCATCGGCGAACTAAGCCGGATCGGCGAACTCGGCTTAGTTCGCCGATGGGCGAACTAGGATCACTCAACTAGTTCGCCCATCGGCGAACTAAGCCGGCCCGCTTAGTTCGCCGATGGGCGAACTAGAAACTTCCTGAACGTCCCGAGCCTCGTTCTCCCGCATTCCCGATTCAAAACTTACGTCTTTCGACACGGTCGCATTCTGAACCACGGCCGAAACATCTCCTGCTCCATCTCGATCCGACCTATCGTTCGAGTTTTACGATAAAAACTGTAAAACTTCGCTTTCTCGATAGAGAACTCGAAGAAATCGTATAAAACGGCGACAGTTAACGAAACACCGAACATTGCCTAAAACATACGATTTATTCGAGATTTCTCGTCGAAATCATAAAAAACGTTTATAATAAGAAACGTCGAGTAAATCGTAAAAAACGTGTTTTTAATAAAAAGTCGAGTAAATCGTAAAACCTTACGATTAACTCGAGGAATTTATTAAAAACGATGTCAGATCAGGAAACGAACCCGTAAAAAGTCGGAAAACGGATTTGTCGCAAAACGGCCCGGAAGAAACTAAAACGCGATAAAAACCCATCTCGCAATCTTAACGGAATCTAACCCGTAGATTCGATAACGTTTTGACGGTTTACTCGCAGGAGGAAAATAAAAGTCAAGTTTGAAGATAAAAGGAAGGTTTGAAGAAAAATAGAAGATTTCCGCGGAAGAAAAGGAAGGATCGAGAAAAATGGAAAATTCCCGATATAGTCAAATCTGGGCGAAATGGAAAGACCGGATGGCCAAGGCGAGGAGTATATAAATAGGAGGTCTAGGGCAGAAGCAAGACACAAGAAATTCAGAGCTCTCACCACCAAATATTAGCAATTAGGAATATTTCCGTATTCTGTTAGCGAGCTGCGTCTCAACTAGGGTTTTTCGTTCTTAAGCTTTTCGGCCACTCTTTTTGTACCAGTTCTACGCAGATTCGGAATAAGAACCTCTTTGCTCTCGACTTTTGTTTATTCTTTTAATAGTTATAAGTTTCTTGTTATCTTAATCTTCGTTGTGCGGTTCTGCAGATAGCCGGTTCCTCTGGAAACTTAGGGTTTTCCCGAAGTTTCTTTTTTTACGATTATTTGACAGTAGGTGGATTTCGGTTCCCACTGTTTGGAGCTAAAAGGAGGGGAGGTCGGATCTATCTTACACCGAAGCCGCAACATGTCCAACAAAGAAACGATTACCGGTGACAACAAAACTCGCGACGAACGCGATAACGTTGAAACAACACCACCACAAGGAGCGTCTGCGGCCAACGCCGAAGACCCTCGAGAAGATGCTCTCCGAGTTTAAAAAAAAACGGAAGAGCAGGAAAAGCTCATCGGTTCGCTCGCGAAACAGGTAGAAACCCTAACCGCGAAAACCTGAACAATTCGCCCCCGCGGAACTACTAAGATCCGCGGAAGGAGGCTCGACTTTGGCGCTGCTACGGATCGTCCCAGAACCGAGCAGGAAAACGTACCGGAAAAGGATTCCGGAAAAGATAATCATGACGCGACGATGAACGAATCGGAGAAACCTCCTACTCACGAACATGAGACCGATGGTGACGGCATCGAAAGGTCTGGAGACAAGCGACCAGGCCGATTCGACACACGAAGACGCTGACGTCCATCCTAGGAGAAGAAAGACTCGAAGTCCTCTGCCGGAGTCTTCTCCCGAACGTTCGTATACTGGAGACGAAGGGGAACTCGACTTCGCGCGATACGCAAAAACCGCCGAGGAGCGATCTCCGCGAATATATCACCAAAACGGCCGCAGCGGTAAAAGCGGTGAAATCCTAGATTCACCACGCTACCAGCGCCGCACCCGAGATCGATTGGCTACTGTACGAGTCTCGGAAAACGCCCTTCACGGCCCGCATCCCCGAGATCAAACTGCCTAATCCCGGAAAGCTTAAGGTGCCAACTTATGACGGGACGTCTGATCCCAAAGCGCACCTACAAGCGTTCCAGATCACCATGGGACGAGCCAAACTCAAGGACCACGAAAAAGACGCAGGCTACTGCCGCCTCTTCGTCGAAAACCTAGAAGGAGCCGCGCTCGAGTGGTTCGCCAAACTTAGGCGAAATTCGATCGGAAGTTTCCGTCGATTGGCTTCGGAATTCCTGAAGCAGTACTCGATGTTCATTAACCCAGAAACCTCCGACGCCGACCTCTGGAGATTGGTGCAGATGGAGGACGAATCTCTCCGCGATTTTATGAGCAGATTCAAACTCGTCATGGCTAGGGTCAGCGGAATCAGCGACAAAGCCGCCATCGACGCGTTAAGGAAATCGCTCTGGTATAAATCGAAGTTCCGCAAATGGATAACTCTCGAGAAACCGCGGACGATTCAGGATGCGCTCCATAAGGCCACTGACTTCATAACCATCGAAGAGGAGACCAAAATACTGTCCGAGAAGCATAAGCCGACGAAAACATCCGCAAAGGATTACGCGTCCGAGCAGAAGCAGAAAAAGAGGAACTCTCGTAATGACAAATTCGTCCATCACGAGGGACATGATCTCCAAGGGGCACATAACTACGCCATAAACTCCGGTTTGGAGCAAGGGCGAACTACGGGAAACACGTGGACGAGAAATTCGAATTATGACGAGAATTCTTTCTGCGACATCCACCAAACCCGCGGGCATTCCACCGTGAACTGCAAAGTTCTCGGTGCCAGAATTGCCGCAAAATTGGTCGCGGGAGAACTTTCCGAGATATCTAGCGTAAAAGACCTCAGCCGCGATTCGGATCGCCCTCCGAAAAACGACAAGAACGCGCAAGCGGAAACTCCGCATCAGGGAAACCAGTCAGGCGAAAAGCGCGGACGAAGACAAGACGAGAGGGGTAACGACGCTAACCGCAGAAAAATCAACATGATTATCGGCGAATCGCAATACTACAACGACACCGTCTCGTCTATAAAATCCTACCAACGCAAAGCCAAAACCGGCTCGAGTTGGAAGGTGCCGACGGATGACCCTCCGAAAGGAGTGATTTCATTCAGCGACGCTGAAACCGGCGGAATCGATCAACCTCACGCCGACCCTCTTGTCATCGACCTACTAATCGGCGATTTAGAAGTCGCTCGGGTCTTGGTCGATACCGGGAGTACTGTCAACGTGATCTTCCGCAATACGCTAGCAAGAATGGGGATCGATCTCTCGGAAGTCGAGCCGATTCCAAAACCGTTGACTAGTTTCTCCGGGGAAACGTCAATGACCCTGGGATCAATCCGACTACCGGTCGCCGCAAAAGAAGTAATGAAAATCGTTAATTTCGCGGTAGTAGATTTCCCGGCTATCTACAACGTGATTATAGGCACGCCTTGGATAAATTCCATGAAGGCGGTTCTGTCCACGTATCATTTTGGCATCAAATTCCCGACGCCTACGGGAGTCGCAATAATTTGGGGATGCCAAAGACAATCGCGATCTTGTTTCCTGGCCGAACATAAGCTGAGGCAATTGGCGGTCGCGATCGTGAAACCAAAACGGGCAAAGGTCACGCCACCGCCCGCAGAAGACGACCCAAAGCAAGCAACGGCCGAGAAACCAGAAGTTTCCGCACCCATCGCTTCCATCCGACCGGAGGAGACAATTCCGGACAAAGACATCGATCCCCGACTGAAGCGATCGAGAAGTCTGCGACAGCCGAGTAAGCACACTCGCTGCAAACAATCAGAACTACGAGATGGCTTGATTTCCAAAAGGAATACGTAGGCAGCTCGCCTAAAGACGAGTTCAGCTATCCCCCCTTCCAAAACTAGGGGGGAGTGGGTGAGTATACGAGTATTCGTATACTCCCAAAAAATTTTACAAAATTTCTTTTAGCTTTGTAACCGAAAAATTTTCAAAATTTTTAATAAAGACAAAGTTAGAATATCTCCGCTACTATCGAAAAACGCAAATCCGGAAAATTGCTTCCGCCGTAACAACTACTTAATCGTTTTTATAAAAATTCGCATACCAAAATATTTTCGGAAAGAACTGGCGAGACGTCGCCTAAACTCTCAAAGAAAAATATTTATCCAAAGTCCGTCCGCGACTATAAAAACACGAACACTCGGCGATTGGCCTCGTCGAGCACGCTAGCCGTCCTAAACAAACGCACCGACCCATCGGTCTGCATACATCCAACGAGGATAAAATAGCGCACTATAAAAGAAATCCAAACTTTTGGTCAGAACTTCCGGGCAACTTAGAAATTGTTCCCGGTGAGATGCTCGGTTCCAACCAGACGAATCGTATAAGCCGAGAACCTATCACGGATTCTAAATCGGTATGGAATCAGGTTAAAATCGCAACGGGCAAAACGAAAGCCGACTAGTCATCGCACAGCCCCAATCCAAAAGTAAACCTAGGTCTTGCCCTAAACCCAGCACACTGGTCGCTAACGTCTCAAGGCATGAATCGAGATCCTAAAGGCATGTCTCTTCGCCCACATCTAAACACTCGCGAAAATCGAAGTCTCCCGAGTTAAAGAATCGGACGATTTACACCAAAGAGTTAGGTACGAGTTGACAACTCTTATTCTTCCCTCTAAATCTAACACAAAACACGAATTTCATACTTAGAAAATATTTTTATTAAGAAAGTCTCCAAATACACACCGCCCAGTGGTAGAGATTCAAAGCCACCAACGGCCAGTCCCGGAAAAACAACGACAGAATAAAAAAACTAAGAACATCACACATCAAAGTCATCAAACGCAGATTGGTCGACCTCGCCGTCCACGTCCGGGATCCCAGGTCCAACTTCGACCGAATCCGGCGACACCACAATAGGGTCCCACTGATCCCACATATGCTTCCCAGGATTGACGGATTCATTCTTCTTCTTCTCTCTCTTGGCTAGACGCTTCTTCTGCTTCGCAATCGCAGCCTCATACGAATAGTCCGAATCTTGGGTATGATGCAAACCCCCAAATACGCCCCTACACTCGTGGAAATTGCCATTCGCTCTTTGCGCATCTTCAAATTCCGCATAAAGAGGCACAAACCGCTCGCGCCGAGCCATCAACTCCGCAGCAACCTCTCTTTTGCCCGCCCTACGAGCACGGCGAGCCATCGTGTCAGAAAGTTCTAAGCTCCGACGAGATTCAGCTTCATACTCTTCTCTCACACGAGCGGCCTCCGTTGCAGCCAAGTCCTGGGCACGAGAGAAACTGGCATCGATCGCCCCTCTGATACGAACGGCCTCCGCCTCTGCTGCTGCAATCCTGGATTCGGCCCTGCGAAGTTCCGCACTATTCGCGCTCACCGCTTCGCTCATAAAGCAAAGACCCTGCGAAACGGAACAAACATCCTTCGTAAAACGTATGTACATAATAATGATAAAGAATAGGCAAACCTTGTTGAAAAGTCTCGACGCTTTCGCAAACGGTGTGTCAGCTGGTCCTCGGGATGACGTCTCAGCCGGATCATATTCGGAAGGCGAAAAGTCAATAAGATCCTCGATATTGATATCTTCGTCAGATGCCCGACTGCGATTAATCAGAACCTCTCTATCCTGCGGAGATCTAGACCTTTCCCTCTCCTCCGCATCATCGCCCGCCTTAAAATCAGCATGACCGTCACGAGAAAAACCGGACGAATAATAGTCGACGGCACGACGGATCCTTTTCGGAGAAAAATACCCCCAATAAAGCGGGCCGCCACGTAGAAGATTCATAACCTTCGAAAAATCCTCAAGCATCGGCGCCGGGAGGGTAGGCACTGCGAAACAAACAAAAAAAAGTAAAACCTATATCTATATAGATATGGGAATCGCGTGATGGAATACCGTTTGACACCCGCGCAGTCCTAATCAAAGGAATACAACTCTCCTCCACCGATGCGCCGTCAATTTTGACATAAAAGAATCGGTGAATCCAATCGTGATCATTCGAGGCAAGTCCGCAAACAACCGTCATGTCCCGCCGGGGGGCTAAGTAAAAACCATCCTTTCTTCCCTTGAATGTCAACATAGACAAAATATAATCCGCATCAAGGGACATTCCGCGTTCGTATCCCAACACCAGAATCCCGATAAGGTGCTGTAAGCCACTAGGGCGCAGTTGGCCGAACGGTACTCCAAACTTGTCCAAGAATTAGAAAATGGCTCGAGGAACAGGGAACCATAGCTGGCAGGTCAGCAGAAAGGCTTCATAGCACGTAAAATAACCCGGAGGCGGATCCTCGGCACCCTGACCCTGGACAGGGATGCGAAACTGAACCGACTCAGGGATCGCATAGGTATTTCTCAAATAATTGAGAGAACCAACAGTACTCGTGCTCATGCCAACTGTTCTCTTCCGAGGTTTATTTCTCTTCAGAACCCAGGATGTAGCAGGCGGCATCTCCGTGGCACTCGCGGCTAAATTGTAGTCTGCAAACTCTTCCTTGGTCGTATAGAAGCGTTGAAAGACCGGCTCGGGAAGAGGACAGCCGCTGGAAATATCAAGGTCGCTCAGATCAAAGATTGATGCGTGAGTATAATCTGAAACTTTCCGTCTAAAAGGCATGTTGGATAGTCGAAAGAAAAAGGATCTAAAGGAAAAAGTAGAGAGAAGCCTTCCTAAAAACTTGAGCAAATTATGGAGGAGTGAATGAAAAACTTATAAAACTCACTCCATATACTTATAGGAAAGGATTGTACTATTCACCTTTGGACTTTTGGCTATAAAAGTTCCGCCTAATTCGACCAAACTCGCCAAACAAGCTCAATCCACTCGCAAGAACCTTACGATTCTTACGAGCTGGGGGGCTAACTGTTGGGGTCAAAATCGGTACGACGGAATTAATAGCCAAAACTCCCCGCAAAAATACAAAAGGAATAGTTTTATAAGACCCGAAGAGTCGTTTTATAAAACTATTAGTCATTTATAAAACTCGCAGACCGTTTTATAAAACTCGAGAAGCCGTTTTATAAAACTCGAAAAATTGTTTTATAAGACCCGAAGATCGTCTTATAAAACTCGAGAATCGTTTTATAAAACTCGAGAATCGTTTTATAAAACTCGAGAAGCCGTTTTATAAAATTCGAGAAGTCGTTTTATAAAACCCGAAGATCATTTTATAAAAGTCGAGAATCGTTGTATAAAACTCGAGAAGCCGTTTTATAAAACTCGAGAAGCCGTTTTATAAAATTCGAAAAGTCATTTTATAAAACTCGAAGATCGTTTTATAAAACTCGAAGATCGTTTTATAAAACTTGCGAATCGTTTTATAAAACTCGAGAAGCCGTTTTATAAAACCCGAAGATCGTTTTATAAAACTTGAGAATCGTTTTACGAAACCGCAAAAAACCAAAACAGCCGTAAAACGTGAACTAGTCACGACTAGTTCGCCCACGGGTGAACTAAGCCGAGCCGGCTTAGTTCGCCAAAGGGCGAACTAGGAGACACTCGACTAGTTCGCCCATTGGCGAATTAAGCTGGCCCAGCTTAGTTCGCCCATTGGCGAACTTGGAAATACTCAACTAGTTCGCCCATCGACGAACTAAGCCGGCCCGGCTTAGTTCGCCGATGGGCGAACTAGGATCACTCGACTAGTTCGCCCATCGGCGAACTAGGAGATACTCGACTAGTTCGCCGATGGGCGAACTAGGATCACTCAACTAGTTCGCCGATGGGCGAACTAGATACTTCCTGGACGTCCAGAGCCTCGTTCTCCCGCATTCCCGATTTGAAACTTACGTCTTTCGACACGGTCGCATTCTGAACCACGGCCGAAACAACTTCCGTTCCATCTCGATCCGACCTATCGTTCGAGTTTTACGATAAAAACCGTAAAATTTCGCTTTCTCGATAGAGAACTCGAAGAAATCGTATAAAACAGCGACGGTTAACGAAACACCGAACATTGCCTAAAACATACGATTTATTCGAGATTTCTCGTCGAAATCATAAAAACGCGTTTTTAATAAAAACGTCGAGTAAATCGTAAAAAACGTGTTTTTAATAAAAAAGTCAAGTAAATCGTAAAACCTTACGATTAACTCGAGGAATTTATTAAAAACGATGTCAGATCAGGAAACGAACCCGTAAAAAGTCGGAAAACGGATTTGTCGCAAAACGGCTCGGAAGGACTTAAAACGCGATAAAAACCCATCTCGCGATCTTAACGGAATCTAACCTGCAGATTCGATAATGTTTTGACGGTTTACTCGCAGGAGGAAAATAAAAGTCAAGTTTGAAGATAAAAGGAAGGTTTAAAGAAAAATAGAAGATTTCCGCGGAAGAAAAGGAAGGATCGAGAAAAATGGAAAATTCCCGATATAGTCAAATCTGGGCGAAATGGAAAGACCGGATGGCCAAGGCGAGGAGTATATAAATAGGAGGTCTAGGGCAGAAGCAAGACACACGAAATTCAGAGCTCTCACCACCAAAAATTAGCAATTAGGAATATTTCCGTTTTCTGTTAGCGAGCTGCGTCTCAACTAGGGTTTTTCGTTCTTAAGCTTTTCGGCCACTCTTTTTGTACCAGTTCTACGCAGATTCGGAATAAGAACATCTTTGCTCTCGATTCTTTTTTATTCTTTTAATAGTTATAAGTTTCTTGTTATCTTAATCTTCGTTGTGCGGTTCTGCAGATAGCCGGTTCCTCTGGAAACTTAGGGTTTTCCCGAAGTTTCTTTTTTTTACGATTATTTGACAGTAGGTGGATTTCGGTTCCCACAGTTTGGCGCTAAAAGGAGGGGAGGTCGGATCTATCTTACACTGAAGCCGCAACATATCCAACAAAGAAACGATTACCGGTGACAACCAAACTCGCAACGAACGCGATAACGTTGAAACAACACCACCACAAGGAGCGTCTGCGGCCAACGCCGACGCAAAACTGCTTCTCGAGTTTTATAAAACGATCTTCGAGTTTTATAAAACGGCTTCTCGAGTTTTATAAAACGATCTTCGAGTTTTATAAAACGGCTTCTCGAGTTTTATAAAACGATCTTCGAGTTTTATAAAACGGCTTCTCGAGTTTTATAAAACGATCTTTGGGTTTTATAAAATGACTTCGAGTTTTATAAAACGACTTCTTGGGTTTTATAAAATGACTTCGAGTTTTATAAAACGACTTCTTGGGTTTTATAAAATGACTTATAGTTTTATAAAACGACTTCTTGGGTTTTATAAAACTATTCCTTTTGTATTTTGCGGGGAATATTGGCTATTGATTCCGTCGTACCAATTTCGACCCCAACAGTTAGCCCCCCCCCCCAGCTCGTAAGAATCGTGGGGTTCTTGCGAGTGGATTGAGCTTGTTTGGCGAGTTTGGTAGAATTAGGCAGAACTTTAATGGCCAAAAGTCCAAGGGTGAATAGTAAAATTCTTCCCTATAAGTATATGGAATAAGTTTCTCAAGTTATTCACTCATTTTCCATAACTTGCCTAAGTCTCAAGAAGTTTTCTTTCTACTTCGTCCTTTGGATCCCTTTTCTTTTGACCGTCCAACATGTCTTCTGAATGGAAAGTTTCAGATCATGCTCATGCATTTATTTTTGATCCGGGCGACCTTGATACCTCTGGCGATTGTCCTCTTCCCAGACCGATCATTCAACGTTCTTTCACGACCGAGGAGAAGTTTTCAGAATACTGTTTGGCCGTGAAGGCCGCGAAGGTGCCGCCTTCGAGTTTCTGGGTTCCGAAGAAGGATAAACCTCGGAGGAGGGCAGTTGGTCCGAGTGCGAGCACTGCCGATTCCCTCAGAGATATGAGGAATCTCCGTGAAATCCCTGAGTCGGTCCAGTTTTGCCTTCCCGTCCCATGCCAGGACGTCGAGACTCCACCCCCGGGTTATTTTTCATGCTATGAAGCCTTTCTGTTGAACTGTCAGCTATGGTTCCCTATTCCTCGAGCCATTGTCGAGTTCTTGGATAAGTTTGGTGTACCGTTCGGCCAACTACGTCCTGGCGGGTTACAACACCTTGTCGGGATTTTGGTGTTAGGCTATGAGCGCGGGATGTCCCTTAATGCGGATTATCTTTCAGCTATGTTGACATTCAAGGGAAGAAATGACGGCTTTTATTTAGCTCCTCGGCGGGACATGACGGTCATCGGTGGGCTTGCCTCGAATGAGCATGGTTGGATCAAGCGATTCTTCTATGTCAAAATCGACAGCGCGTCCGTGGAAGAGGGCTGTATTCCTTTGTTCAGGACCGCGTGGGCGACCACTGGTATTCTATTGACGTGATCTCCATATCCGTATATGCATAGGTTTTAACTCTTCTCGCTTGTTTTTACAGTGCCTACCCTCCACAGGCCGCTGCTCGAGGATTTCCCAGAGGTCATGAATCTTCTTGGTGGCGGCCCACTTCATTGGGGATACTTTTCTCCGAAAAGGGTTCGTCGCGCCGTTGCCTATTATTCATCTGGTTTTTCTCGCGACAGTCGTACTGAGTTCGAGGCGGGTGATGATGCGGAGGAGAGGGAGAGATCTAGATCTCCACAGGACAGAGAAGTTTCGATTGTTGTGGTCAAGCGTTCGACGGTGATATCAATATCGAAGATCTTATTGACTTTTCGGCCTCCGAATTTGACCCGACTGAGACGCCACCCCGAGGACTGGCCGACACACCGTTTGCAAAGGCGTCGAGGCTTTTCAACAAGGTTTGTCTATTCTTTTGTCACTATTTATATATATCGTTTTTTTTATAAAGGATGATTTTTCTGTTTTACAAGGTCTTCGCGTTATGAGCGAAGCGGTGAGCGTGAACAGCGTGGAACTTTGCAGAGCCGAATCTAGGGCTGCAGCGGCGGAGGCATAGGCTGTTCGTATCAGAGAGGAGATCGATGCCAGTTTCTCTCGCACCCAGGATTTAGCCGTAAGGGAAGCTGCTCGTGTGAGAGAGGAGTATGAAGCGGAATCTCGTCGAAGCTTAGAGCTTTCCGATGTAATGGTTCGCCGTGCTCGTAGAGCGGGAAAAAGAGAGGTTTCTGCAGAGTTCATGGCTCACCGTGAGCGGTTGGTACCTCTTTATGCGGAATTTGAAGATGCGCAAAGGGCGAATGGCGATTTCCGCGAGTGCCGAGGCGTAGCCGGGGGTTTGCATCTTACCCAAAAATCGGACTATTCGTATGAGGTTGAGGTTGCGAAGCAGACATCGCGTCTCGCTAAGAGAGAAAAGAAGAAGAACGAGTCCGTCAATCCTGGGAAGCGTATGTGGGATCAGTGGAGTCCCATTGTGGTGTCGCCGGATTCGGTCGAGGTTGGACCTGGGATTTCGGATGCGGATGGTGAAGTCGATCAGTCTGCGTTTGATGACTTTAATGTGTGATGTTATTGGTTTTTTGATTTTGTTGTTGTTTTTCCGGGACTGGCCGTTGGTGGCTTTGAATCCCTACTGCTGGGCGGTGTGTACTCGAAGGCTTTCTAATAAGAAAACATTTTCTAAGTATGAAAATGAATACGTAGGCAGCTTGCCTAAAGACGAGGAGTCTGCGACAGCCGAGTAAACATACTCCCATCAACAATCAGAACTATGAGATGGATTTATTTCCGAAAGGAATACGTAGGCAGCTTGCCTAAAGACGAGTTCAGCTATCCCCCTTTCCGAAATGGGGGGGGGGAGTGGGTGCATGTGGGAACCGAAATCCACCTACTGTCAAATAATCGTAAATAAGGAAACTTCGGGAAAACCCTAAGTTTCCAGAGGAACCGGCTATCTGCAGAACCGCACAACGAAGATTAAGATAACAAAAAACTTAGAAACTTTAAAGAGGAATTACTTGGAATAACCCAAATTTATCTTCAAAATACTAGAATGACTCATAAAAAATTTTAAATACTAGACCCTAATTTGACACATGTAAATTGACTAAATATACCCTTTTCTAGTTTCCAATAGAGTAAAAAGAATTTGGCAAATTGGAAAAAAAATGATTAAACAAAAGATAAAAAAACATTTACCAACAAAACATTAAAGAAAAGATAAAAGGTAAACAAAAAAATCTCACCCTCTCTCTCATTTGCTCCCGTAGACGACGAAGGTAAACAAAAAAATTTCACCCTCTGTCTCAGTGGTTCTTCCATCACTCCGACACCATCTCCTCCACAAAGCCGTCGCCTTTCCGTCGGGTCTCTCTCTCTCTTTCGTCGGGTCTCTCTCTCTCTCTTTCCGTCGCGTCTCCGTCGGCGACCACAAGCTCTCTTTCGTCGTGTCTCTGCAAATCCGGCTCTTCAAAGTGAGTAATCTATCTAATTCGAAGTTGTCTCTACTCTAATCTAACTTAATCATAGCTTAATTGCATGTTTGATTTCGAAAACCCTAAATCCCAAGTTTCCCCAAATTCTCCCAATTTTTGAATTTCCTGTTTGGGTCTATCTAATTCGAAGTTGTCTCTACTCTAATCTAACATAATTATAGCTTAATTGCATGTAAGATTTCGAAAACCCTAAATCCCAATTTTCCTCAAATTCTCCCAATTTTCGAATTTCACATTTTTGGTCTAATTTTCCTATAATAAATTCTTTATTTCTAGTATTAATGGATTATATTGAACAAGATTTTTGGGGTTTGGTTTGCTCTGTTTTTTTTTCAAAGTTTCTTATGTTGAATAAACTTTTTGTTATAAAAACATTATGTATAACTCGATCCATTGTGTTTCTTTTGGTTATGCTATTACTAAATCTTTATTCCCTTTTTATGTTTTAGGTATGGCGTCTTCTTCAGGTACTACGAGAATGTATCCGCGACGTTTGTATGAGCTTGGAAAAACCCCCATTCAGAATAGGAGCATGAACCATAGCTGTTTTCTGGTCAATCTTCAAGCGTTTGAAGAAGCTGTTGGGGAAGATGTTTGGTCTGAGTTGAGAGAATCAGCTGTTGGAGTTATTGTTAAGCTGAAGGAGATGGAGTATATTTGGTCTGCGAAAGCTGTTCATCATTTCCTTGCCAATCAACTCGCCATCACGAGCCTCCATGAGATTTGGTCTTTGTTAGATTGTATGCCAATACGGTTCTCCTTGTATGAGTTTGCAGAGTTTACTGGTCTAAATTGTGATGCTTTCGACAAGCATGATGTATGGGATGTGGATCATCGAGAGTTTTGGGGGGAGATGAATGTTCCACCATCAGAAGGACCTACATTGAAAGAGTTACAAGCGATATTGGTGAAGTGCAGAAACTGGTCTCGAGATAAGCGATTGATGGTCGGATTGTTGGGGCTGCTAAGCATTGGTATATTTGGCATCTCAAGCAACAGCAGGATTCCTTTGCATTGTGCTAAAAGAGTGATGGACAAGGCAGCTTTCCAGCGCTATCCATGGGGTCGGCTTGGATTAAGCAGCCTTGTTCAATCCATTAAAATGATCACATTTCAAGTAGATAAGAGTTACACAGTTCGAGGTTGTGTTCACGTCCTTCTAATATGGATTTATGAATCCGTCCCTGGTATTGGAGAAAAATATGGGAATCGGATAGAGGGACCTGATGTTCCTCTTCTATCATGGGGGGGATCTCGTTCCCGTATAAACTTCGAAGAATTCTGTGTACAGGAAAAAATACAGCATCAGAAGGTAAAAAATTTCTCTGATTTCTTGTTCTTTTTGTTGTTTATTTCTTCACCATTGAGAGAGATTTATGATTTGAATTTTTTTTTGGATTTTTAAAGCATCTGAGATTTAGACCATCCGACCATCACTCTTTTAGGCTGTTGTTTCGGATTGCTAAGAGTGATTTGAGAAATTGTTTTGTTGTGAGCTTGATTACTTTTGTTTTACTCATTGCTCGCTAGGGAAGAAGAATCAGGTTCTGTTCTGTGGTTTCTTTACGTTAAGAGTGCTTAGCTAATGTTGTATATAATTTTCAGGTGCGCGTCAGGCATATGGTGATGAAGCCAGTGGAAGAAATATATCCGAAGTGGGCGAATGATGAATTCGAGCCTGAGCTGGACAACCTGATAAAAGACATACTCGATGGGCAGCTAAATGAGAAGTTTTGGGATGTAACCTCAACTACCAAATCTCCCGAGAAGAGAAAATATGGTGTTGGCGCATCTGTTATTCCTAATATGGGCCCTTCTCCGAAGCGACATAAAGGAAAAGAACCTGATCATAACAACGACGAAAGAGATAGGGTATGTATAGAAATTTCCTTCACTTTATGTATAGCACCAAATTTTTATAATTTTGTTACTGACTTGTTTCTGTTTTTGGAGTTGAAGTTCGCAGATCAGAACGCCGCTATACTTGGCTTAATTTCCAAACTTACTGCAAAAATAGAATGCATAGATGTTAGTGTAGCTGAGAGAGTTTGTAAGAGTTTAGAAGGTACCATACAAGATAAGGTGGACGCTAGAGTAGGTTCCTTGAGGGCTGAGTTGCTGCAGAAGATCACAAGTTTGGAGGAAGATGTGAAATTTTATAAAAACAAGGCTGATGTGGCCGCCTCCAACTCTGGAAATACCAAGGCTGATGATGATGCTTCTAGCAGTGAGTTGGTACGATCTCTCACCATCTTGATCTCTGTTTTTTTTAAAAAAAATTTAGAAACTGATGAAGTTGTTTAATAATCCAGTCATGGAAGCTTGAGAAGAAGATCAGTTCACATGACGGTTTGCCAATTCAGCGTGTTGTTAAGAAGGAGAAGAAGGCAAAGATAAAGGTGGAGAAGGAGGAGCCTAAGACTAAGGAGGCGCCACTAAAAAAAGTGAAGAAGGAGAAGAAGGAAGTGACGATGAAGAAGGAGGATCTTGAGATGGATGAAACGCCATTGAAAACTGTGAAGAAGGAGAAGAAAGCGTTTTCAATTCCGACGTTGAATGATGAATCTATTTCGAGTCGAGAGTGGGAAGAACATCTGAAATGGGAGAAGACTAAAACGTGTAAGCAAATATTGGAAGCTCTACATGCGAGTATAGAGGAGCCCAGAGGTCAACGTAAGCCCCAGTTGACAAAGACTCAAGTATGGCCGTACGTTGGGAATTCAACAGTGAGGCGAATAATAAGTGATGTCACTGTTTCGAAGAAGGCATATGACCCATTAGCTAAAGTCGACCCGGGAAAACTACAGAAGGTTTTGGACTTCATCAAACAAGATTTGTAAGTTTTCTTGAGTCCTTCTTATCTTCTTTGTGAGATGTGGTGTTCTAATGATCTGTTTTTTTTTAATTAGGGACCAAAAAGAAATTAGCTACGGAGACAATTGCGCTCTGTTTTACTTAAAGCTAATGATACCAAGGAAAGATTGGCCAACCCCCACTTATGGCTGGCTGTGTGACACGGTGAGTGTTTCCAATTTTCTGGTTTTGGCCTAATGAGAAGATTAATGGGTTACTGATTTTAAACTATGGTTTCTGGTTTTGCAGCACATGTACGCAGCAATACTCATGTTTCACAGACGGTCCATGCTATCCACATCTCCGTATGCCTCCTCTCGGATAGCATTTCTTGATCGGTGGTTTGTGAACTCATGGGTTAATGACTACAACAAAATGGTGAATACCCGGAACAGTTTGTTACAGGTAAAAAGTGGCTTCTGGATGTCGACAACTTGTTCACTTGCCACCTTATTAATGGAAACCACTGGGTGGGCTTACACATTGATTTTCCGAAGAAAACGGTCCATGTCTATGATAGTATTCCGAGTGTGGTGCCATCAGAAAGTGGTATGCGTGACGAGTGTAGGGCATTCACGAAAATGCTTCCACTTGTGCTTAACAAGATGGTCCCTGTTAAAAAGCGAAAGAAGACTGAGCAGCAGTTTACAATGCGTAGGCACAAGTGTCCTCCAAACGACAACCCGGGAGATTGTGGTGTGTACTCTCTGAAGTATATAGAATGTATGGCTCTTGGACTTACATTTGACGGCTTATCTGATAAGATCATACCGGCTCTGCGATTAAAGTTGGCAGCGGACATCTTTGAAGAGGTCAGAGAGGTGGTTCTGGAAGAATGAAGTGGTTAAGCTATGGTTTCTATTTGGATGATTTTATTAGTGTAATTCTCGGCTAGTACTTGGGATGATAACTTGGTTGTAGTACTTGGATGGATGTTTCAGTTTGCAGGTTTTTCTTGGATGGATATTTTAGTTGGCAGGTTTTTCTATTAGTATGTAGTACTACTTGATGGATGTATATATAAACTTGCCTGGTTTATGTATGTATATGGTAAATGTAATCTAAACAAATTGATAAAAGAAGAGTATAATGTAGATACAAGGCAGTTTAGGTAATGTAAACAAATGACCAAAGGAAAAACCAATGTAACATAAACACCAACGTCAAATATCTGAAATGTAATGTAAAATCCAAAGACAAATGACCAAAGCAAAAACCAATAGCTGAAATTCGGATGTTAAAATACAAAGACAAATGACCAAAGCAAAAACAAATGTAATCGAATATCTGATCACTTCAGAGGGCATGTTTTAGAATTATGTCCCGTCAGGTTACAAATTCTACATGAGTGTTCCTTTCGTGGTCGCTTCTTCTCTGCCACTTTCTCCAAAATAGATTCATGTCTAGATTTCTTCGGTCTTCCAGGTGGTTGACGGACATCAGGTGGTGCACATACTTTATTCACAACTTCTTGTGGAATTGGGACAGCATCATTGTTGGGCATAACAGCACTGAAATAGGCGTTGTACAGGTACTGCTTCCGATAGTAATGGTGACAAAGTGATATACGTGATATCTTTCTAGCTTCCGCAGCAGCTGTAGCATGAGCACATGGTAGTTTCTCCAAATCAAATCTACGGCAAGAGCATGTCTTCTCGGTCAGATTTACAACATGTAAAGATGAGACTCCCATCACTTGTGACTGATGTATGTCAATCGCTTGAACCTTTAACAGATTAGCAATAGGTATACGGCCCTACAAAAAGAGATAGGAATTTAGAAAAAGTATTCTACGCACCAAGAATAAACGAGATATATGTATAATACCTTCAGCAACTTCTCTACACCACGAGTGAGAGAGGTTTTCATCAAGCCAGCATCATGTTTTCTTGTTGCAAACCAACGTGTCATCATTAATCAGATTGCCTCTAGAAGGCGAACGATTGGCAAGCTTCTCACATCTGACAAAGCTTTGTTTATGGATTCAGCTATGTTACTTGTAAGGATGTTGTATCGATTACCTCTAAAATGAGCTCGTGCCCACTTACATACATCAGCACGTTCCAAATATGCATGCAAAGCTAGATTTAACTCTTTGATAGTCTCAAAAGTCTCTTGAAAGTCTGTAACCCTAAAAGAGTATGCGGCCTTTTTAACTAACCCAAACAGATCACGCCCTCTGTACCGTAACAAGATGTTCTTATATAAGTGGTAAGTGCAAATTCCCCTGCTAGCCAATGGATAGACCACTGCAATAGCCTTCCCTATTGATTTGTGTCTGTCAGAAATCAATGCTAAGCCTTCATCATCGGGTATCACACGGCTGAGTTGCCGGAAAAACCATGTCCATGATTCATCATTCTCTGTGTCAACTACCGCAAATGCAATTGGAAATATTTGAAAATTTCCATCTTGTGATGTAGCAATGAGAAGCGTTCCTTTATATTTTCCTTGCAAGAAAGTACCATCAACCACAACAACCTTCCTCATATATGGAAATCCGGTAATGCTAGCACTGAAAGCAAGGAATAAGTACTTGAACCTATTGTTTGCATCGACTTCCAATGCTGTTACAGTTCCAGGATTCGCCAATTTAACCCTATGCAAGTAAGCAGGTAATTCTTGGTATCCACTCTCTGATGAACCCAATACAAGATCTCTAGCAACCATAAGTGTATGACGAGCTTTCCAATACTCCATCTGAAATATACAAATGACATCGACACATTTAATATCAAATAAGGTCAAACAATACAGTAATTTTGAATCAAAAATCGACATTATTTACCTTGATTCCGAAGCTCAAGGACATAGCAGTAGAAACATGACTTGGCATAACACTCTTTTCAACCCCACCAACATAGTCTTTGTACAAGACTCCAAGAATTTCAGGAGTTGCTTGTCGGGAATGAGACGAACGCTCTGTTACGGAGCATGAATATTCAGCCTCATAAACTCGAACAGTAAACTTTGTAGATTCCCCTACTGGTGAAGCTCTAAGTGTCCACGTACAGCCTTTTAGCCAACATTTCACACGTAACAACTCAAGTGTAGATTTAACCACATCAAAATCAAACTTTCTAACAACTGAAAAAATCTTCAGACGTGTCTCCAGTGCATCTTTTGATTCAAAAGTTTGCCCCACGCTAAAGTTAAAAGAGCTCAAGTCAACCCTATCCTGTGGAGAATCTCTCTCTTGTGTCTTTTGAACATTGTCTTGACTCATCTTCGTAGGAGATCCCTGCTCCTCTTCTTCTTTGTCTGGTGGAACCCCATATGACGTAAAGTTCTCGTCATCAGATGTTACACCATCAGAATCGTCGCAGTAATCAAAGCGATCACCCTCTTCATCTATATCTTCTGAATCGCTAGCCAATGGGTCTTCATTTTCTACGGTTTCTTCTGGATCGTCTATACCTTCTCCGACATCGGTTTTCTTCACTTTAAACTCTGCACATAGTCTGATGTTCTCGACTTTGTGAAGACACAAAAATCTCTGAAATTGATTATCGTTTCTTACTTTCACAGGAGGAGTATCTATATTTTCCTTGAATAGATTACGTTTTGGAACAAGGTAAGCCAGTTCCAACTCATGATCTGCGGCATCCACTTCGTAATCCTCATGTATGATCTTCACAAAATCTTCATATGTAGTTTTCTCATTAGCTGTGAGTAATTTACTACCTTGCTCATTGTCAACTTCAAATAACCACTTCTTCCTATCGAATTTCCACTTCCCACAGACGAGAATGATGTGATCCAAGGTTCTGTAAGCAAAAAGGATTGAAGCAAAGTTCAAACCACCATGAAAGAGACAACGTGGTAGAAAAGAAAATAGGGATGAAAAAGATGACGACAGTTACGACAAATAAATTAGACCTAATTGTGATCTTAAACCACTTAAAATAAACCAAAATCTAATTAAACCAAATTTCGCCCAGACCAGCTCGAATTAATTGAATTTTGGATTAATTGAACTAAACCAGAATTCAATCCGAATTTAATTTAGATTGGTTACCTAAACCGAGAATTAAATAAACAAATCTGTCACAACGTAAACTAACAAGTCCGCCGCGTCGTAATTCAACAAGTCTGCAGCATGTGTAAATGGGTGGTAGATTTACTTTAAGTCTACCGTAATAAGAATCGATTTTCGTTAAAAATCGGTCGTAATTCAACAAGTCTGCCATTAGAAAATAAATCGATCGCAAAAATCTGTGGTTTCTTACAAATCTGTTGTGTCATCCGACAGACATATTTAAAAAATCGATTTTCTTTACGAATCGAGCAAAATATAGACAAATCTATTGTGTCATTCGATAGACATATTTAAAAACTCTGTCGTGCGATAGATTTAAATAAATCTGTCGACGACCTAAAAAATTTTAAATTTTTTTTTTCCTATAACTATAGACAGGGGCAATTTTGACCAGAAAAACATTTTAATAATTCTGAAAAAAAATATGAGTCATTCTAGTAATTACACCATTAATTTGAGTCATTCTAGTTTTTCTCCCAACTTTAAATGAATTAACGAAAATTGAGAGCAAAGAGGTTCTTATTCCGAATCTGCGTAGAACTGGTACAAAGAGAGTAGCCGAAGACTTAAGAACGAAAAACCCTAATTGAGACGCAGCTCGCTAACAGAAAACGGAAATATTCCTAAATGCTAATTTTGGTGGTGAGAGCTCTGAAAATCGTGTCCCTTGCTTTTGCCCTAGACCTCTTATTTATATACTCCTCGCCTTGGCAATTCGGTCTTTCCATTTCGCCCAGATTTGACTATATCGCGAATTTTCCATTTTTCTCGATCCTTCCTTTTCTTCCGCGGAAATCTTCTATTTTTCTTCAAACCTGCCTTTTATCTTCAAACTTGACATTTATTTTCCTCCTGCGAGTAAACCGTCAAAACGTTATCGTATCTTTGGGTTAGATTCCGTTAAGATCGCGAGATGGGTTTTTATTGCGTTTTAGGACCTTCCGGGCCGTTCTGCGATAAATCCGTTTTCCGACTTTGTACGGGATCGTTTCCTGATCTGATGCCGTTTTTAGTAAATTCCTCGAGCTAATCGTAAGGTTTTACGATTTACTCGACGTTTTTATTAAAAACGCATTTTTTACGATTTACTCGACGTTTTTATTAAAAACGCGTTTTTTATGATTTCAACGAGAAATCTCGAATAAATCGTATAGTTTAGGCAATGTTCGGTGTTTCGTTTAACCGTTGCGTTTTATACGATTTCCTCGAGTTCTTTGTCGAGAATGCGAAGTTTTATTGTTTTTATCGTAAAACTCGAACGATAGGTCGGATCGAGATGGAACGGGAGACGTTTCGGCCGTGGTTCAGAATGCGACCTTGTCGAAAGACGTACGTTTCGAATCGGGGATGTGGGAGATCGAGGCTCGGGACGTCCATGAAGTCTTTAGTTTGTCCAACGGCGAACTAAGCCGGCCGGCTTAGTTCGACGGTGGACGAACTAGTCGGGACGGGACTAGTTCGCCCACCGGCGAACTAGTCAAGGGCCTCCTAGTTGCGACTAGTTCAAGTTTTACGGCTGTTTTTGTTTTTTGCGGTTTCGTAAAACGATTCTCGAGTTTTATAAAACGATCTTCGAGATTATTTAACGATCTTCGAGTTTTATAAAATGATCTTCGAGTTTTATAAAACGATCTTCGAGTTTTATAAAACGATCTTCGAGTTTTATAAAACGATCTTCGAGTTTTATAAACGATCTTCGAGTTTTATAAAACGATCTTCGAGTTTTATAAAACGTTCTTCGAGTTTTTTAAAACGATTCTTCGAGTTTTATAAAACGGCTTCTCGAGTTTTATAAAACGATCTTCGAGTTTTATAAAACGATCTTCGAGTTTTATAAAACGATCTTTGAGTTTTATAAAACGATTCGAGCTTTATAAAACGGCTTCTCGAGTTTTATAAAACGATCTTCGAGTTTTATAAAACGGCTTCTCGAGTTTTAAACCGTTTTAGAAAACAATCTTTGAGTTTTATAAAACGGCTTCTCGAGTTTTATAAAACGATTCTCGAGTTTTATAAAACGATTCTCGAGTTTTATAAAACGATTCTTCGAGTTTTATAAAACGGCTTCTCGAGTTTTAAGCCGTTTTAGAAAACGATCTTTGAGTTTTATAAAACGGCTTCTCGAGTTTTATAAAACGATTCTCGAGTTTTATAAAACGATTCTCGAGTTTTATAAAACGATTCTCGAGTTTTATAAAACGACTACTCGAGTTTTATAAAACGGTCTGCGAGTTTTAGTTTTATAAAACGACTCCTCGGGTTTTATAAAACTATTCCTTTTGTACTTTTGCGGGGAGTTTTGGCTATTGATTCCGTCGTACCGATTTTGACCCCAACAGTTAGCCCCCCAGCTCGTAAGAGTCGTGAGGTTCTTGCGAGCGGATTGAGCTTGCTTGGCGAGTTTGGTAGGATTAGGCGGAACTTTAATGGCCAAAAGTCCAAGGGTGAATAGTAGGGGTGGGCAAAAAAACCGAAATCCGAAAATCCGAACCGAACCCGACCCGATAAAAAAGAATCCGAACCGATCCGAACCCAACATAAATACCGAATGGATCTTGTTTTACGGTATTTCGGGTTATGGGTTTTATCCGAACCGAACCCGAACTTAAATGGATATCCGAAATAACCCGAAACTTTAAAATTCCAAATAAACTTATATCATACTCAATCTAAATTTTTAATATGTTTCCAAAACACATTAATATATTATTGAGTACCTATAATAATTAGTTATGATATGAATAATTAACTCAAATATTTAGTCTAATATATAGTGTTATTTGGCTGTTACTAATGTTTATGATTGACACTACATTTGAAGTTAAGTTACGAATAAATTTGTTTTGAAGTTTGAATAATGTTGTTTTTAAAATTTTCAATATTACAATTCTTACGTTTATATAATTGTTAATTGTTAACTTTAACTTTTTATGTTTCATTTCATTATGTATGATTTTCGTTCATACACGACTTTGGTTTATCATTAATCATGATCTGTTTAGTGTTGTCACATATAGTTCAATGACAAATCTTATATTGTTGATAGATGAGTTTCATAATATTATTTAGAAGCAGAACAATACGGTTTGTAGAAGCTAAATACACAAATTAATAAAAATATTGTAAATATAGTGAATTTTAATTGAGTATAAATTAGTATTTTTAGAATCGATAACCCAATAAGTATCCGAAACCGAAACTATTTCGGGTTCAACTGGATTTTGGACATGTTACTAAATCCGAACCGAACCCGATTAAACCCGAACCGAATCCGACCCGAATTTTTATAATATCCGAATGGGGCTGAAATTCATGAACCCGAAAACCCGAAACCCGAATGAACCCGAACCGAAACCCGATTGGGACCCCGAATGCCCAGCCCTAGTGAATAGTAAAATTCTTTCCTATAAGTAGATGGAGTAAAATTTTGAATTCTTTACCCCATCTTCTACAACTTATCCAAGAAGTTTTTCTCTCTACTTTCTTTGAGGATCTTCAAACATGTTTTCAGGAAGAAAGACTCGTTCCTCAACTAGTTCCAATTTTCGCAATTCTGAGGGAACGAGTTCGCAGCCTCCAGTTTCGGCTCCGAAACAAGAGTATTCGTCCCCATTAATCGATCCGACGGACCACGAGGCTTTTTGGGCGTTGGGACTTGGGTTCAGTCTTTGTCGGACGTCGATCCAATTTCCGGATATCCGAGCTTGATGCTTTTTAACAGTATCGATTACATGCGCGAATTTTGCCGAGTTCTAGAGGCTGTTGACTTTCGTCTCCCACTTGCCGGGGAGGGCGACAAGGACGCGCCCGAGGGTTTTTTCACATGTTACAACATTTTCTTGCAACAATGCCACCTATGGTTTCCGATCCCGGAAATCATTGTCCATTACCTTCACGGGCTGGGGCTATCGATCAGTCAGCTGACTCCCTCTGGTTTGAGACAACTTGTTTGTCTTCTGACGCTGAGTTACGAGCAGGGAATTACCCTTAACGTTGATCATCTCGAGAGTCTGTTGAAGCCCACGGGGCAATCGCAGAGGATCACTCTATGCCCTCGTGACGAAATTGTTACGGGCTGCTCAACACTTTCTACTTCTTGGAAGAAAAATTTCTTCTATGTTCGTATCGACAGTGCGTCAGTCGAGGAGAGTCGCATTCCGCTTTTTACGACCACATGGGGTCGGAAAGGTACGTGAATCGAGTTCATACGAATCCTCTATATATTTTTTTATTCGTTTTTGTTTTTCCGCAGTGACCAAACCTTTGCCTCCGTATCCCGCGGATCTCCAGAACATCACCACTTCTCTCAAATGTGGTGAAGTCGGTTGGTGCAGTTTTTCTCCGCAACGCGTCCGCCAAGCGGTTGCCCTCTTCCGATCTCGACTCTTTGCGAATTCTCCGATTTACGAAGAGGATCCGTTTATCGGGGAGTTTATTCCGTATGTTCCCTCGATGAGGAGTGGCAAATCAAGCTTCCGAAGGGATAAAAATCCGGTTGTCGAAGATGATGATTCTGAACGTGCGGCTTCTCCTGACAATATTCTCAAGGACTTCCTTGATAGTTAGACGGAAGAAGGCGTCTGGACGAAGGCGGGCAGATCATCGACCTCCCATTTTCCGGACATCGACCATGATCAAGTCCCGGAGTTTATTAGGGGGTCTGAGAAAGCTAAGGAGGTACGTGTGTTTATTGTTTTCTTTTTCGAGCAGTTTTTATGATATCGCTTAATTCTTTTCTTTGGTAGGGTTTCCTTGTCATGAGCCGAGCCCTAGACAGCCGTACCGCTGAAGCTCGCCTTTCCTAGTTTCGAGCGAACATGGCCGAAAAAGAAGTTGCTCGTCTTCGGGGAGAGGTCGAGGCCAACCAAGCCGAAGAAGTGGTTGCGAGGGAGGTTGCTCGCATGAGGGGTGAGTGTGCGGCTAGATCTCGTCGTGCCAAGGAGCTCTCTGACCAAAGGATTCGTCGTGACCGTCGTGCGGGCAAACGAGAGGTTGTCGAGGAGATGAAGGCTCGTCGTGAGCGATTTGCAACCGGTTGTTCGGATGCCGAAGTTGTTCAACGGGCGCATGGTGATTATCGCGAATGTCGCGGGATCGTTCATGGGTTATCCCTAACTCATAATGAAGGGTATTTGTTTGCTAAGGAATTCTCCGCGCGGCGGGAAAGCCTGAATCGGGAAAGAGATATGCAGCCCGAACTTTTCGACCTTAAGGCGCGCATGTGGGATCAATAGAATCCCATTGTGGTGTCGCTGGATTCGGTCGAAGTTGGACCTGGGATCTCAGACGTGGATGGCGAGGTTGACCAGTCCGCGTTTGATGACTTCACTATGTGATGTTCTTGTTTTTATTATTTTGTCGTCGTTTTTCTGGGACTGGACGTTGGCGGCTTTGAATCCCTACCGCTGGGCGGTGTGTATTCGAAGACTTTCTTAATAAAAATATTTTCTAAGTATGGAATTTTGTATTTCGTTTTTAGATGTAGAGGGAAGAGTACGAGTTGTCGTCTCGTATCTAACTCTTGGTGTAAATCGTCCGATTCGTTAACTCGGGAGATTTCGATTTTCGCGAGTGTTTAGATATGGGCGAAGAGACATGCCTTTAGGATCTCGATTCATGTCTTGTGACATTAGCGACCAGTGTGCTGGGTTTAGGGCAAGACCTAGGTTTACTTTCGGATTGGGGCTATGCGATGACTAGTCGGCTTTCGTTTTGCCCGTTGCGATTTTAACCTGACTCCATACCGATTTAGAATCCGCGATAGGTTCTCGGCTTATACGATTTGTATGGTTGGAATCGAGCCTCTCACCGGGAACAATTTCTAAGTTACCCGGAAGTGCTGACCAAAAATTTGGATTTCTTTTATAGCGCGCTATTTTATCCTCGTCGGATGTATGCGGACCGATAGGTCGGTGCGTTTGTTTAGGACGGCTAGCGTGCTCGACGGGGCCAAACGCCGAGCATTCGTGTTTTTATAGTCGCGGACAGACTTGGGGAAATATTTTTCTTTGAGAGTTTAGGCGACGTCTCGCCAGTTCTTTCCGAAAATATTTTGATATGCAAGTTTTTTAGAAAGACGATTAAATAGTTGTTACTGCGGAAGCGACTTTCCGGATTTGCGTTTTCTGATAGTAGCGGAGATATTCTAACTTTGTCTTTATTAAAAATTTCGAAATTTTTTCGATTACAAAGCTAAAAGAAATTTTGTAAAAACAAATTTGGGAGTATACGAATACTCGTATACTCACCCACTCCCCCCCCCCCCCCCCCCGTTTTGGAAGGGGGGATAGCTGAACTCGTCTTTAGGTGAGCTGCCTACGTATTCCTTTCGGAAATCAAGCCATCTCGTAGTTCTGATTGTTTGTGCGAGTGTGCTTACTCGGCTGTCGCAGACTTCTCGATCGCTTCAGTTGCGGGATCGATGTCTTTGTCTGGATTGTCTCCTCCGGTCGAATGGAAGTGATGGGTGCGGAAACTTCTGGTTTCTCGGCCGTTGCTTGCTTTGGGTCGTCTTCTGCGGGCGGTGGCGTGACCCTTGCCCGTTTTGGTTTCACGATTGCTACCGCCAATTGCCTTAGCTTATGTTCGGACAGGAAGCAAGATCGTGATTGTCTTTGGCATCCCCAAATTACCGCGACTCCCGTAAGCGTCGGGAATTTGATGCCCAAGTGATACGTGGACAGAACCGCCTTCATTGAATTTATCCAAGGCGTGCCCATGATTACATTGTAGATGGCCGGGAAAACGACTACCGCGAAGTTAACGATTTTTTTCACTTCTTTTGCGGCAACCGGTAGTCGGATTGATCCTAGGTTCATTGATGTCTCGCCGAAGAAACTAGTCAGCGGTTTTGGAATCGGCTCGACTTCCGAGAGATCGATTCCCATGCGTGCTAGTGCATTACGGAAGATTACATTGACAGTACTTCCGGTATCGACCAAGATCCGTGCAACTTCCAAATCGCTTATTACTAAGTCGATGACGAGAGGATCAGCGTGAGGTTGGTCGATTCCGCCGGTTTCAGCGTCGTCGAATGAGATCACTCCTTTTGGAGAGTCATCCGTCGGCACCTTCCAACTCGAGCCGGTTTCGGCTTTGCGTTGGTAGGATTTTATAGACGAGACAGTGTCGTTGTAGTACTGCGATTCGCCGATAATCATGTTGATTTTTCGGCGGTTAGCGTCATTACCCTTCTCGTCTTGTCTTCGTCCGCGCTTTTCGCCAGACTGGTTTCCCTGAGGCGGAGTTTCTGCGTGCGCGTTCCTGTCGTTCTTCGGAAGGCGATCCGAATTGCGGAAGAGATCCTTGACACTAGATATCTCGGAAAGTTCTCCCGCGACGAATTTTGCGGCAAGTCTGGCGCCGAGAACTTTGCAGTTAACGGTAGAATGCCCGCGGGTTTGGTGGAAGCCGCAGAAAGAATTCTCATCATAATTCAAATTTCTCGTCCACGTGTTACCCGTAGTTCGCCCTTGCTCCGAACCGGAGTTGATGGCGTAGTTATACGCCCCTTGGAGATCCTGTCCCTCGTGATGGACGAATTTGTCGTTACGAGAGTTCCTCTTTTTCTGCTTCTGCTCGGACGCGTTATCCTTCGCGGATGTTTTCGTCGGCTTATGCTTCTCGGACAGGATTTTAGTCTCTTCTTCGATGGTTATGAAGTCAGTGGCTTTGTGGAGCGCATCCTGGATCGTCCGCGGTTTCTCGAGAGTTATCCACTTGCAGAATTTCGATTTATACCAGAGCGATTTCCTTAACGCGTTGATGGCGGCTTTGTCGCTGATTCCGCTAACCCTAGCCATGACGAGTTTGAATCTGCTCATGAAATCGCGGAGAGATTCGTCCTCCTTCTGCACCAAGCTCCAGAAGTCGGCGTCGGAGGTTTCCGGGTTAATGAACATCGAGTACTGCTTCAGGAATTCCGAGGCCAGTCGACGGAAACTTCCGATCGAATTTCGCCTAAGTTTGGCGAACCATTCGAGCGCGGCTCCTTCTAGGTTTTCGACGAAGAGGCGGCAGTAGCCTGCATCTTTTTCGTGGTCCTTGAGCTTGGCTCGTCCCATGGTGATCTGGAACGCTTGTAGGTGCGCTTTGGGATCGGACGTCCCGTCGTAAGTCAGCACCTTAAGTTTTCCGTGATCGGGTAGTTTGATCTCGGTGATGCGGGCCGTGAAGGGCGTTTTCTGAGACTCGTACAATAGCCGATCAATCTTGGGTGCGGCGCTGGTAGCGTGGTGAATCTGAGATTTCACCGCTTTTACCGCTGCGGCCGTTTTGGTGATATACTCGCGGAGATCGCGAATATCGGTCAGACCGCCAGCAGTTTGCCGACCTTGTCGGCGTTTGCCGCGAGTGACTGATATCGCTCCTCGGCGGTTTTTGCGTATCGCGCGAAGTCGAGTTCCCCTTCGTCTCCAGTAAAAGAACGTTTGGGAAAAGACTCCGGTAGAGGACTTCGAGTCTTTCTTCTCCTAGGATGGACATCAGCGTCTTCGTCCGATGAATCGGCCTGGTCGCTTGTCTCAAGGTTAACCCTTTCGATGCCGTCGCCCTCGGCGGGGGCGAATTGCTCGGGTTTTCGTGGTTAGGGTTTCTACCCGTTTTGCGAGCGAACCGATGAGCTTTTCCTGCTCTTCGGTGTAAGATAGATCCGACACCCCCTCCTTCTAGCGCCAAACTGTGGGAAGCGAAATCCATCTACTGTCAAATAATCGTAAATAAGGAAACTTCGGGAAAATCCTAAGTTTCCAGAGGAACCGGCTATCTGCAGAACCGCACAACGAAGATTAAGATAACAAAAAACTTAGAAACTTTAAATGAATAAACGAAAATCGAGAGCAAAGAGGTTCTTATTCCGAATCTGCGTAGAACTGGTACAAAGAGAGTAGCCGAAGACTTAAGAATGAAAACCCTAATTGAGACGCAGCTCGCTAACAGAAAACGGAAATATTCCTAAATGCTAATTTTGGTGGTGAGAGCTCTGAAAATCGTGTCCCTTTCTTCTGCCCTAGACCTCTTATTTATATACTCCTCGCCTTGGCCCAGATTTGACTATATCGGGAATTTTACATTTTTCTCGATCCTTCCTTTTCTTCCGCGGAAATCTTCTATTTTTCTTCAAACCTGCCTTTTATCTTCAAAATTGACATTTATTTTCCTCCTGCGAGTAAACCGTCAAAACGTTATCGTATCTTTGGGTTAGATTCCGTTAAGATCGCGAGATGGGTTTTTACCGCGTTTTAGGACCTTCCGGGACGTTCTGCGATAAATCCGTTTTCCGACTTTGTACGGGATCGTTTCCTGATCTGATGCCGTGTTTACAAAATTCCTCGAGCTAATCGTAAGGTTTTACGATTTACTCGACGTTTTTATTAAAAACGCGTTTTTTACTATTTACTCGACTTTTTATTAAAAACGTTTTTTTATGATTTTAACAAGAAATCTCGAATAAATCGTATTGTTTAGGCAATTTTCGGTGTTTCGTTTAACCGTTGCCGTTTCATACGATTTCCTCGAGTTCTTTGTCGAGAAAGCAAAGTTTTACGATTTTTATCGTAAAATTCTAACGATAGGTCGGATCGAGATGGAACAGGAGACGTTTGGCCGTGGTTCAGAATGCGACCGTGTCGAAAGACGTACGTTTCGAATCGGAGATGCCGGAGATCGAGGCTCGGGACGTCCAGGAAGTATTTAGTTCGTCCAACGGCGAAATAAGCCGGCCGGCTTAGTTCACCGGTGGGCGAACTAAGCCAAGCTGGCTTAGTTCGCCGGTGGGCGAACTAGTCAAGGGCCTCCTAGTTCGCCCATCGGCGAACTAGTTGCGACTAGTTCGCGTTTTATAGCTGTTTCGTTTTTTTGCGGTTTTGTAAAACGATTCTCGAGTTTTATAAAACGATCTTCGAGTTTATAAAATGATCTTCGAGTTTTATAAAACGATCTTTGAGTTTTATAAAACGATCTTCGAGTTTTATAAAACGATCTTCGAGTTTTATAAAATGATCTTCGAGTTTTATAAAACGATCTACGAGTTTTATAAAACGAACTTCGAGTTTTATCAAAACGATTCTTCGAGTTTTATAAAACGGCTTCTCGAGTTTTATAAAACGATCTTCGAGTTTTATAAAACGATCTTCGAGTTTTATAAAACGATTCTTCGAGCTTTATAAAACGGCTTCTCGAGTTTTATAAAACGATCTTCGAGTTTTATAAAACGATCTTTGAGTTTTATAAAACGGCTTCTCGAGTTTTATAAAAGTATCTTTGAGTTTTATAAAACGGCTTCTCGAGTTTTATAAAACGATTCTTGAGTTTTATAAAACGATTCTCTAGTTTTATAAAACGATTCTTCGAGTTTTATAAAACGACTTCTCGAGTTTTATAAAACGGTCTGCGAGTTTTATAAATGACTTCGAGTTTTATAAAACGACTCCTCGGGTATTATAAAACTATTCCTTTTTAATTTTGCGGGGAGTTTTGGCTATTGATTCCGTCATACCGATTTTGACCCCAACAATGTATATACGAGTATTCGTGTACTCCCAAATTTTAAAATATTCGCTTTGTAATCGAGATTTTTTAAACCTTTTAATAAAGACAAAGTTAGAATATTATAAAATCTCTCTACTATCGAAAAGCGTAAAAACAAATTCCAGACATCCGGAAATTACTTCTGCAGTAACAACTACAAAATCATTTCGACGAAAAACTTATACACCAAATATTTTCTAAAAGAACAGGCGAGACGTCGCCTAAAGTGTTAGAAAAATATTTCGCAAAAAGTCTGTCCGCGACTATAAGATTACAAACGCTCGGCGATTGGCCCCGTCGAGCGCGCTAGCCGTCCTAAACAAACGCAGCGACCCACTGGTTCACATAAATCTGACTAGTATAAAATAGCACGCTATAAAAGAAATCCAAATTTTTGGTCAGCACTTCCGGGCAACTTAGAAATTGTTCCCGGTGAGTCGCTCGATTCCAACCAGACGAATCGTATAAGCCGAGAACCTATCGCGGATTCTAAATCGGTATGGAATCGGGTTAAAATCGCAATAGGCAAAACGAAAGCCGACTAGTCATCGCACAGCCTCAATCCGAGAGTAAACCTAGGTCTTGCCCTAAACCTAGCACACTGGTCTCTAACGTCTCAAGGCATGAATAGAGATCTTAAAGGCATGTATTTTCGCCCACATCTAAACACTCGCGAAAATCGAAACACTCTCGAGTAAACGAACCGGACGATCTACACCACGAGTTAGATGCGAGACAACAACTCGCACTCTTCCCTTCACATCTAAAACGAAACACAGATTTCATACTTAGAAAATATTTTTATTAATATTATTCGTTCAAATACTCGCCGCCCAGCGACAGGGATTCAAAGCCACCAACGGCCAGTCCCAAAAAAAAAACATTACAACGACATCATACTACAAAAGCATCATTCATCGAAATTACAAAACTCGAACGCCGAGCTTTGGCCGGCGCTAACATCAATCCACGGCTGATCAACTTGACCACTCACATCTGGGATCTCCGGCCCAACCTCTACTGAATCCTGCGACACAACAATAGGAGTCAATTTCTCCCACATTCACGCCCTAAGATCAAAGAGTTTGGCTGCATATCTCTCTTCCCATCCAAACGCTCCATCTACGGGGGAAACTCTTTAGTATACGAGTAACCCTCATTCTGAGTGAGGGTTAACCCGTTAACGACACTGCGACACTCAAGATAATCGCCGTTGGCCCGCTGAGCAACCTCAACATTCGAGTAGCTGGTCGTAAATTGTTCACGACGAACCCTCACTTCCGGTATTGACCAGGATTCGAGCAACTTCTAAGTCGCTTATCACTAAGTCAATAACAAGGGGGTCGGCGTGTGGTTGGTCGATTCCGCCGGTTTCAGCGTCGTTGAACGAGATTACCCCCTTTTGAGTGTCATCCGACAGCACCTTCCAACTCGAGCCGGTTTTGGCTTTGCGTTGGTAGGATCTGACAGACGAGACGGTGTCGTTGTAATACTGCGATTCACCGATAATAATGTTGATTTTTTGGTGGTTAGCGTCGTTGCCCTTCACGTCTTTCCTTCATCCGCGTTTTTCGCCCGACTGGTTCCCCTGAGGCGGAGTTTCTGCTCGTGAGTTCCTGTCGTTTCTGGGGAGGCGGTCTGAATCGCGGATGAGGACCTTGACGCTCGATATCTCGGAGAGTTCTCCCACGATCAGTTTTGCGGTAAGCCTGGCGCCGAGAACTTTGCAGTTCACGGTAGAATGTCCACGGGTTTGGTGGAGGTCACAAAAAGAATTCTCATCGTAATTCGAATTTGTCAACCACGTGTTACCGATAGTTCGCTCTTGCTCCGATCCGGAGTTAATGGCGTAGTTGTGCGCCCCTTGGAGATCCGGCCCCTCTTGATGGACGAACTTGTCGTTACGAGAGTTCTTCTTTTTCTTCTTTTGCTCGGACGCGTTATCCTTTGCGGATGTTTTCGTCAGCTTATGCTTTTCGGACAGGATTTTAGTCTCCTCCTCAATGGTTATATAATCGGTAGCCTTATGGAGCGCGTCCTGGATCGTCCGCGGTTTCTTGAGAGTTATCCATTTGCCGAACTTCGACTTGAACCAGAGCGATTTCCTTAACGCGTCGATGGCGGCTTTGTCGCTGATTCCGCTAATCCTAGCCATGACGAGTTTGAATCTGCTCATGAAATCGCGGAGGGATTCGTCCTCCTTTTGCGACAAGCTCCAGAGATCAGCGTCGGAGGTTTCCGGATTGATGAACATCGAGTATTGCTTCAGGAATTCGGAGGCGGGAATTCCGCCTAAGTTTGGCGAACCAGTCGAGCGCTGCTCCTTCGAGGTTTTTGACGAAAAGACGGCAGTAGCCTGCATCCTTTTCGTGATCCTTGAGTTTGGATCGTCCCATGGTAATCTGGAAGGCTTGCAGGTGCGCTTTGGGGTCAGACGTCCCGTCGTAGGTTGGCACCGTAAGTTTCCTGAGATCGGGCAGCTTGACCTCGGTGATGCGAGCCGTGAAGGGCGTTTTCCGAGATTCGTACAGTAGCCGATCGATATCGGGTGCGGCGATGGTAGCGTGATGAATCTGAGATTTCACCGCTTTTACCGCTGCGGCCGTTTTAGTGATGTACTCGCAGAGATCGCGAATCTCGGTCAGATCGCCATCAGTTTTCCGACCTCGTCGGCGTTTGCTGCGAGTAACCGGAGATCGCTCCTCGGCGGTTTTTGCGTATCGCGCAAAGTTATGTTCCTCCTCGTCTCCAGTAAGAGAACGCTCGGGAGAAGACTCTGGTGGAGGGCTGCGAGTTTTTCTTCTCCTAGGATGGACGTCAGTGTCCTCGTCTGACGAGTCGGCTTGGTCGCTCGTTTCTAGGTTAACCCTTTCGATGCCGTCTCCCTCGGTCTCCTGTTCGCGAGTAGGAGGTTTTTCTGATTCGTTTAGTGTTGCGTCAGGGTTGTCTTTTTTGGAATCCTTCTTCGGTAAGTTACCCTGCTCGGTTCTGGGGTGATCCATAGGAGTCGCGAAATCGAGCCTCCTTCTGTGGATCTTAGTAGTTCCGCGGGGGCGAATTGCTCTGGTTTTCGTCGTTAGGGTTTCGACCCGTTTTGCGAGCGAACCGATGAGCTTTTCCTGCTCTTCAGATTTTTTGTTAAACTAGGAAAGCATTTTTTCGATGGTCTCGGCGTTAGGGTTTGTAGCGTTGGCCGCGGACGCATCTTGTGGTGGTGGTGGTTTATCAACGTTGTCGCTGTTCGTTGCGAGTTTGTTGGTAACCAGTCATCGTTTCTTCGTTGGACATGTTGCGGCTTCGGTGTAAGACAGATCTGAGCCCCCCCCCCCTCCTTCTAGCGCCAAAGTGTGGGAACCGAAATTCACCTACTGTCAATGAATCGTAAATAAGGAAACTTTGAGTAAACCCTAAGTTTCCAGAGGATCCGGCTATCTGCAGAACCGCACAATGATATTTAAGAAAACGATGAACTTAAAATTAAAGTAAGGATGAACAAGATTGAGAGCAAGAAGGTTTTATTCTGAATCTGCGTAAGAACGGTTACAACGATAGTGGCCTTAGCTGCGTGAGCTGTCGGCTAAGACCGAAAACCCTAGTTGAGACGCAGCTCGCTAACAGAAAACGGAAATATTCCTAAATGCTAAGTTTAGTGGTGAAAGCTGTGAAAATTGTGTCCCTGCTTTTTCCCTATGCCTCTTGCTTATATACTCCTCTTCTTGGCGGTTTAGTCTTTCCATTTCGCCCAGATTCGAGTTTATCGGAAATCTTCCATTTATCTCGATCCTTCCTTTTTTCCCGCGGAAATCCTCTATTTATCTTCAAACTTGCCATTTATCTTCAAACATGACATTTATCTTCCTTCTGCGAGTTAACCGTCAAAATGTTATCGTATCTTCGGGTTAGATTTCGTTAAGATCGCGAGATGGGCTTTTATCGCGTTTTAGGACCTTCCGGGCCGTTTTGAGATAAATCCGTGTCACGACTTTGTACGAGATCATTTCCTGATCCAATGCCGTTTTTAGTAAATTCCATGAGTTAATCGTAAAGTTAAGCAACGTTCGTTTCTTAGTTAATCATTGCCGTTTTTACGATTCACTCGACATTTTTATTAAAAACGCGTTTTTTTACGATTTTTACGAAAAAAATAAATCGTTTAGTTTTGGCGATGTTCGGTGTTTCGTTTAACCGTTGCCGTTTTATATGATTTCCTCGAGTTCTTTTCGAGAAAACAAAGTTTTACGGTTTTTATCGTAAAACTCGAACGATAGGACGGATCGAGCCGAAACAGAAGACATTTCGACCGTGGTTCGGAACACGACCGTGTCGAAGGACGTTAGCCTTAAATCGTAGATGCGGAAGATTGAAGCTCGGGATGGTCGGTTCGACGTACGGCGAGCCGAACTGGACCGGTTCAGCTCACCGTTTGGCGAGCTGCCCGGAAAGCTTCTAGCTCGCCTAATGGTGAGCTAGTCGGGACAAGACTAGCTCGCGTTTTACAGCGGTTTTGGTTTTTCACGGTTTTGTGCTTAACTCGGACGATCGTGTAATCGACGTTTGTTTCGTTTTTCCGAGATAACGATCTTCCGAGTTTTCCTTGGATTTCCTTTGTTCGGAAATCTCTTTTGGATTTATAAAACGATTTCTCGAGTTTTATAAAACGATTTCTCGAGTTTTATAAAATGATTCTTCGAGTTTTATAAAACAATTTCTCGAGTTTTATATAACGATTTCTCGAGTTTTATAAAACGATTTCTCGAGTTTCATAAAACGATTTCTCAAGTTTTATAAAACATATTTTTATTTTTACTTTTGCGGAGACTTTTAGACATTGATTCCATCGTGACCGATTTTGACACCAACAATATTGTAGGAAGTTGGTGGTGAATACATGGTTGTCATGTACCAGCGTTGCAAAAGTTAGCAACAATGATTCTATCTTTAACATCTAGTTCATCTGGTTGTGAAAGGAATTGGAGTGCTTTTGAAGGAGTCGGTGTTTTCTGGTTATATATATATGCCTGTTTTCTGAAATTAGTTTGTTGACTTTGTGGGGTTCCTTACTTCTTTCTTGCAGATTCATACTAAAAACAGGAATAGACTAGATGTTAATCGACTTAATTGTCTAGTTTATATCCAATTCAACGCTAAGGTTTCAACAAACAAAAAAGGATCAAAGAGAAAGATGTTGATGTTCTTCTTGAAGATGGAGATGAAAGTAACGCACAAGAATGGCTTGTGGAGGACGAAGCGCTTAATGATGAACTTGGTTATCAAGTTCCAAATGATTTCAATTCTGACGAAGAGCTTGACATTGTCAATGATATTGAATTTGAATTTGATAATGAACAGGTGGTGAATGTGGATGGGATTGCAGACGAAGAAACTTAGTGCTTTTGGTTTGCCTTATACGTTTAGTTTTCTATATTTTATTGAACATTGGTTTATTTGAGTTTTATTGTTTTATTGAACTTACAGCTTCTTGTTTTATCATATTATAATTATAACAGAGTTTTTTGCCATTATGTATTTTGTATTTTACTAGTTATATTTATTTTGAAAATTTTACTATACCAAAATGCAGCATAAATCTAAAAATAATAAAACAACATATGAATATATCGATAAATCTAGGCCCCGAGTTAATACGCATAGGCCCCGATTAATACGCCTAGGCGCTAGACCCCTATTGAACGCCTAGATACCGCCTAGCGATTTTTAGAACATTGATCCTGACTATACGAAAGATTTTTCGCGTAAGTAACGGGCGATGAATTTAGTAAATCAACACGACGCATCGGGATAAAAATGTTTCCGCAGTTTTTTTGAGAAACCTTTTCGCTTTGTTTTTTGATTCTTCGGTGATAGTTTCTTGGAGTCACTCACGGAGTTTTTCCAAAGGTTGTTTCGCCGAAAGAAAATCGCAAAATGTTTTAGCGGGTTTCTTGAGCGGAATGAATCACTTGACCAGCAATAGGATCAGTCGGCGAGCAGGGAGGACGTGTTCTCTATTTCTGCTTTGTGTTCTCGATTTTTCTTTTGCCGCGAATATTCTCGACATTATTCCGTGACTCAATTGGAAAAAGAGAGCAATGCTTCGATACCTAAAGATTTCTCGTATAATTTTTTGCTTCTTATACGAAACTTGTTTGGTCAAGTATGAAAAGATCTTTAGGACTTCGGCAAATCATCGAGTTTCCGTTCTGTAGTTTCGAGAGGTTTTTTAACCGCATGATTGTGACGAGAGATGCTGTATAGTCCTCGAGATTAATTCCCAGACGATTTGACGAGGCATCGAATTGTCCGAATATTTCCGATTGGTCAATTAAAGACCATGGTGGATTGATGATGACTTGGTGTATGTATGATTTACTAAAATTTCTAGGAGCGAGTCGGTTTTAAGACGACGTCAGCGTCTCTAGCTCCTTATTTCTTTGGGAAATGAGATGAGTACGCTTGAATGCATGGCGATCGATTCTCGGTTGTACGAGAGATTGGATTGGTTTGCGAGTTATGCCTGGACAGTTAGAAAACAATAGATCGAGATAGACAAAAATTGATTACGACTTAGCATGGTAGACTATCCCCCTAAATTCTAAGTTCCCTAGGCAGTTTACAAGACGTTTTCATTCCTTTCCTACGAAAAATTAGAAGTCTAATAAAATTTTCAAGTCGGTCATACCTTAGTTTCATCGACGATTTGGGACTTTCCATTCTTCGTTATTCTCGCGTCTTCTGACTTTTTCTTGTACGAATCGGTTTTGATGAAATACCGACGAGAGTTTCGGATTGAAGAATGGATTTCGACATCCGAGTATATGTTCTCGTTTCCTCGTACTGCTGGTTTTACTTAACTGACTAGGTGGGCTTCGTATATTATTTGAAAAATCAATCACATGTTTATGATTAGATTTTTTCGACTTAACGTTGCAGAGTTTCGTAAAACCAGATTGTGTTTAGAGAGTTCAAATCTCTCGTATAGTTTAGGCCACTTGGGTGTTAAGTCGACCGTTGCCGTTTTAGTTCGCCTGCTGGCAAACTAAGCCAAGTCGGCTTAGTTCGCCAATAGGCGAACTAGTCGGGGAGTTCCTAGTTCGCCTGCTGGCAAACTAGTCGGGGACCATCTAGTTCGCCCGCTGGCGAACTAAGCCAAGCTGGCTTAGTTCGCCAGCAGGCGAACTAGTCGGGAAGCTTCTAGTTCGCCAGCAGGCGAACTAGTCGTGACTAGTTCGTGTTTTGTGGCAGTTTCGGTTTTTCGCGGTTTTGTAAAACAATTTCTCGAGTTTTATAAAACGATTCTCGAGTTTTATGAAATGATCTTTGAGTTTTATAAAACGATCTTAGAATTTTATAAAATGGCTTCTCGAGTTTTATAAAACGATCTTCGAGTTTTATAAAACGGTTTCTCGAGTTTTATAAAACGATCCTCGAGTTTTATAAAACAATCTTCGAGTTTTATAAAACGGCTTCTCGAGTTTTATAAAACAATCTTCGAGTTTTAAAAAACGATCTTTGAGTTTTATAAAGCGGCTTCTCGAGTTTTATAAAACGATTTTCGAGTTTTATAAAACGGCTTCTTGAGTTTTATAAAACGATCTTCGAGTTTTATAAAACGTCTTCTCGAGTTTTATAAAACGATCCTTGAGTTTTATAAAACGATCTTCGAGTTTTATAAAACGGCTTCTCGATTTTTATAAAACGATCTTCGGTTTTATAAAACGATCTTCGAGTTTTATAAAACGGCTTGTCGAGTCTTATAAAACGATCTTCGAGTTTTATAAAACGGATTCTCGAGTTTTATAAAACGATCTTTGGGTTTATAAAATGACTTCGAGTTTTATAAAACGACTTCTTGGGTTTTATAAAATGACTTCGAGTTTTATAAAACGACTTTTTGGGTTTTATAAAATGACTTATAGTTTTATAAAACGACTTCTTGGGTTTTATAAAACTATTCCTTTTGTATTTTTGCGGGGAATTTTGGCTATTGATTATGTCGTACCGATTTCGACCCCAACATATTTTATAATACTAATATTTTTCTAAAGATAACTTTTATAATAATCGACCCTATAAAGGTATCCAAATTTGCATAGTATTTACCTAGTAAATGTTTTTTGGATCACGTTTCATCGTTCAGTAGTTATGGTTGGTTAAGAAAACATTCATTGAAAAAAATTCAGTTTTAGAAATCCGAAACGTTAGGAGAAGACTCTTGCCACTACATGCAGCACAAAATATGCATTATGAACAGTGAAAAGTATGATTCACTACTTCACATATCAATGTTTTGGAACTAATTGTAAGAATTTGATAGCTATATATATTTCAAAATCAAGAGGATTGTCCTTTTTCATTAGAACTAAAGGTACTAGCAACTCTATAGCAATGTAAACAAGTATTAGTTTGTGAATGATTTAATATATTTTAAATAATAAACATCAAACCTAATAATTATTAGAAAAATTACTTTATAGGTTTGTCGCTGAACTTCATGCCTTAGCAGCTGCCGAATTGATGTCCTCTTTAAGTGGATGAATTCAACTCCTTTCTATAGGTTAGGAACCTCATATTTATAGTTCTGAGTTTTTTGTAAGGAAATCTCGTAGTTGTAAGTATATCACAGGTTAGGAACCTCATATCAAGAGTTTTCTCCTCATATTCGATCTACTCATAGTTGTAAGTAGATCAGAAAGGGCCACTGCAATAAATCAAAAGTTTTTGATATGTTGATTTAATTCAATTGCAAGAATCACATTTTAAAGGAAATCATGTCATCGCCGAAAGAAGACTAATTCAAAAACATGATTTTAGGAAAAACACTTTCAGAAAATTTACAAGAATCTTCGAGATTACTTTATAAAAAACACTGCAAAACGAGATGAGTTTGTATTCTTTCATGACTTGCCCCTTGCCGTATAAAACTCGAGAAGCCGTTTTATAAAACTCGAAGATCGTTTTATAAAACTCGAGAAGCCGTTTTATAAAACTCAAAGATCGTTTTATAAAACTCGAAGATCGTTTTATAAAACTCGAGAAGCCGTTTTATAAAACTCGAAGATCATTCTATAAAACTCGAGGATCGTTTTATAAAACTCGAGAAACCGTTTTATAAAACTCGAAGATCGTTTTATAAAACTCGAGAAGCCGTTTTATAAAACTCGAAGATCGTTTCATAAAACTCGAGAATCGTTTTATAAAACTCGAGAAATCGTTTTACAAAACCGCGAAAAACCGAAACCGCCACAAAATGCGAACTAGTCACGACTAGTTCGCCAGCAGGCGAACTAGACGGTCCCCGACTAGTTCGGCTGCTGGCAAACTAAGCCAGAAGCTTCCAACTAGTTCGCCAGCAGGCGAACTAAAGATTTCCCGGATCTCCCGCATCCTCGATTCGAACCTTACGTCCTTCGACACGGTCACATTCTGAACCACGGCCGAAATCTCTCTCGTTTCGTCTCGATCCGACTTATCGTTCGAATTCTACGATAAAAACCGTAAAACTCCGCTTTCTCGAAAAGAACTCGAAGAAATCGTATAAAACGGTAACGGTTAAGCAAGACACTGAACATCGCCTAAACTATACGATTTATCCGAGATTTTTCGTTAAGATCATAAAAAATGCGTTTTTAATAAAAAAACGTCGAGAAAATCGTAAAAACGGCATCGGATCAGGAAACGGTCTCGTAAAAAGTCGTAAAATGGTTTTTATCGTAAAACGGCCCGAAAGGTCCTAAAACACGATAAAAACCCATCTCGCGATATTAACGAAATCAAACCCGAAGATACGATACCGTTTTGGTGGTTTACTCGCAGACAGAAGATTAAAGTTAAATTTGAAGATAAATAGAAGATTTCCGTGGAAGAAAAGGAAGTATCGACAGAAATGGAAAATTCCCGATATTTTCGGTTTCGGGCGAAATGGAAAGACTAAAACCGCCTAAGGAGGAGTATATAAGCAGGAGGCATAGGGCAGAAGCTGGGACACGATTTTCAGAGCTCTCACCACCAAAATTAGCATTTAGGAATATTTTCGTTTTCTGTTAGCTAGCTGCGTCTCAACTAGGATTTTTCGTTCTTAGACTTTTCGGCTACTCTTTTTGTACCAGTTCTTACGCAGATTCGGAATAAGAACCTCTTTGCTCTCAATTTCGTTCATTCTCTTTTAAATTCTAAGTTTATCGTTCTCTTAATCTTCGTTGTGCGGTTCTGCAGATAACTGGTTCCTCTGGAAACTTAGGGTTTTCCCGAAGTTTCTTTTTTTACGATTTATTAACAGTAGGTGGATTTCGGTTCCCACTATATAATTTGTGTGTTTTAATTAAAATTTATTTTTAAGTACTTAAACAAACAATGAAATGACACATGGCTTTTATCGATTCTCAAGGGAAGACAATTTATTTCCACACCAAAACTATCATATAGTAACAAATGTACATAATCTCTTAACCTATGCGTGATTGCACATAGTTTAAGTATGACAACTTATTTTCACATACGATAAAAGTTTGAAATCCGTTTTCACATAAACTTTGAAAAATGAACTAATATCAACGAATGACAGTTTAAGATTGGTTAGTGTTTTCTATTTTTAAACTTAACCAATGACTAACCAAACTAAACTCAAAAAGACCTGATTATAACATGATATGTGAATATAACCGGATTAAATCTACCTAATACAATTTGATCTGATAAACCGACCCAAGACCTGAATTAAGCCAATCAGAAACCCTAAAATCCTAAATCCCCCAATCATCTTCCTTTCTCTCTCGCGCGAAGGAAAACAGAGCTCTTCCAGGTCGTTGCTCCTCCCCTTGGCTTCAGTCAGGTAATTTCAACATCTCTCTCTTTACTTGAACTCTCATATTCATTACTCATATTTTCTGGGTTTTTCACTGTGGGAAGCGAAATATCTTCTCTCGATTTTAAGACTTTAAGGTCCTAAAGGATGAAATCGATTTAGGATCAACGGGATTCAGGTCGGGTTTAAATTGAACGTACTTGGATCTTTGTTTGGGTATTGTGCCAATATCAACCGATACAAACTGGTTTACTATCGGTTAATATCATACACCATTAAAACAAAGCCAAATCCTGATCTCTGTAGAAACAGGTTTTGAACTTTTATCTTGTATGGAAATAAATTGTTATATTTAAACTGCGTGTAATTATGCTGAGGTTGAAAGATTGTGTACATTTGTTACTATATGATAGTTCTTGTGTGGAAATAAATCGTCTTCCTGGTTCTTAAACAATAAACTTTGACAATTTACTTTGAGAATTTTTTTCTCTCTCTCCAATTTTCTCTGTTTTTGCCTTTTCTTTCTAAATTAGTGAGATATCCATTAAAACTCATTACTGGGCATGCTCGTATGATTTATGTTAAATGAGTATTTTGGCTTAATTTTCACTCTTGTTCTGACAAAAGTTCGTCTCATAACATGTTGAACATTCCCTTTCTTCGCGGCTAACAATCTCTAAATATATTTTCATTAATAAACCACTTCTGTTATTAAATTAGTATATATATACATCTATACTATTAAAACTGAATTACTTTTTGGTATTTTTAGTACTGTTTGGAAATAAAAATACCATAATAAATGATAACTGATTGAAAACGTGGATAGCAAATTAAGTATTTTCTTTTATTTGCACATTTAGCTATTGAATTTATAATAAATTAAATACTTTTTTGTATTTCTTTTTATTTACAGATTCTGTTACTACATTTATTAACATAAATTTAAATTAATTAGTTACAACAATTTTTTTTTCTTTGTGATGAAAATAAAGACACAAATTGAAATATATAGTATATAAGTACTAAATAATTTTAAATATAGTATTACCTTATTTAATTTAGTCAAATATAAAAAATTTAAAATTCAGTTTTCAAGAAAATAAAATATCATAAAGTTAATGATAATTTATAAAAAACTAATGCAAAAAATTAATTTTTAGTATGTTATTTCATTTTAAAATAAATTAACAAAAATAAAATGTTAATATATGAATAATACAATTACATCAAATTACATCAAGTTATAAAATTTCTAATACAATATTATGTAAAAATAAAAATATTATTATTTAATATTTATATTATAAAATAATATATTATACTCTATTTGTAAATTACAAAACATTAAAATATATTTTTTTTATAAAATAAACAATTTATGAATTAACATCGAACACAAGTTAAATAACAACCGTACAGGGGTGCGAGTTAAGTTCTAGTTCTCATTAATACATCACTTTCTGGAACCAACAGACGATAGAGAAATTTCAGTGTAATTTACACATTTTCTCTGTTGGATTGATTATCAATATTGAAAATTTATATATTATTTATGGCCATATATAACACTTTCAGGCTTTTAGTCGATGTTTTAATGAAGATATAAGTGGTCCGCAAATAATGTATAAAATTAAAATATTCATAAGCTATCCAACAGAGAAAATTATGTGTGAACTGAATTTTCTATAGATCTTTATTTTTGTTCATTCATATTCTAGTGGACAGTAGATATAGTACAAGAAGAGATAGAAACTGTAGGCCACACATATATTGAGGCCATGAGGCAAGTTTCCACGGCCAAACCGTAACAAAAAAACATTAAAAAAGAAAGAGAAGAAACAAACAACAAAGTATCTTGAAACGCAGTACGCCATGGCTTCTCCAGCTTCCACTTATGCTCGAACTTCATGCATTTGTTTTCCAAAAATCCAAAACAGCAAGCAATTCACTGACAGGATGGGAGCATTTAGAAATATAACGAGAAGAAGAGTGAGGCTTATTCACGCATCACAAGGTCCAACAAAACCACCAAAACCATTACCTGGAGTAGACACAAGAATCCACTGGGAAAACCCCGACGATGGGTGGATAGGTGGAGGATCCGACCCGATCAAACCTGACGATACCAATCTTTTCAGTGACGACAAATTTTCGGAGCTAATCAAAGACTCTTTTGATTCTCATTACCAGTAAGACCTCAAGATACTTGTATTTTCCAAATCAAATTATAAATGGTATCTGTATCATTGTCAGATTCTTGGGTGTTTCCACGGATGCTGATCTTGAAGATATAAAATCTGCTTACCGGAGATTATCGAAAGAATATCATCCAGACACAACTTCGTTACCACTTAAAACAGCTTCAGACAAGTTCATGAAACTAAGAGAAGTCTACGATGTTTTGAGCGACGAGGAGAGTAGGAGATTCTATGACTGGACACTGGCTCAGGAGGTTGCGAGTCGTCATGCTGAGAAGATGAGAATGAAGCTTGAGGATCCGAAAGAGCAAGAATTTCGGAATTATGAATCTATACCCGATATGGTTGATCGGTTAGGTGGAAGGAACATGGAGCTTAGTGATCAAGCCATGACTACTCTTACGTTCGATGTTTTGATCATTGTATTTGCGGTTTGTTGTATAGTGTATGTGGTTGTCTTTAAAGATCCTTATTACTAGGTAAGGAGCTATATACAGGGAAGTTGAAATTCAGGGAAATATTTATAGGTGGAAAATGGAACATTTATAGATTATAACATAATCTGATTACACGCGGTCGTTTAGCTGTAGTTATAGATTCGGTGACATCGGTATTTAATAAAGAGAGAATTACCATAACAGACACATTTGTTTTTTTCTTTATCTTACAAGATACAAACTCCTTTTAACACACATTTATGAAATCTTGATATATTGTGGACAACTATATCCCTAACTCATGATTTGTTGTTGTTTCGTTTAGTTAGAAAAAGTAAAATAACGGAAACTGCTATAACAATTTGTGTAGTTCGCCCTAATTTCAAACGCTCCCAGACACTATTACCGAGGATCCGTCAACCTTTATCTTTCCTTACACTGGTGATACCTCCGGCCGCCGTCGTTGGGTCCTCTTCTCCCTCCAGTGCGAGTGAGTTACTTTTCCTGCTTGTTACTCACCGTGTTCTGCTCTGCTCCATTTTCAAAGTTTTCGATTTAGTGTCTGGGCCGCCAGATCTGTGATCTTTTGAGGGTCTTCTCACTTTGCCAACCAGCTTCAACCATCATCGAATCTCTAGATCCATGATGTCGACAAAGACTGGTGGTGGTGGTGGTCCCTGGAGTCTGTTAGCGACACTTCCTTTGCCTACGGGCTCACTTCTCATGTGATATACATGTCTCTATGTGGGTGTGTCGATTGGATTTCGATCAGTTCCTGTTTTGAATTCTCGACCACTTTTCCTTGTAAGGTCCTTGATACCCATATTAGCTCATTTTTCTCCACTCTAGAATTGTTTAGACAGCTAATTGTGTGGGTGATGTTGGAATTGATGTTTATGATTTTAGTCGGTGATATACCGATGGGCTTAGTCTCATTTGATTTTATCTTTGTGATAACTAGTAGCATTTATATCGCCTTGGCGCGGTCGTCTACAATATGTAGTTCTCTTACGGGTTCATTCCGGATGTTGGTGTTGTTTTTGTATATATCTCTTCTTGGTGGTTGGTAGAAGAGAAATTCATTGTCATCTTTTTCCGGGGAATATGGATCTAGCGGGTTATGTTTTTCTGCTTGTCCCTCGTTTGAATCAGTCTTCTATCGTAATATTTCCTCCTATATGGAGTGAATTGGATGACAAGTTTCGTTGGTATTGCAAGGATCTTCCTTCCGTCCGATGCTCTTCTTTGCATATGGTGCAGTGTGTAGGGTCCTACGGGTTACACTAGATGATGTCTTTGAAAAAAAATATGATATTGTTGTGATACGATTTCATATGTTTTTTTTTGTGATTTGTATGGCCATTCTATCCCTTTTTTTATTGTTGTTGTTTGTTTAGCTGTCAATAGTGTATCCTCCTTTGATGGAGTGTAAACATATTTAAGATTAATGGAAGTTTGGTTTGATAAAAAAAAAAGTAATATAACAACTTGTCTTTTTATTAGTTAAGTTGGAAATTAATTGATGATATCTTTCTCGGATTGCGGAAATAAATACCACACAATTGGGAGAGAGAGTTGTGATCCAAAGATTTTTTTGGCTTGACTTTTATTTTTTTTGAAATAAAAGAGCCAATATTTTTATGTTTATGGTTTAGGTATCCATGGCCATCATGCCCGCCACCTTCGTATCAACTTCCTTATCCACTGCTTATGTATCCATAACCACGAGAACCTCTACTCCGGTGGTATCCATCACTGCCTATGTTTCCTCCACTTTCACGTTTTCCACCTCCACTTTATCCACCACAACCTCCCCCTCTCAAGTAACCACCACCATTGTATCCACCTTCGTATCCAAAACAACCATGACCACCATTTCAGTATCCACCGCCATCACAGCCACAACCTTTGATCAACCGTATCCACTATCTCTGTATCCATATCCACCACAATTTTCACTCCGGTATCCACCTCCACCACCGTATTTTCACTCTCACGTCTTTCACCTGTACCGTATCCATATCCACAAGTAGTACCTTCCAACCAACACAGATTCAAGCCATGATAAGGCTAACATAATACATAAACACACACATAAAAAAAAAGGAAAAGCAAAAGGTCAAACATAACAGCCAATCTAGTTGCCCTTTCTCAGTTCCAAAGCTCTTGTCATAATCAAGTATGATTCATAACTCAAATTGAGATTAAAAGATTGGAACTTTAATCTAGCTTACCAAGTAAAACATCTCTTTTATGTGTCAAAGCCACAAAACTGTTGTAAGCATTTGTGATAATTGAAGACATCAATATCCATGTGTTATTGTCCATATCCACGTGCTAAACAAAAATTCCAATGAAACCAATTTTAGTCAATAATCAACATCAATCACAGCAAATCCTGAACTCATTCATGGCGGATCATGAGCTCATCCACGGCGGATCCCGAGCTCTTCCACTCTCAAACTCCACCGCATATTCAACGAGCTCACCTACTGCAGATCTCGAGCTCACCCACCGTCACTTCCTTCGTCACAGTCTCCTCTGCCAACTCTGCGGGACTGAACCTTGTTTGTTGTGATGCGGCGACCACCAAGTTCCAGTCTGTTCATTCATTGAATAACATCAAAATCTAAACCCCCTTAATCTTCCATTCTCACAATTAATAACGAACCCAGTCCCACTATTCTTCCAATCTTACGATTAATAATGAGCCCAAACCCCACTATTCTTCCAATCTCTCTCTTACACCACTCACTTCTTATCCTCATAAGCACTTGATCGTGAACCATCTAATGCGACATCAATTTTCTTTGCCGTAAGATTCATAGATCATTGGTTGAAAAAAATATGGGTCTTAATGATCATTGTATAGAAAAAAAGAGAAAACATAAATAATATAAAAAACAAACCAAAAAAAAGAGAGATTTGTTTCGATCTAGTTAAAGGGTAAAAGAGACATTACATATACTAAACGTGTGTCTTCAACAATAAGTGTTCTTTTGTGGAATAAGAAATTGAGAAAGTGTCTCTCAATGTAATTTTCTCTTTAATAAATGAGTGTATTACATAGAAAGACACAGTTTGTGTTATCTTTACCTTTAAAGACACATTATGTATTTGACATACTTTTGCTGCACGGCCATTTTTTATATACAAAAATATCCTTGGTTTTGTTTGAGGAGAAGCTGCTAGTTTTAAAGAAGAAATAGAAAGCTAACTTAGTTTTAAAGAAGAAATAGAAAGCTAACTTAGTTTCTTGATGTTTGCAATAAATGCAATAACTATTACGAAATTAGTTAGGCGCCTAGATTAATGTGAATTATTCTGGGGTTTTAGATCTATTTGAAGAAAGTAAGATCTAACAGCTGAGAAATAACTTGTTGGTGAAAACAAGATCTAAGACCAAATTCAAAATCAAACAAAGTCATTTAGATCTATTTGAAGAAAGTAAGATCTAACAGCTCAGAAATAACTTGTTGGTGAAAACAAGATTTAAGACCAAATTCAAAATCAAACAAAGTCACAGGCAACTTTCAGCTACTGTAAAACAAACACAAACAACAACTACCGAAACAACATTTTCATCAAACAACAACAACTTGGTTAAAATAAACCAACCACAACTTCTAGAATTTAGCTCTAATACTCTCCAAAACATCTATAATCTCACCAATGTCTTTCTTAATCTCGAGAAGATCTTGCTTTAGGTCCATCAAGTCATTCTCTAACATAGCTTGTTTATTGCCGAAACACCTATAAGGCTGTGGTGGATACGTACGTGTGGATAGGAAAGTGTTGGGGTCAAAATCGGTACGACGGAATTAATAGCCAAAACTCCCCGCAAAAATACAAAAGGAACAGTTTTATAAAACCCGAGGAGTAGTTTTATAAAGCTCAAAGTCATTTATAAAACTCGCAGATCATTTTATAAAAACCCGAAAGGCCGTTTTATAAAACTCGAAGGTCGTTTTATAAAACTTAAAGATTGTTTTATAAAACTTGGAAAATCGTTTTATAAAACTTAAGGATCGTTTTATAAAACTCGAGAATCATTTTATAAAACTCGAGAATCGTTTTATAAAACTCGAAGATCGTTTTATAAAACTCGAAGATCGTTTTATAAGACTCGAGAAATCGTTTTACAAAACCTAAGGATCGTTTTATAAAAATCGAGAATCGTTTTATAAAACTGAAGATCGTTTTATAAAACTCGAGAAATCATTTTATAAAACCTAAGGATCGTTTTATAAAACTCGAGAATCGTTTTTTAAAACTCGAAGATCGTTTTATAAAACTCGAAGATCGTTTTATAAAACTCGAGGAATCGTTTTATAAAACTTCAGGATCATTTTGTAAAACTCGAACATCGTTTTATAAAACTCGAAGATCGTTTTATGAAATCCGAAGATCGTTTTATAAAACTCGAGAATCGTTTTACGAAACCGCAAAAAACCGTAATAGCCGTAAAACGCGAACTAGTCACAACTAGTTCGCCCATGGGCGAACTAAGCCGAGCCAGCTTAGTTCGCCGATGGGCGAACTAGGAGACACTCTACTAGTTCGCCCATCGGCGAACTAAGAGGTACTCATCTAGTTCGCCCATCGGCGAACTAAGCCGGCCCGGCTAAGTTCGCCAACGGGCGAACTAAGAGATGCTCTCTAGTTCGCCCATCGGCGAACTAGGAGGTACTCGACTAGTTCCCCCATCGGCGAACTAAGCCGGCCCGACTTAGTTCGCCGATGGGCGAACTAGAGACTTCCCGGATATTCCACGTCTCGATCTCCCGCATTCCCTATTCGAAACTTACGTCTTTCGACAATGTCACGTTCTAAACTACGGCCGAAACGTCTCCCGTTCCATCTCGATCCGACTTACCGTTCGAGTTTTACAATAAAAACCGTAAAACTTCACTTTCTCGGAAAGAACTCGAGGAAAACGTATAAAACGGCAACGGTTAAACGAAACACCGAACATTGCCTAAACTATACGATTTATTCAAGATTTCTCGTTGAAATCATAAAAACGCGTTTTTAATAAAAAACGCCGAGTAAGTCGTAAAAAACGTGTTTTTAATAAAAAGTCGAGTAAATCGTAAAACCTTGCGATTAACTCGAGTAATTTATTAAAAACGACGTCAGATCAGGAAACGATCCTGTAAAAAGTCAGAAAACGGATTTATCGTAAAACGGCCCGGAAGGACCTAAAACGCTACAGAAACCCATCTCGCGATCTTAACGGAATCTAACCCACAGATTTGATAACGTTTTGACGGTTTACTCGCAGGAGGAAAATAAAAGTCAAGTTTAAAGATAAAAGGAAGGTTTGAAGAAAAATAGAAGATTTCCGCGGAAGAAAAGGAAGGATCGAGAAAAATGGAAAATTCCAGATATAGTCGAATCTGGGCGAAATGGAAAAACCGAATGACCAAGGCGAGGAGTATATAAATAGGAGGTCTAGGGCAGAAGCAAGACACACGAAATTCAGAGCTCTCACCACCAAAATTAGCAATTAGGAATATTTCCATTTTCTGTTAGCGAGATGCGTCTCAATTAGGGTTTTTTTGTTCTTAAGTTTTCGGCTACTCTCTTTGTACCAGTTCAACGCAGATTGGGAATAAGAACCTCTTTGCTCTCGATTTTCGTTTGTTCTTTTAATAATTCTAAGTTTCTTGTTATCTTAATATTTGTTGTGCGGTTCTACAGATAGCCGGTTCCTCTGGAAACTTAGGGTTTTCCCGAAGTTTCCTCTTTTACGATTATTTGACAGTAGGTGGATTTCGGTTCCCACAGTTTGGCGCTAGAAAGAGGGGGGGGGGTCGGATCTATCTTACACCGTAGCCGCAACATGTCCAACGAAGAAACGATGACCGGTGACAACCAAACTCGCAACGAACGTGACAACGTTGAAACACCACCACCAAAAGACGCGTCTGCGGCCAACGCTACGAACGCTAACGCCGAGACCGTCGAAAAGATGCTTTCCGAGTTTAATAAAAAATCGGAAGAGCAGGAAAAGCTCATTGGTTCGCTAGCAAAACGGGTCGAAACCCTAACCGCGAGAACCAGAGCGATTCGCCCCCGCGGAACTACTAAGATCCGAGGAAGGAGACTCGACTTCGGCGCTCCTACGGATCGTCCCACAATCGAGCAGGGAAACTTACCGGAAAAAGATTCCGGAAAAGAAAACCCTGGCACGACAATGAACGAATCGGAAAAATCTCCTATGCGCGAACAGGAGACCGAAGGCGACGGCATCGAAAGGGTCAACTTGGAAACGAACGACCAGGCCGACTCGACAGACGAAGACGCCGACGTCCATCCTAGGAGAAAAAAACTCGCAGTCCTCAACCGGAGTCGTCTCCCGAATGTTCCTTACGCAAAAACCGTCGAGGAACGATCTCCGGTCACTTACAGCAAACGCCGACAAGGTCGGAAAACTGCTGGCGATCTGACCGAGATTCGCGATCTCCGCGAATACATCACCAAAACGGCCGCAGCGGTAAAAGCGGTGAAATATCAGATTCACAACGCTACCAGCGCCGCACCCGAGATCGATCGGCTACTGTACGAGTCTCGGAAAACGCCCTTCACGGCCCGCATCACCGAGATCAAACTGCCCGATCCCGGAAAGCTTAAGGTGCCAACTTACGACGGGACGTCCGATCCCAAAGCGCACCTGCAAGCGTTCCAGATCACCATGGGACGAGCCAAGCTCAAGGACCACGA
>CAKOAT010465154.1:77100-91302 GCA_932364175.1 Eruca vesicaria subsp. sativa
ATCTACAACGTGATTATGGGCACGCCTTGGATAAATTCCATGAAGGCGGTTATGTCCACGTATCACTTAGGCATCAAATTCCCGACGCCTACGGGAGTCGCAGTAATTTGGGGATGCCAAAGACAATCGCGATCTTGCTTCCTGGCCGAACATAAGCTGAGGCAATTGGCGGTCGCGATCGTGAAACCAAAACGGGCAACGGTCAAGCCACCGCCCACAGAAGACGACCCAAAGCAAGCGACGGCCGAGAAACCAGAAGTTTCCGCACCCATCGCTTCCACCCAACCGGAGGAGACAATCCCGGACAAAGACATCGATCCCGCGACTGAAGCGATCGAGCAGTCTACGACAGCCGAGTAAGCACACTCGCGCAAACAATAAGAACTACGAGATGGCTTGATTTCCGAAAGGAATACGTAGGCAGCTCGCCTAAAGACGAGTTCAGCTATCCCCCCTTCCAAAAGGGGGGGGAGTGGGTGAGTAACCAAAAATTCTTTTAGCTTTGTAACCAAAAATTCTTCGAAATTTCTAATAAAGACAAAGTTAGAATATCTCCGCTACCATCGAAAAACGCAAATCCGGAAAATCGCTTCCGCAGTAACAACTACTTAATCGTTTTATAAAAATTCGCATATCAAAATATTTTCGGAAAGAATTGGCGAGACGTCGCCTAAACTCTCAAAGAAAAATATTTCCCCAAAGTCCGTCCGCGACTATAAAAACACGAACGCTCGACAATTGGCCCCGTCGAGCACGCTAGCCGTCCTAAACAAACGCACTGACCTATCGGTCCGCATACATCCGACGAGGATAAAATAGCGCGCTATAAAAGAAATCCAAATTTTTGGTCAGCACTTCCGGGCAACTTAGAAATTGTTCCCGGTGAGATGCTCGGTTCCAACCATACGAATCGTATAAGCCGAGAACCTATCGCGGATTCTAANGAAATCCAAATTTTTGGTCAGCACTTCCGGGCAACTTAGAAATTGTTCCCGGTGAGATGCTCGGTTCCAACCATACGAATCGTATAAGCCGAGAACCTATCGCGGATTCTAAATCGGTATGGAATCAGGTTAAAATCGCAACGGGCAAAACGAAAGCCGATTAGTCATCGCACAGCCCCAATCCGAAAGTAAACCTAGGCCTTGCCCTAAACCCAGCACACTGGTCGCTAACGTCTCAAGGCATCAATCGAGATCCTAAAGGCATGTCTCTTCGCCCACATCTAAACACTCGCGAAAATCGAAATCTCCCGAGTTAACGAATTGGACGATTTACACCGAAGAGTTAGGTACGAGATGACAACTCGTATTCTTTCCTCTACATCTAACATAAAAAACGAATTCCATACTCAGAAAATATTTTCTTATTAAAAGCATCCAAGTACACACCGCCCAGCGGTAGGGATTCAAAGCCACCAACGGCAGGGATTCAAAGCCACCAACGGCCAGTCCCGGAAAAACAACAACAAAATCAAAAAACTAATAACATCACACATCAAAGTCATCAAACACAGGCTGATCGACTTCACCATCTACATCCGAAATCCCAGGACCGACTTCGACCGAATCCGGCGACACCACGACGGGATTCCATTGATCCCACATGCGCGCCTTAAGGTCGAAAAATTCGGACTGCATATCTCTTTCCCGATCCAAGTTTTCCCATCGCACGGGGAATTCCTTAACAAACGAATACCCTTCATTCTGAGTCAGAGATAACCCATGAACGATCCCGCGACATTCGCGATAATCACCATGCGCTCGTTGAACAGCTTCCGCATCCGAACAACCGGTTGCAAATCGCTCGCGACGAGCCTTCATCTCCTCGGCAACCTCTCGTTTGCCCGCACGATGAGCACGACGAATCCTTTGGTCAGAAAGCTCCTTGGCACGACGAGACCTGGTCGCACACTCATCCCTCACGCGAGCAACCTCCCTCGCAACCACTTCTTCGGCTTGGTTGGCCTCAACCTCTGCCCGAAGACGAGCGACTTCCTTTTCGGCCATGTTCCCTCGAAACTCGGCAAGGCGAGCCTCAGCAGTACGGTTGTCCAGGGCTCGGCTCATGATAAGGAAACCCTACCAAAGAGAAGAATTAAGCAATGTCATAAAAACTGCTCGAAAAAAAAACAATAAACGCACGTACCTCCTTTGCTATCTCAGACCCCCTAATAAGCTCCGGAACTTGTTCATGGTCAATGTCCGGAAAATGGGAGGTCGATGATCCGCCCACCTTCGTCCAAACGCCATCTTCCGCCTGACTATCAAGAAAATTCTTGAGAATATTATCAGGAGAAGCCGCGCGCTCAGAGTCATCGTCTTCAATTACCGGATTTTTATCCCTTCGGAAGCGTGATTTGCCACTCCCCATCGAGGGAACATGCGGAATGAACTCTCCGATAAACGGATCCTCTTCGTAAATCGGAGAATCCGCAAAAAGTCGAGATCGGAAGAGGGCAACCGCTTGACGGACACGTTGCGGAGAAAAACTGCACCAACCAACTTCACCACGTTTGAGAGAAGTGGTGATATCCGAAAGATCTGCGGGATACGGAGGTAAAGGGTTGGTCACTGCGGAAAAACAGAAAGTCATTTAAGAAAAAAATTATAATAATAATAAGAAGAAGAGGGTTCGTGTGAATTCGAGTCGCATACCTCTCCGACCCCACGTGGTCGTAAAGAGCGGAATGCTACCCTCCTCGACCGATGCACCGTCGATACGAACATAGAAGAAAATTTTCTTCCAAGAAGTAGAAAGCGTTGAGCAGCCCGCAACAATTTCATCACGAGGGCATAGAGTGATCCTCCGCGATTGCCCTGTGGGCTTTAACAGACCCTCGAGATGATCGACGGTAAGGGTGATTTCCTGCTCGTAACTCAGCGTCAAAAGACCAACGAGTTGCTTTAAACTTGGAGGAGTCAATTGACTAATCGATAGTCCCAGCCTGTGAAGGTAATGAACAATGACTTCCGGGATCGGAAACCATAAGTGGCACTGTTGCAAGAAAATTTTGTAACATGTAAAAAAACCCTCGGGCGCATCCCTGTCGCGTTCCCCAGCAAGTGGGGAACGAAACTCGACGGCCTCTGGAACTCGGCAGAATTCGCGCATGTAATCGATACTGTTAAAAAGCGTCAAGCTCGGACGTCCGGAAATTTGATCGACGTCCAACAAAGCTGGAACCCAAGTTCCAGGCCTAGCGGACCCCGACTCGTCTCCGAGCGCCCAAAAAGCCTCGAGGTCCGCCGGATCGATTAACGGGGACGAATACTCTTCTTTCGGAGCCAAGGTTGGAGGCTGCGAACTCGTTCCCTCAGAATTGTGAAAATTGGAACTAGTTGAGGAACGAGTCTTTCTTCCTGAAAACATGTTTGAAGATCTTCAGAGAAAGTGGAGAGAAAAATTTCTTGAATAAGTTGTAAAAGATGGAGTAAAGAATTCAAAATTTTACTCCATATACTTATAGGGAAGAATTTTACTATTCATCTTTGGACTTTTGGCTATTAAAGTTCCGCCTAATTCCACCAAACTCGCCAAACGAGCTCAATCCACTCGCAAGAATCTCACGATTCTTACGAGCTGGGGGGATAACTGTTGGGGTCAAAATCGGTACGACGGAATTAATAGCCAAAACTCCCCACAAAAATACAAAAGGAACAGTTTTATAAAACCCGAGGGGTAGTTTTATAAAGCTCAAAGTCATTTATAAAACTCGCAGATCATTTTATAAAAACTCGAAAGGCCGTTTTATAAAACTCGAAGGTCGTTTTATAAAACTTAAAGATCGTTTTATAAAACTCGGAAAATCGTTTTATAAAACTTAAGGATTGTTTTATAAAACTCGAGAAACGTTTTATAAAACTCGAGAATCGTTTTATAAATCTCGAAGATCGTTTTATAAAACTCGAAGATCGTTTTATAAGACTCGAGAAATCGTTTTTTAAAACCTAAGGATCGTTTTATAAAAATCGAGAATCGTTTTATAAAACTCGAAGATCGTTTTATAAAACTCGAAGATCGTTTTATAAAACTCGAGAAATCGTTTTATAGAACTCGAAGATCGTTTTATAAAACTCGAAGATCGTTTTATAAAACTCGAGGAAACCGTTTTATAAAACTTAAGGATCATTTTGTAAAACTCGAAGATCGTTTTATAAAACTCGAAGATCGTTTTATGAAATCCGAAGATCGTTTTATAAAACTCGAGAATCGTTTTACGAAACCGCAAAAAACCGAAATAGCCGTAAAATGCGAACTAGTCACAACTAGTCCGCCCATGGGCGAACTAAGCCGAGCCAGCTTAGTTCGCCGATGGGCGAACTAGGAGACACTCTACTAGTTCGCCCATCGGCGAATTAAGCCGGCCCGGCTTAGTTCGCCGATGGGCGAACTAAGAGATACCCATCTAGTTCGCCCATCGGCGAACTAAGAGGTACTCATCTTGTTCGCCCATCAGCGAACTAGGAGGTACTCGACTAGTTCGCCCATCGGCGAATTAAGCCGGCCCGACTTACTTCGCCGATGGGCGAACTAGAGACTTCCCGGATATTCCGCGTCTCGATCTCCCGCATTCCTGATTTGAAACATACGTCTTTCGACAAGGTCACGTTCTAAACTACGGCCGAACCGTCTCCTGTTCCATCTCGATCCGACTTACCGTTCGAGTTTTACGATAAAAACCGTAAAACTTCGCTTTCTCGGAAAGAACTCGAGGAAATCGTATAAAACGGCAACGGTTAAACGAAACACCGAACATTGCCTAAACTATACGATTTATTCGAGATTTCTCGTTGAAATCATAAAAACGCGTTTTTAATAAAAAACGCCGAGTAAGTCGTAAAAAACGTGTTTTTAATAAAAAGTCGAGTAAATCGTAAAACCTTGCGATTAACTCGAGTAATTTATTAAAAACNGGCAACGGTTAAACGAAACACCGAACATTGCCTAAACTATACGATTTATTCGAGATTTCTCGTTGAAATCATAAAAACGCGTTTTTAATAAAAAACGCCGAGTAAGTCGTAAAAAACGTGTTTTTAATAAAAAGTCGAGTAAATCGTAAAACCTTGCGATTAACTCGAGTAATTTATTAAAAACGACGTCAGATCAGGAAACGATCCCGTAAAAAGTCGGAAAACGGATTTATCGCAAAACGGCCCGGAAGGACCTAAAACGCGATAAAAAGCCATCTCGCGATCTTAACGGAATCTAACCCGCAGATTTGATAACGTTTTGACGGTTTACTCGCAGGAGGAAAATAAAAGTCAAGTTTAGAGATAAAAGGAAGGTTTGAAGAAAAATAGAAGATTTCCGCGGAAGAAAAGGAAGGATCGAGAAAAATGGAAAATTCCCGATATAGTCGAATCTGGGCGAAATGGAAAGCTTGAATGACCAAGGCGAGGAGTATATAAATAGGAGGTCTAGGGCAGAAGCAAGACACATGAAATTCAGAGCTCTCACCACCAAAATTAGCAATTAGGAATATTTCCGTTTTCATTTAGCGAGCTGCGTCTCAATTAGGGTCTTTTTGTTCTTAAGTTTTCGGCTACTCTCTTTGTACCAGTTCAACGCAGATTCGGAATAAGAACCTCTTTGCTCTCGATTTTCGTTTGTTCTTTTAATAATTCTAAGTTTCTTGTTATCTTAATCTTCGTTGTGCGGTTCTGCAGATAGCCGGTTCTTCTGGAAACATAGGGTTTTCCCGAAGTTTACTTTTGTACGATTATTTGACAGTAGGTGGATTTCGGTTCCCACAGAAAGTGTGGTTAGAGACGAGGGTTGTGGACATGGGTTGTGGACCTGGGTTGTGGACACATGTGTTGTGGTTGTGTTGAGAGAGGTGCCTATTATCAAATCCAATGAATGTGGATGTGGTATGGTGGTTATGTACAATCTAAAGCATAGCTTGTTTAGATACCAATGAGGCTGTGGTGGATACGTATGTGTGGATATGAAAGTGTGGTTAGAAACGTGAGTTGTGGACACGGGCTGTGGACCTGAGTTGTGGACACATCTGTTGTGGTTATGATGAGAAGAATGCTTATTATCAAATCCAATGAATGTGGATGTGATAATGAGCCTATGTACAATAGATGTGAGATTGAGAAGACAAAGAAATTATGGCTTCATATCAGTTGCGAACAGCCTATCAGAAAGTCAGAGGTCGTTTCAGTTCATTGTAAATTTTAGAATGAGAGCTGAGATTTGAATAGAGAAATTGAATAAAACAAAAATAGGTACCTTTCAGAAGCAAAAATCGGACATTGCATGTTGAAGATTCTCGGTGAAACCAACCACAAATGTCTTGAAATCTATGTAATAGATGTGAGATTGAGGAGATGAAGATATTGGCTTTCGTATAAGACGGTTTCGGAACAGTACGGTCTCAGATGTCGATTGTTTCAAAACTCATGTGTACTGAGTTTGAGGTTGTCTGACGATTTGTGAGAAGACAAAGATATTGGGGTTCAAGAATTGTGAAAGGTAAGATATTATAAAAAAATGGTGACAGATTTAGATGGGATTAGGTTTAGGAATTCGGGGGTCTTTAGTTAAAGAGGAAATATAATTATAGATTATTTCTCTTATTTTGTTCAACACGTTTTTTTTTGGGATTCTGAACAAACACACTTACTTTTTAGTTTAGGGGCAAATTGGACAAAAAGACATGTGAAAGTACTCTCTCAGTCCAATGTGTTTTTATGGGTAATTGATAACACATAATGTGTCTTAGGAGATAAATATCTCTTAATAAATTTACTACTTTGGTCTCGGCTCAATATCAGTAAAATAAAGTTAGGGAGGATGAGACAAGAAAATAAAGAGTACAACGTAAAAGACAATAATCTTTTTCAAATCTATACTATATAAAAAATCCCTATAAATAATAAGTGTAAAAATGTAAAATTTTACATTTTTATAATTTCAAAATATTTAATAAGTCAAAATAAAATATAAATAATAAATAATAAGTTTTATAAAACATAAGAAATATAAATATTACATTAAACATTTATCATGATATTATCATTTGATATACAGCAAAAAATAGAAAAAGTAAATATACAGGATAAGAAAAATATAGTATAAAATAGAAGAAAGGGAAATTAAATTAAACATCAATTTGAAAAATAATTATAGTAAAATAAATTACAAGCAATTAAAAAAAATATAAAAATACAAATATTATAATATAAATCTATCCTAATATAAGAATAAGTAAATATACCATATAAAAATAATATATAAATATAAAAAATAGAAAATCAAAATATTACTTTAACCGTCGTAATATTATCATTTAATAAAAAACAAGAAAATTAGAATAAACAATAAGTAAGTATACAATATAAAAAATAGAAATATTATATTAAATATTTATCATAATATTAGAACAAGTTTAATATATAACATAAGAAAAATAAATAGTAAATACACAATATACAATCTAAGAAAAAGAAATAATAATTTAATCATCTAATTGAAAAAATGTATAGTAAAAGATATACTAAGTAAATATACAATATAATAAATAGAAATATTATATTAAATATATATTAATAAATAACTTTATAACATAAGAAATAGAAATATTAGATTAAACATATATCATGTTATTGGAATAAGTAAATATATAATATAAGAAAAATAAATAATAAGTTAATATACTATATCAGTATAGAAATAGGGGGAACTTACTAAATATGACTCAAAACATGTATTTTTATTTCAAATGTATACATAAACTTGAATCAAATGCAAAACTAACCTAAAAGCCTTGTGAAATTACAGTCAGTCTCTAGTGACCAAACAAAAAAACAGAAGTCATTTTTACGAATATAGCCCAGTAAGTCGTCTAAGATGTTGTAAGTTGTCTAGATGACTTACATGTTAGTCGTCTGATGTAGTTGATCTTAAAGTTAATTTTAAAATTTTTAACAAATATTTTGACAATTGAAAAATTAAAATCATGTAATTATAAACAGTTTTAGTAATGTAAATTAAGCTATAATAAAATCGAATAGTTTTCAACATAGATGAGTGAAAGTAGTTAATCATGATATTCTTTGGTTTTAGGGTTTGACAATATACACATCGTTCTCATATATTCCGTTGTTCTCACCGCCGGTAATCTCTTTTCTTGTGACGAATCTTGTTTCTCCTTCATTCCAAAGAGTATTGTAGTAGTTTAAACTGACCAAGCCGTTTGTTGTTTTCAAATCTGAAACCACGTGTTGAACTCTGTCGCCGGTAAGTTATTTCTCATGTCTTTAAACCCTAAAAATTGTGGTCTTGATTAGTCTTTTCCCGTTGTTTTTTTTTAAGATCTGTAACCGCTGGTGTCATTGGCGACCATATCTTCTCCGACTGTAAGTCATCGGATTTATCTTTAAAAGGTGGTTTTTTTATTTAGTCTGATCTGGTAAGTCGTTTACTAGGCCTTTTAGCAGAAGAATTTTCAGATGACGTACCAGTAAGTTGTCTACTAGGTCTTCTAGCAGAAGACTTGTCTCTTCTAGTAGAAGACCTAGCAGACGCTTTTGAGATATGTAAGTGGTCGTCTGAGTACTCTTCTAACCAAAATTTACATGCTTGTTTTGATAGTTTTTCAGACCGGAAAATGGATTTGTCAGAACTCCCCGAGAGGATGTTTACTTTAAGGGAGGATAAGCACTTTGTATCATATTGATGACTCAAAGTTGATTGCTGCTGTAAAGGATGCTCTTCATGATGTTGAATGGGAGGATCTCAAGAAGTCAAGGTTGGGAGTGTTCATTAGTTCAAGAAGCTTGCGTTTGAATGAGCATCAAGGCTGGTTCATTTTATGCTCTGTTTTCAGCTTGACATCAAGAAGTTTGAGCTTTGGTGTCTTGTTGGTCCACAACCAGTGAGGCTTTCACTGATAGAGTTTGAACACCTCACTGGTCTGTACTGCGATTACATCCAGGGCCTGGAAAATCCAAGGTGTGAGGTTACAAAGGAGATGACTGTTTTCTGAGAGTTGATGGCTGTTGATCTCGATGTTGGGCCAAGAACTGAACATATAATAGCAGCATGTGAGGGATGCCGAGAGTGGTCTCATGATGATTGCATGCGTCTTGGATACCTTTCCATCTTCACTGGATTCATTGAAGAGAGAAAATACTCAACTGCTACATGAGGTAGTCTTGCATGGCTAGTAATGGATTTAGAACAATTTGAGAATTATCCATGGGGGAGAGTGGCATTTAAGGTACTGATGGACTCTCAGAAGGAAAAAGATTTGACTGGATCTTACACTGTTGATGGGTTTATACAAGTTCTCCAGGTGTGGACGTACTATGCTCTGCTAGAATTAGGTGCTACTTATGGGAAACCCATACCAAACAGACCATCTCCACTGTTATTGTCTTACAACGGTGGCAAAGGATGCAGATGTTTTAAAGCGTGTATATGCAGACAGGTATTTAAACTTCACTCCCTAAGACTTTGTAGAAGACTTATAATTAAGTCGCCTGGAAAGTCTTCCAGAAATACTACTTAGAAGACTTAGAGTTAAGTCATCTGGAAGACTTACTTATAGTCAAGTCTTCTGGAAGTCTTCCAGACGACTTAACTCTAAGTCTTCTATGAAATATTTTCTTGAAGACTTTCTAGACGAATTAACTATAAGCATAATTTGATGTCTTTTATTTACAGCAGACTATCTAAGTTGATATATTTTATTTACTGTAGACTAGTGTGATAGACTTTGTTGAGAAGGACTTTGATGACATGTTTCCAAAATGGGACTTTGATGTAGAGGACCTGGCCGTGGAGAACATAATTAAAGTCATGTTTAACAAACCTAATTGGAAGTGGATCATGGATTGCTGGGAAGTCACCGGTACTAACCCGTGGTTCAATCCAAACATTGTTGTGAAGAAGGAAGTGAGTGCATTGAAGGCAGAGATTGTTGTGAAGCAAGAAATTACAAGGCTTGTTTTGTAAAGAGGCTTTTGCTGAGGTAGAGGCTTTTGTTGAGGCAGAGGCTTCAGTTGAGGCAGAGGCTAGTAAAACGGCTCCTGCAAGGGCTTGTTTAGAGTCTTCTCCGGCAGTTGGTGTAACCAAAGAGGAGATTGGAAAAAAGCTTGAAGGACATAGCTGATGCCATGAGGGACGGTTTTGGGTTGTGCCTGAGGGAGATCAAGGTTTTGGGGGATAGGTTGGAAGCTGTGGAGAAGAAGGTGCGAGTCACCAAAAAAGGGACTGCATCTAATGATCTTCAAATCACTACACATAGACACCAACCCGGGATTAGTACCTAACCCTATCCCCAAATCAAAGTGAGGAGATTGACTAGGAAAAGTGTTAGGAATGAGCAGTAAATGTTTGATGTGCTTTGTTTCTTGTGTGTGCCTGGATGAACATTGTATGTAAAAACATGTGTGCTTTGTTTCTAGTGTGGTCGGATTTTTGCTTATGTATGGATTTTGTTTCATGTGTGAATTGGATCTTCGGTTAATATTGTATAAACCAATCTTGTACATCTAAATTGCAGAGTGAAACTGTGAAAGTGTGAATGTGGTGAAAGCGAGACCTCACGGGGCTGAAGAACCGAGTGGGTCCACACAACCGAGTTTTTCAAAAGATATGAGTCTTGTGATAGCAAATAAGCCAGAGGATAAAGAACCGAGTGGTGAACCTAGCATTCTTCTATTGGACAAACAAGTACCCACTCTTTCATATATACATCAAGGTGAAACTAGAAAGGCAAACAAAGAAGGATGAGGCTATGGTATGTGCCAGTGCATAAAGTGAGTGAGCAAGGAAACTTGCTGCCTCACATCAATATTCATTTAAGGGAAACACATCATTCCAAACACTAAGGTTACCCCAGACTATAATCCTTTTTAACCCGCTGACAAGAAGATGTTGAAGGTGCTCACTGACTGGCTGAAATTTGATCCGTAAGTGAGAGAATGTCCCATAATAGCTTGCATCAGTCTACCAAAAATGATTTCTTATCTACATTTTCTGTTCGCAGTTTCCATAGAACAGTTGTGCCCAAAAAACCACCTACATGCCCAAGTCTGTGGTATCACATCCTCCGAACCCCCTTAGTATGGCTCAACGACTCTGTAAGTCTTATGCTATGTCTTCTCCTTAAATATTCATATTACCATTAAGTCGTCTCTAGAGAAGACTTAACATATGACTTACATGTAAGTCGTCTCTTGAGAAGACTTAACAGACGACTTACCCGTAAGTCTTCTGTAAGTCGTCTCTAAAGAAGACTTACAGACAACTTACTCGTAAGTCTTCCGTTAAGTCTTCTCTAGAGACAACTTACAGACGAATTCTATCTGACTTTTATTGTAATATATGCAGCATAGTGATTTTTTTATTAATTTACAAAGGCTTCGGTACCAAAACATTCCCCAGCATTTCAGCTTTGGTTCCTTCAAACATTCTAAGAAACTGTGAATAGTTTACAGGTCGGTCCAATTTAGCATCTTTAGTACTATCGATAATCGTTAGATCTAGAATGATGCTTAAAAGTGGTTAGATGACAAGTATAAATCAAATACGATCATCATCCCTTTTCTTGAGCTCAATAAAAATAGTTTAGAAAAATATTTTTTATAAGACTCATAGCAAATAAATATCAATAAACCTCCCCCTAGACTTAAATTACAATGTCCACAGTGTAAAACAGTCAGAGTTATAGCGAAAGAAATAAATCATAACTACTCAATGTAACAAGGAAGAACAATAAACCTGACTAGACTGAATATCGATTCATGTGTATGTGTATGCATTGATTGTCGCAGGTGATGTTGTGTCGATCGATATCGACTGTGTCTCGTCGGTCGATAAGACAGTAATCTGTTTTTCCTTGGATCCTTCTTTTTTATATATGAAACCTCCAAAATGAAAAACGAAAAAGAATTAATAAAGTAAAAGAAAACCAAAATAAAAATTACCTAATTGTGCGTTGCCTCCCACTCAGCGCTTTGTTATAGTCATTTAGATTGACTGCTGAGGTATGTTGAGCTAGTGTGTGGAAAAACAACTACTTGTTGGAAAACAAGTATCAACATCATCTCTGCTAGTTCTGAACCAAGTAGCCATGAAACTTCTTGTGACTTCATCACCTCTGACCCATCTTTCATCCATCTTGGAAGCTGTGTTTGAGACGTTTTGAAGTCTCTCATCAAGACTCTCAATGCTGATGCTGTGCCATTGAACCTTATCATAAGCATATACTGCCAATTCCCTTAATCTCTGTTGCACTGAATCAGATGTGACTGGCTTCTCCTGTAATAGCTTCTGCTGGTCTGGTGTGGACTTGGTATCGATCGCTGCGACTGTTGTTGCCTAGATCGTTTCAGATGATGTAGCACCGATCAATTTTTCTTTGTTCATGTCGATCGATGCTGGAGTTTGAGGATGACATGCGAGTCATTTATGAATTGTCCTGACTTTCTTCTGCAGCCACTCTGTTCATGAGTTTAAGCCACTGATGCTGTTGTTAAAGGGAAAGAATATGTCATCACATCTCTTGTCGAGCATATCCTTAGTAGTGTTCAGAGCTTTGTAAATCAATAATCTGATCAACCTCTGCTCTGGTATAGAATTTATGTGCTGGTACTTTCTTAGCGTTGATCGATTTGCCTCTCTGCATATCGATCGATGTCGAGGATGGTAGGTGAAAATCGAGTTGCATCTGGATGGTGGTGACTTCATATTGCAAGGCAGTCATCCGGCTGTCCAAAGGATTCAAGTACCGCATAAATGGTGACGTGTAGCGATCATGCTAATCTTCGCAAATCTTCATTCGTTCATCCATGTCTAAAAGCCTGGCATCGATTGATGTGCTTGCAACTGTGTCGATCGATTTGCCTTTCTCATGTTGACGCTTCTCTTCGCGGAACAGATCCAAATCATGCTGTATCAACTCAAACTTCATTCTTAACAAGTTAACGTTGTTGTTGAGAGGATGGTAGGCTTCATAAATCTTTGTATTGAGGTATGTCTCATTCCATGGATCTACCTTTCTTGTGCTGGTGCGTGATTCGTGTCGATCGATGCGTCCTTAGTGGCGTCGATCGATCCTGCTGTTGCGTCCTCTGCACGCTGTGTCTTCATAATAGCTAGTTCTGCTTCCATCTCTTTCATGTGTGTGGTCAATCCACTGATGATTTCATGCAGAACCACATAGACTGTCAGAATTTTGTTGAGCTTAACTATACTTTTTTCATGGCAATCACCCACGCAATTAGTTATCACGTTGATTTCATCTTTGGTGTAGAGCTCTAGTTCCAAAATCGGTCGATATTCCATGCTGTCGTCGATCGGTGCACGCCTTCTTTTAGGTTCCTTGTCGGTCGATAGCATCTTGACTTTGTCGATCGATGTTTGCTTCAGCATGCCTAGTTGTTGCTGAAAGAGATTCTCTGGTCCATTGGCCATCTGAATGATTTCTGCTATGTCTTCTTTGGAAACCTGTAGAATCCTTCCATCCATAGCTCTTGTGTGACCTTCTGTATACCTACTAACACCAAACTCATCTGGTTTTAGAAAATCATCAATATAGTAATCCTTAATTAAAGAAAAAGATTTAGGGTTAGAATCGATCGATGCATATGAAGCTGTGTCAATCGATGGTGGACGAGAGGTGGTGATCTTCGGCTGGTTGAATGTTGCACTTGTTTCTCTTCCAGGAAGATGTCTGAAGTTAGTGCCTTTCTTGCGTTGTCTCTCAAACGGTGTAGGTTCTTGCATCTTGTCTAATTTTATGGTATTAGACGTTCTCGTGATTGCAAGACTTCTTTTATAGCCATCTGTTGCCCTAGTAAGAGTTCAAAATTTTCCAAAATTTCCTGAAGTCGGTGGCCTCCAAATCGATCAATGTACGCATATGTGTGTCGGTCGATTGGTGATGACGATCTGTCTGATGAGGAAGGGTATTGATCGATGCTGCTGATCCCATGTCGATCGATTTCTTGAGCTTCGTTCTGTGTATGGGCTCTAGGAGTCTGTGGGAACCGAGATTCACACTTGTCGATTTCCGTTAAATAAGGAAACTTAGGAAAACCCTAATTTCCCAGAGGAACCGGATCTCTGCGAAAGCCAACGACAAGTAACCAAATAAATGCGGAAAAATATGAAAAACGCAATAAAACGAATTTATAAAGAAAGTCGATCTTATTTCCGATTCGCGTAAGAGCGTTGCGA
>CAKOAT010465154.1:99557-205843 GCA_932364175.1 Eruca vesicaria subsp. sativa
GATTCTCGAGTTTTATAAAACGATTCTCGAGTTTTATAAAACGATTCTCGAGTTTTATAAAACGATCTCTGAGTTTTATAAAACGATTCTCGAGTTTTATAAAACGATCTTTGGAGTTTTATAAAACGTATTTTTATTTTTACTTTTGCGGAGACTTTTAGCCATTGATTCCGTCGTGACCGATTTTGACACCAACAGAGTCTATCATCTGTAAGAATGGTATGGATCTCTCTAGCATACTCCCCGTCATATTCCTCATCATGATCTTCAATATGACCCCCTGAATCTGGTAGGATTGCAGTATCTATTGCAAAGCTCTCATGGAAACCACTATTTGCCCAACTACCTAAAGAGTAGTCATCCTGCTTGGTGCTGGTGGCTTGAAAGGCAAAGCTTGGATAGCAGAAATCAGGTAAGGTTCCATGCGTGGACTGTCTGTCGATCGATGTGTCGTGATGTACACCGGTAGTCGGCTGGTCGAGGGAATCGGTCGATGTCACTGAGTGTTATCGATCGATTCTGAATACTAGGTTTCATACTCTGCTCCACAATGACATGCAGCAATGAATCCAGCATCTCCAGTCTCTATAAGGTGTACCTTATGCTTAACAACACGAACATGATCACAAAAAATATTTGGATCTACCAATGTAAGAAAGAACTTATTAGTATTCATGTCACAGACTGCTCCTACTGTGGCCATAAAAGCTCTTCCAAGTAAGAGTGAAGAATTCATGTTCAGCTTGATATCCAAGACATGAAAGTCTACAGGAATGAGGGCATTACCAATCTGCACCTCCAGGTCTCTGATTATACCTTCTGATTTCCTCTCAAAGCAATCCACAAAAGTGAATGATTCCTGGGAAGGTTCTACTATCAGACCCAGATGGTCTGCCATGACCTTTGGTAGGATGTTGACTGTTTCACATAGTGCATGTGGGAATTCAATACCTTTCACTGAACACGGTATTACAAATTTCCCATGATCATTCTCCTTCTTCAATGTGACCCTATGCTTCATCCTTTCCCTAACATGATGAAACATTCTCTTAATATCCTACTCAGTGTCACTGGTTTCTTGGAAGAACATCCACATTCTGTGGGTAAAGTAAACCTCCGTAAAAGGTTTTTCCAATGGGATCCTGATGACTCTCTTAGTGAAACCATATATCTCCTTCTCGTTATGTTTCCTCTTCAGATGTTTAAGAACATTTTCCTTCCTTTTCCTCGGGGTTCTTCCAGTAGTGGCCTTGTCAATGTCCATAGGCTCTGATGTAGGGTTGGAAGCGTTGGTTGATGGTGGTCGGAGCGCGTTGATTCGTAATATGTCTATTGGTGACAAGCGCACTCGGCATGTGAGAGGGTTGCGTCGATCGATGGGAAATGTCTCATCTCGATCGATGGCTTGATCTCACTTTCGATCGATGTCTGGCTCATGATGTCGATCAATGGTGGAGTAGAAAGGTCTGTGTGGATGTGGGTGTCTTTCCGCAAACTCCTCGGGGTGAGTCAAAATCCAGATTACATTGCACGATACAGTCGGTTCGGCTGGTAATGATTGATATGCATGGAGACCTGTCGATCGATATGTGTCGAATTAAGTCGATCGATGTGAAGGTGATTCGTCAGAATCAAACGAGTTTTCCTCTTCAAAATCGTCCTCTTGCATCTTCACATGTCTAATCTCTTGCTAGAAATAATCATCCGGTATGGCTTTGACGTGTTTTTTCATAGCTTTATCCCCTTTTTGCCTCCTAACAGCTTCTCTAGTCTGAACTACCTGAGTCTCAAGCTTCCTTACCTGAGTACCTAAGTCTCAATCTTGGTGTTCAGATATTTTTAGATGGAATCAATCTCCCCATTGAAGTCCACTGTCAGCCTTTGATGTCCTTCAAGAACCTGATTAAGCATGGCTTCAATCTTGCTCTCTTGAATCTGTTGTGGTGGATTCTGCTGGAATAAATTTCCATAACCATTGCTGTTGATGTAGCTGCTGTTGTAGGGTTTCTGATATTGTGAATTATGGTTGAAGTTACTTCTCTGACCATTACAACTGAAGTTCCTGTTTCCAAATCCATACCTCTAAAATTTAGTTCCTCCAGTGTAATTCACATCTGCCTCTAACTCATAATCTATATCTTCTGCATCTTCATCTGAGCAGACCTGTCTCATAAGCAGCTGGTTGACAATATCCAACTTAGCTTTCACTTCATCTATTTGTTCATTCCCAAGGAATGTACAGATTTCTTCCTTTCAAAGTCAGTGTTCTTGGTGCTACTGTTATTTACTAGATTCTTAATAAGTTTCACAGCCTCTTATGGATTCCTGGTGTTGAAGTTCTCATCGCTCTATGTAACTAGAGCCATCTGATACTTCAAAACGATTCGTCTAAAGAAAATGCTGAATAGCTACACCTCATTGAATCTATGGGTGGATAGTCGCACTGAAAGAACTTAAATCTGATCCAAGAGTCTTTGAAGGACTCTCCAGCTTTCTATGTGAAGGTAGCAATCTTGGTCCTCAGTTCTTCAGCTAGTGACTCATCAAAGAAATTGCGAAGGAACGCATTCTTGAGGTCACTCCATGATGTAAGATATCCTATGGTGGTAACTGCTTGAGCCAATGCGCAACATCTCCAGAAAGTGAGTACTTGAACAGCTTGCAAATTAGGTAATCCTCATGGATTCTCTTAGTTCTAATAGCAGCAATAAGATCCTCAAACCTCTCAAGAAGGTTCATAGGATGCTCATGTGGAAACCCACAGTAGGGTATTTGTGCCACAAGTGTGTAGTACTAGGGTTTCAACTCAAAATTTTCCCTCTGCACGTCTGGAAGACGAATAGCTGACCTGTTGGCATAGTAGTAGTCTAGACAGTTGTAGTCTGCCAAGGTCTTGGGTTGAGTGGCCTCATCAGATTTGCTGGGACATAAGATTTCAGCGAAGGGAATTGAGGTAGACAAGTCTAAGATAGATGTGATGGTGGGTTTGGCTCCTCCAAAGACAGTTAAGGACATCAGGAGTTTCCTGGGGCATGATGGCTTCTATAGGAGATTCATCAAGGACTTCTCTAAGATCGCCAGGCCACTTACCAAATTGCTGTGAAAGGAAGAGGCCTTTATCTTTGGTGAAGAGTGTCATGAAGCTTTCAAGAGGCTGAAGAGTGAACTTGTAAGTGCCCCCATTGTCCAACCACTTGATTGGGATCTCCCCTTTGAGATCATGTGTGATTCTAGCGATTATGCAGTGGGGGAGCTGTTTTGGGACAGAAGAAAGATGGCAAAACTCATGTCATCTACTATGCAAGCCAAACTTTCAATGATGCTCAGATGAAGTATGCTACTACTGAGAAACAGATGCTAGCCATTGTCTTTGCCTTTGAGAAGTTCTGAAGTTACTTAGTGGGATCTAAAGTCATTGTCTACACAGATCATGCTGCTTTAAGGCACCTTATGGCCAAGAAGGATGCAAAACCTAGGCTCTTGAGATGGATCCTTTTGCTTCAAGAGTTCGATTTAGAGATCAAGGACAAGCCAGGAGTTGAGAATGGTGTAGCTGATCACTTGTCCAGGCTGAAAGTAGAATGTGGTGCCCCCATTGATGAAGGACATTCTGAAGAGCAGATCATGGCTAATGGAGCAGTGATGGCAGTTTGTGAAACTGGTAGAAAGCTAGAAGAAGTCAAGGCCACAAAAGAGAAAGAACATTGGTATGCTGATTTGGTGAACAACTTAGCCACATGAAAGGAACCTCTGAATCTTGTGGACTATGCCAAGAAGAAGTTTTGCAAAGACGTGAAGACATACTTTTGGGATGATCCATACCTCTACATTCTCTGCAAGGACCAACTTTATAGGAGGGTGGTTGCTAATGAAGAGATTCATGGGATCCTTACACATTGTCATGGAACATCCTATGGAGGCCACTTTGCTACTTTCAAAACCGTTGCGAAGGTGTTACAAGCTGGATTTTAGTGGCCACACATGTTCAAGAATACACAAGAGTTTGTTTCAAGGTGTGATTCATGCCAAAGAAGAGGAAACATCACCAAAAAAAATGAGATGCCTCAAAACTCTATCCTATAAGTTGAAGTGTTTGATGTATGGGGTATTGACTTCATGGGGCCATTTCCTGGATCCTTTGGCAACAAGTACATCCTTGAAGCTGTTGACTATGTTTCAAAATGGGTGGAAGCTATTGCAAACCCCACCAATGATGCTAGGGTGGTAATCAAGATGTTCAAGAGCATCATCATCTTTCCTAGGTTTGGAGTTTCAAGAGTTGTGATAAGTGATGGAGGTTCACACTTCATCAACAAATTGCTTGAGGGACTTTTCAAGAAGAATGGTGTAAAGCACAAGGTGGCAACTCCTTACCATCCTCAAACAAGTGGTCAAGTTGAGATTTCTAACAGAGAGATCAAGTCCATTTTGGAGAAGATTGTTGGGACTACAAGGAAAGATTGGCTAATAAGCTTGATGATGCACTTTGAGCCTATAAGACAGCTTACAAGACCCCTCTTGGAACCACACCTTTCAACCTTGTGTATGGGAAAGCCTGCCACTTACCAGTAGAGCTTGAGTACATGGCGTTATGGGCACTTAAGTTGCTGAACTTTGACATCTAGAGTGCCAAGGAGAAAAGACTCTTCCAACTACATGAGCTTGATGAGATAAGAATGGATGCTTTTGAGAACTCAAGGATCTACAAGGAGAAGACTAAAGCTTTCCATGACAACAACATTCTAAAAAGAGAGTATAAGGAAGGAGATCAAGTTCTTTTCCACAACTCTAGGCTCAAGCTATTCCTAGGAAAACTTAAGTCAAGATGATCTGGTCCATTCAAGGTTAAGGACGTTAAGCCATATGGAGCCATAGTTTTGTGGAGTGCTGATGGGAGAGATTTCACTGTCAACGGGCAAAGAGTTGAGCTCTACATAGCTGTTACACCAGAGAAAGATAGAACTTCAGTCCCACTCTCTGATCCTACTCCATCCTAATCTTCATGGCAGCAAAGTCAAGCTAGAAACTTTAAACAAGCTCACTTGGGCGGAAGTCTCATGTCTATCCTTGTATACAGTGCTTTGGGATTTTATTTTTCTTATTTATTCTATTTTAAAAACTTTTGTTTGAGGCAATGTAGATCAATTGGTTGTTCATATTTTGAGCTGGAAATCAGGTCCTGGAGCGACACTCCAGAGCGACACCTGCAGGTCGCTGTAACCTACATTGAGGTCACAGGAATGAGGGGGAGTGGTCGCTCGCATTTCCATCAAATTTGGGCTCGAAAATCTCCCCAGAGCGAACAGGAAAGGTCGCTTCAGCTCTGCAGCGACCTCACCCAGCGATCTCCAACAGAGAGCAAGCAAGGTCGCTCCAATCCAGAGCGACATTCCGGAGCGAGGTCTTGAGGTCACTCCGGCCCTAGAGCGACATGTTCACAGCGACACCCCTTTGTCGCTCGCTTTTTCATCATTTCGGAGACGAGAAAAGGACTCAGAGCGACGCTCCAGAGCGAGTAGGAGAGGTCGCTCCGCCTCGGAGCGAGGTGTCGCAGAGATTACTCTTCGTCGCTCCGGAGCCAGTCCAGGTAAGTCTTCTGATCTCTACCCGGTTCTATTCGATTGAACCGAACCCAATCTACCCCGAACCGACCCAAACCGACCCGGAGAGCCCTAGACCTACCCTTTCCCAGCAACCTCTCCCCTCTCACTCTCATCCTCTCCTTTGCAACAAAACTCACACTCTCTCAACTAAAAACTCCATAACTCCCTCCAAATCACCTGGTTTTTGTCTCTAAATCAGACTCTTCTCCCCTACAGTCTGTTTCACTACACCCAATCGCCTTATCCTTTCATCCAAATAAGGTATTGAGTTTTAAAGTTCAGTTTCGTAGGTCCATGAACCCTAGAATTTCTAAATCGAAATTTGGTCCTTTCCTTACTTGATTATTGTGAAATAGACTAGGGAATGCCTATCTATCAAGTTAGGTTGATGATTCCATGGTAGCACTGAGTTTAATTTTAACTTTGCCAAACTATGGTTCATGGATTTGGGGATTTTCGAAATTAGTCTTAATTGAGTGTGTTTGTGGTTGAACTAGGCTTGTTAAGATGTGTACAAGTAGACTTGGGCTTCTATTGCTAGTTCATTTGTTGAGTTTACTTTTGTAGTCTCATTTTGCAAATTCTTACTCATTCTCACTTCCATCTACTTATCCTCTTCCAAGTTTTAAATTTTCAGGTGCCAATGACAAGGAAGACAAAGGCACAGAGGGAAGCTGTCAAGAAAGAAGCTGAAAGAAGAGAATTCGAATTAAGGGGGAAATCTCTTAACTCCGAGCCAATTGGATCAGAGGCAGAGATGACTTCGAGACAACAAGCTCTAGCTGCGAAAAGGCGAAAGAGCAAGAGAAGAGGGTTGGGAAGAGTGTGGCAGTTCCAATCATTGAGGAAGAGGATATTGAAAGTGAGGAAGAACAAACTCCTCAAAAGAAGGCAAAGCTGTCAAAAGGGAAAGAGGTGGATGTTGATAGGGACCGAGAGAAGACTCCATCTCCAGAAGAATTGTACAATCACTAGGTGCATGGGGTAGCGTGGGCTCCAACAAGGTTTGCGGACCTTGATTTTCTGAAAGAGTTAGGGCTTGATTAAGACATTGAGACGATGCTAGGACATTTGAAGATGCCACAACTCCACACCATGGCCTACCCTTTCCACATAGATGTCTCGTGTCAGTTCATGTCCTCCCTAGTGGTCACCTACCATTATACTCGACATGTTAGGCAGGGATGGGCCAAAATCAGGTTCAAGGTCAATGGGAGATTCTACAACATGAACTTCAGGGACATCGAGATTGTCATGGGTTTTCAAGACAAGGAAAACTCTTCCCTCCCCAGGTGCGAAAAACTCCTAGAGAATCTGTGAAAAGAGATCTCCGGAAACACACATTCTACTGGGAAGAACAAGAACACACACATCAGGCATCCATCTGTGCGCTACCTCAATAGGATGCTAGTCCATGCTTTCTATCCATGGAAGGAAGCTAGCAATGTAACTGAGGAGGATTAGAAACTTATCTGCCCAGCCATCTGACCGTTCGTCCAGCCTGGAGTGCTACCTCTCCCAAGCCACGATTTCTATGAGAATTGTGGGTATCCTAGGCCCATGGAGAGGCTCAGACTAATCTCCAAAGGGAGGTGCAGCCCACGGATAGACCCTCTCTCCAGGTATTCAAATGGGCCCTAAAGCATAGGCCCATATCCGTGTTAGGTGATCAGGATAATTGTGACTTAGTTTCGCGCAGGTGGATCGAACCTGAAACATGTTGGTGTCTCAGTCCCGTCTCCTTACCACTCGACCACAATCACCCGGTCATCTATGAGAACTTTGGGACGGTCAGTTTCTTCGTCGGTCGTCTTGAGCATTACAGAGACTGGGCATGGTACACCACTGACCCATCCCCAAAGATTGGAATTGGCAACATGATCACTCCTCTACTTAAGTTTATGAATGTTAACTTGGGGAAGGACGAAGCATGCCCTAGGTTCATTGATGCCAGTTACCTGAGGATTGCCACTTACTTCAGTGGGAGGTATGGTAGCTGCTATGTCTACCATTACATCTTCAAAGGCCGAGCGGCTGAGGTGCTCCTTCCGAACAAGGAACTGACGAGCTTAGAGAAGCCTGAAGCTATTAGCTTCAACATTTCAGAGGAGGATCTTCTAAGATATCACGGGTCTCTCGCTCCCATATGCACATCATCAAGGAGAAAGAGTGTCCCGATGACTCATGACACACCTAAGGCAGGACCATCTAACCAGGTCTAGTCCCTCCACGCTATTACTTTGAGCCTTATGATTGAGTCTTACCCACTGGTGCCCTTCGTCATGCGCATGAGCATATTGACAAACTCCAGCGATGGAACAAGGCGCATGACCTTGCTTTCTTCAAACTAAAGACCAAGTACAAGGAGCTGAAGAAGACATTTAAGAGCCAAGCATAAGCTTCAGCTAAGTTTATGAAGAAGGTGGTTGATGTTTTGGTTAAGGGAGGAGTAGCAGGATGTAGTTCCAGTGATTTTGTAGTGACAAACTCATCAGCTCCTCAGCCTCAGCACAACAGTCCACCCTGCACTGCTAGCCAGCAAGAGTGTGCTCGGCGCAATTATGTTCCTCCTCCATCTGACTCAGGGAACAAATCCCCATTCTTCACCTCCTCTGATGACGACTCTGGTGACGACGTGAGTAGCACACCAATGGACCACTACAGTGCACCGTACAGCCACTACAATGCAGCATACGGCTATAGCGCTCCACCTGCAGGTTACTACATCACCTACCCTGACGAAAGCGGCTCTGGAGATACTCCCTTCAACCCTAATAACTAGCAAGGTATTCCACTTCTTTCCATTGTATACCAGTTTTTATTTTTGCATTTTTGCTCTCTTTTGGGTATCTCGTTCAACTTAACAACACAGAGACTGTGTGAATTAATTTTGGGGGAGGTACCAAGTATTTAATCACGTTTTCTTTGATGATTTTGAGTCTCATGCATTGCATTGTACATACACATATGCATAGAAAAAAAACAAAAAAAAATTGAAAATTTTGAAAAACAAAAAAAAAAAATCATGTAGGTTGCATCATTTGCACTTCTAGGAGAGTCTAGAGCATATAGCTTGCATTCACTTGCATTGGGAGCAATGATTTTAAAACACCTTGTGAAGAACACTTGTCCAAAGCTCAAAGTGACGCCCTAGTTATATCAAGTAGTTTGAGCATCTGTTGAAAACCTTGCACGCTTCGAGCCTTGAAAACCTTCTTGAAACATGTTTGCTTGCTTGAAATTGACATGATTCTTGAAACTAGCTCCAATCTGAAATTGTCTTAATGAACTTAATCTCTCTTGCATATGGTCACCTGCATACTTGATCATGGATCTCATACACATTTGGGTTATCTTATTCCATTTTACCAATCTTTTGTTAACCCAAATGGTACTCTACACCCTTAATTTGAACCCAAGCCATTCTTTTGAGACCAAACATTTGATTTGCATGAGTGACACCTTCTTTTGATAGCTTGTCATGTGCAAAATCTTGAGAGTATTGGAGGCGACATAGGATTGTTCTCATCTCTTGCTAGCATAGGAACCTCTTTTGAGCTAGCATCTAGGATGGTGAGTGGGTTTGTGTTCTACAAGTTAATATCTTGAGTTTTGGATGAGAAATTATGAGAAAGTTGAGCTAAAGTGTACCTTGAGAAAAGAAAGCCACTAGGGACCAAATCAAATGGAAAAAAGCTCTAGATTGTACCTAAACAAAACCTTATCTTAAAAAAAAAAGAGAAAAAGAAGAAAGTTTAGAGCTAAGGAGTAGAAAGTGGGTGAAAGGTCCCCATTTGGTGGTGTAAATCATAAAAAAAAAAAAAAAAAAAAAAAAAGAGATAAACTTGTTCATTGGGTGAGTGATATGAGGAAAGTTAATTTGGGATCATGGGATGAAGAAAAAGGGTTAGAACTTGTGATCATTTAGGAAAAAGGTAGAATGATGAGAATAAGACTATTTATGCATGAGTTGCCTCTAGTCTTAGATAAATTTTGCATAATGATCAAGCCCCTTGTTCTTGAGTGATAGCCACTGAAAAAAAATGATGCATTTGAGCCCTTCTTTTCATTCTTATTAGACCATTAACTTACCTAGCCAAATGATTGAGATCATGTGCCCATTTGTGAGAATTCACCTTGCGTGTGTGTGTGTGTGTGTGTGAACTAATGTGAGAATTGGTTTAAAGACCTTGTAAATTGAAGAGTTATGCACCTTGCTTAAAGGCATAAGAGTGTGTTGATAGGCCTAGAGAAACTAGAGTATAATAAGAGAGTGTGTTAATGTTATTTGCTATATCTCTTTAGGATGTTAAGTTGAGTTCTTAGATGTGTTTCTTTTGGTTATGAGCTCCCACCTTCAAACCTCTCTTCCAATAAGTTCTAGAAAGTTCACTTAAGGAAAAGTAAAGAACAAGTTTGGGGGAGTTGATGTCTTCAATATTTCCATTGTTTTATCCATTCATCCATAGGGATTTTGATCATATAGACTAGGATTTAGCCATTTCTAGGTTGCATCTTGCATACATGAGCTCTTATCATGTATTGGAGTATCCTTGGAGTTCTTGGAGGTGATTATATGGATTTAAGATCCAAAAGAGGAGTTAGAAGTGATTGTTGTACGAGCAAAGGCCAGAGCGAGGTCCCAGAGCGACTCACTGAAGTTGCTCCATGCGAGAGCGATGTCCAAAGGCTATTCTACGAAGTCGCTCCAGCCCTTGAACGAGAAGCATCCAGAGCGGCCCATCAGAGCGACCTGTCTAGGTCGTTCCACTCCGGAGCGACGTCTTGGGAGCAAGACTCTTTAGTCACTCGCCTTTTTATCGTTTTTGGAAGCCGAGATTGCCTTGGAGCGAGGTCTAGGAGTGACCTGGCCAAGTCGCTCCAGCTCCAGAGCGACCTCCCAGAGCGACGTGGCCAGGTTGCTATGTGTTTTGTTGTGACAAAAAACTTGTGTTATTTTAGGACCTTTTGGTCATTTGCTTCATGTTTTGACATTTGCTAAACCTAAATTAAGTGTTCTGTAAGCCGACCAGGCAGATTCATTCTTGATTTTGAAGAGAAAAACACAAAAACCTCTTGGAAAGTTCATCTTTTTGAATCATCTTTGTTGTTATTGTAGTCATGTTATGTTTCATTGTTTATTACACTCATCTTATATGATTAAGCTTGAATCCAATATTAGTTTAAGAGGAATCATTCATAATAGTGAGTATCCGCTTTTGAATTTATAGGATAGGGAGATTAAGGGTGATTATACTAGAATTAGGATGTTTAGTGTAGGTTTATCTTATTCCTTGCTAGCAGAGTATTCTTAATACACCTTTTGAGTTGGCCTCTGAAAGGTTGAGCTTTAGGCATTTCCCACCTACAAGGTGTTCGATGAAATGTCTGAGCCAAGTATACTAAGATTTTAACACACTTTACCAAAGACATTTGTTGTTAAAGGTGTTAAGATAACCAATAGACTTGTTCTCAAAGATTACTTATATAACATTCAACCGAAGACATTTGATGTTTGAGTTATGTTAGTAAATAAACATTTAATCTAGACATAGAACTTGCTTAGAAGTGTGTCTAGGCTTAAAGTTGATAGTTCAATTGATCATTTGCCATCCTTAGTTTGAAGTTTGATCACCCAAGATCTAATCCCTTCTCCTTTCTCTCAATCAAAGAAGTTATTTTAGTATTCACTTTTCTTATTCTTAGTTATAGTGTAAAACCATCATTTATTCGATTGTACTTAGATTAAGTGAGTACTTGCATTCTAAGTGTTTAAAAATCCCTTAGAATTGGTTCAACAATCATTTATACTAAAATATTTGTCTTAGAAGCCTTGAAAACTCTTAACTTCAACGATCAGTCAGGAACACAATACCTATCATCTCGAGAAACAAAGAACAAGACAGAGCCTATCACTCTTAAACAAACATAAAATTAAAATAAATTAAATTGGCGATTACCAAGAGCAAACACGCCGTATAGTTGTGGAAACCTTATATATCCCCTTCATTTCTCTGGAAATATGAAACACGAATGTTAAGGCGACAAAACTCTGCAGTAAAAAACAACAGATTTTGATCTACAAACCTCGGTAAAACATTTGTAAAATCTGGCAGCATTTTCAGTAGGCTCTCCACCTCCATAACTAAACACCTTATTATGAAAATCTATCCAACAAACTCATGAAGGGCATAGAGCAAAAAATAAAAGCAATCAGATTCAATATTTAATACTTAGTAACACAAAAGAATGCCAACTGATACGTGTTCAAATTCTCCTATGGAGCAATTTACTCTCTCAAATAAGAGATCTATTGCAGTACTTATGGATCGAATCCAGAAGAAGCTATGAAACTTACTAAATCTAATCAATGTAATGAGCCTAGGTGAATGTTAAATGTAAAACTGCAGAAAACAAGTAAACAAGAAATAGTAAATATCCTATTGAGCAAGACAATTACTCGACAAGAATGGAATGAAGGTTTTGAACTTAAATGGAAAACTGTTAGACTTAGGGCTTTAATTCAGATGTTGGAAATTATAATCCTATAGGTGTTATCTAGTTGTTTGCATGGTATTAAAGAGCTTAACTATCTTAATAACAAATTTACTAAACTCTCTCTTAATATATAAGTCTATTGACTAGGGTGTTATCAACCCAAACAAGAATGTCCGGTCAATGACAGTGTCGATCGATTATTCTAGAGGAATATTGATTTATACACTTTACTTGACATCAATCGATTTCCAATGGAAATATCGATCGATGCGGCTAGTCAAGCGTTACACGCAAGTTAATAAACACTCACTATGGATCCCTAGATCAAACTTTCGATCTATCTCTAGTAAAATCCTAACTTAATCAGGATGTATTCAAGACTATCACATTTATTTAAGGATGCTTAAACAACCTAACAATCATAGATTCATGATTCTAGTTAGCAAGTCTAGAACATAAGCATTAAGAGCATCCTATTAATGAATACCACAACAAGCGATCCTATAGTTGGGGCTAATCCCGCTAATCTATTTAAACTCTAACTCTAACAAGTGAATTACTCAGACATAGCTAAGCAATTTATAACACAAAGAAAGTAATAAAACTGCATAGTATTAGATAGATAGAAAACAATGGAGTTCCAATCACAAATCTCTCTCTGTTGATCTTCTCTCCTAAACTAAAAATCCTAAATAATTTTTGCTGAGAAAAAGAATACAAAAAACTATCTCCCTCTGTCTCTAACACTTCGGCAGAGTATAAAATTAGATTAAAATTTGTCAGGGGTAAAATCGTCATTTCGTGAAATTTGGACTTCAAGTTGGCTAGTCTCGCGAGTTGGTCTCCGCTCATTCGGGATCGATCGATTATGCAGTGTGCATATCGATCGATGTGAGCCACTCCGTGTCGACCTTAGTCATCTTGGTTGAGTCCAAAACGAGTGATTTCTCCAACTCTCTCTAAAATGCTCCAAAAACATCACTTTGTTCCAAAACACTCATGAACCTATAAATATTCTTATAAGCTACTATAATATAATAAATAGTAGTAAAATCACTAATATACCACGACTAAAAGTGGGTCAAACTTATAGTATATCACCAACGTTTCCTTCTTTAACTTCTTCATATTTGCCATCATCGACATCATAGTCATCCTAATTTTTTGTTTTTTTTTGTCAACATAGTCATCCTAATCAAACCCCATAAACGAGCAAAGAGAAGAAAATACTAAAACAAGTGATTAAGAGGTTGATTGTTTACAAAATTTGAAGAAATTTTTCTTTTTTTTTGAAAAAAAAATAGATTCTCTATAATCTAGGGAAGCTGGTTTTCTGAAAATTTGCTATTTTGAAGAAAAACCAAAAACCACTCTTGTTAAGATTTTCAGCAGATCAAATTAGTGTTCTTCCACTTTTTTCAAAAATATTTCTATTAATTTTGGTGCATAAGATTTTAGTAAAATATCGTTTTATTAAAATAACAAAGTTTTTATATCTAGAAATTATAGAAATTTAGAAAAAAATCGATAGAAAAATTTGTATTAAATAAAACATTTTAATTAATTTTATAGAAATGATTTATAGTGGGAAATTTGCCAAATATAACTCAAAACTTGGATTTAAATGCAAAAGTAAACCCAAACATGAATCAAATGCAAAAGTAACCTAAAAGACTATTGAAATTACAATCAGCCCCTTGTGAACAAACAAAAAACCCAAAAAAAAATTTTACGTTTCTAAGCCCCGTAAGTATTCTATCCAGGCGACTTTCAATTAAGTCGTCTGGACGACTTAGTTGAAAGTCGTCCAGTATAGTTATTCTCAAAAATAATTAAAAAATTTTGTAAAAAAATATATAGATAAGTGAAAAATTGAAATCATGTAATTAACATATGTTTTAAGAGATATAAATTAAGATATAACAAAATTTAATAGTTTTCAACATAGATGAGTGAAAGTAGTGAGTCATGATATTTTTTTGTTTAGGTTTTGCCAACATATGTTGTAGTATTATATGTGTTTATTTATGTGTATAGTAAACACTATTTAAGTATAATTTGATTTTATAACGTGGTTCGTTAGTTAATTTAGTTTAAGGTTTAGGGTTTAGGGTCTAGACGACTTACTATTAAGTCGTCTGGTAAATATATTTAAGGTAGACGACTTACTAATAAGTCGTCTGATGTATAGTATCAACAGACGACTTAATAATAAGTCATCCAAACCGGACCAAACCTATGATTTTACCAATTTACTTTTAAACCTAACCGATTTTTTACCGGACATATATAAGATTTTTTCTTTTTTTCCTCACTTTTTCGCGAAATTCAGAAAACCCTATTGTTGTTTCTCCCGAAGATGATTTCAAAGGTGATTTTCGTCGAATCTCTCTAATCCATCGTTCTTAACACCGGTTTTCTCTCTGCCTTACCACCATCGTTATCACCACCGTTCTCACCGCTGCTTCCTCTATTTCAGATCTGAGAGGAAACCCTAGCACTGTTTTTCTGTAAACCGTAGCGTCGTTTTTCTTAGAGGCGTTTCGTTGAACTCTGCCACCGGTAAGTTATATCTAAATAAGAACATGAAACATCGTTCTCACCGTCGTTCTCATCGTGCTTCTTTTTCACGGTTTTTTTTGCAAATCTATAACCGCTGTGTAGAAGGCGACTATATCTTCTCCGAATTTTTAGGTCAGCTTTCCAATGTTCTACTGGAAGTCTTGGTAGGCTTATAATTAAGTCGTCTGGAAAGTCTTCCAGGTGGAAGACTTTCCAGACGACTTAAATATGTCTTTCAACTAGAAGACTTGACAGACGACTTAATTATAAGTCGTCAGGAAAGTCTTCCAGACTTATAATTAAAATGTTAAACTGGATGGTTGTGTTTAAGAAAGTTGTCTTTGATTTTTTTGTAGGAAAAAAAAATGGATATTCCAGAACTCCCTCGTAGGATATATACAGTAGGGCAAGAGCTCCCCCCCTATTGCATAGCATTTCGTATCATCCGTGTACGAATTTGTATACTGCTCGAAAGAATGCTCTTAATGATAAAGAATATGAAGAGCTGAAGGAGTCTAAGTTGGGAGTTTTCATCAAGTTCCAAGAGCTGGATTTTTCATGGGATTCAAGGCTGGTTCACTACATGCTCGGTTTGCAGCTCGACATAAAGAAGAAGTATGAGCTGTGGAGTATTGTTGGTCCACAACCTTTGAGGTTTTCACTGTTAAAGTTTGAAAACCTCACTGGTGTAAACTGCGAGTACATCGAGGACCTTGAGAGACCAAACTGTCCTGTTACAAAGGAGTTAGCTGCTTTCTGAGAGTTGTTGGGAGTTAATATCGAAGCTGGGCCAACTACTGATCAGATAATAGCAGCATTTAAGAGATCCGAAAGGTGGTCTCCGGATGATCGCAAGCGGCTCGGGTACCTTGCCATCTTCACTGGATACATTGAACGGAGGAAGTTTTCAACCCCTACACGGGCTGTTCTGGCAAGGCTAGTGATGGATCTAGAACGGTTTGAGAATTATCCATGGGGAAGAGTCGCGTTTAAGGTGTTGATGGACTCTGTGAAGGGAAACAATATATCGGGTTGTTACACCATTGATGGGTTTGTACAGGCTCTCCAGGTCTGGGTGTACACAGCTCTGCCGGAATTGGGTGCTACTTATGGTAATCCCATACCAAACAATCCGTATCCACCGATACTGGATTACAAGGGTGGCAAAGGACGAAGATTGTTTAAAGAAGCTATTGAAAGACATGTATTTACTTCAACCCAGAAGACTTTTTGAAAACTTATGAATAAGTCATCTAGAAAGTCTTCCAGCTGGACAACTTATACATAAGGCGTCTGGAAAGTCTTCCAGTTGGACGACTTAGCAGACGACTTAAACATAAGTCGTCTGAAAAGTCTTCTAGCTGGATTACTTTGCAGACGACTTATTATTAAGTCGTCTGGGTAGTCTTCCCGGACGACTTAATAATAAGTCCTCTACTAAGTCATCCAGCTGGAAGACTTTCCAGACGACTTAATGCTAAGTCCTCTACTAACTTATCTAGCTGGATGACTTAGTAGAGGACTTATCATTAAGTCGTCCGGGAAGACTACCCAGACGACTTAATAATAAGTAGTCTGCTAAGCCATCCAGCTGGAAGACTTTTCAGATGACTTATGTTTAAGTCGTCTGCTAAGTCGTCAGCTGGAAGACTTTCCAGACGACTTAATCATAAGTTTTCTGCGAAATATTTTCTTTCCATCTTTTTTAATCCGTCAATATCTAAGTTTATATCTTATATTTACTGCAGTCTAGGGTGATGAACTTTGTTGAGAAGGGCATTGGTGAAATGTTTCCAAAATGAGACTCTGGTGCTGAGGACTCGGCCGCGAAGAACAAAATAAAACTCATGTATATAAAGAAACCATGGAATTGGACCATGGATTGCTGGGAAGTCACCGGTACTTGGGTCAAGATAGGTCGGCAGCAAAGAAAGCGATAGTTCTGGTGAAGGAAGAGAGTCCAAGACCTCTTAAGAAAGCTCATAAAGAGCATATTGAGGGGCTACGTGCAGAGGAAGACGAAGAGGAAGGCGCAGAGGAAGAGGCAGATGAAGAGGCAGAGGTGAGTACCAATGTTTGTGGGCTGACCAAAGAGGATATTGAAAGAATCTTGAAGGATTCTTAGGATGCTTTGAAGGATTCTTTGAAAGACGTACTCGATGGCATGACTCAAGGGTTCGGGAAGTGCCTTACGGAGATGAAGTATTTGTCTGAAAGGGTGGAAGCTGTGGAGAAGATCCTTGGTATCACCAAAAAATCTGAAAGGGTCATCATCTCAAAAATATCAACCTAAAAAGCATGAACCCGAGGTTAGTAAAGCATCCTCTCGCAACATGAAAACGGAAATGGATCTTGCTGGGGGGGAATGTGAAAGAGTAAATGGGTCGAACGTGGGAAAGAAGAGTTTTCCCAAGGGTGGTAAAGCAACAGAGGAAAGGCAGGTGCTACTTCCTCGAAAGAGCTGAGTATAGCTCCGAACCAGGAAAAATCTCCAGAATCGATCCTTCCATCCAGCCTTCCTCCAGAATCGAGCCTTCCTCTAGAATCTAGCCTTGAACTATTGGAGAAACAAGAACCCACTGTTTCAGATCTAGTGAAGGAGCAAGCTAGATATCAGGGAAAGAGGGAAACCGCTTTGGCAGAAATTAAACGTGCGAAGAGTGAACGAGCAAGGAAACTTGCTGCCTAACAACAATCTCCTTATACAGCAAACAGCACGGCCAAAGTGATCATTCCAACCAAAAAGGCCAAAGCTCCAGTCTATAATCCTTTTGGACCAGTTAACAGGACCAAATTAAAGGAGCTTGCTGACTGGTTGAAAATTGATCCGTAAGTGATAGTTTTCCCATACATAATAGCTTGCTTTAGTCTACAAAACTGATTGCTTTTCAACATTTTGTGTTTACAGTCACTATGACACACCTTTGGATGATAAACCACGTACAGAACCAACTAAGTGGTATTATGTCCTCCGAACCTCCTTATCTTGGCTGCACGACTGAGTAAGTCGTCTGATATATTTTCACTATAATTCCACATAAACGACTTAATGGTGTCGTCTGTTTAGTCGTCTACGTAGAAGACTTACCAGACGACTTAATGGTAAGTCGTCTACGTAGAATACTTATGAAACGACTTAATGGTAAGTCGTCTGTTAAGTCATCTACGTAAACGACTTAACAGACGACTTAATGGTAAGTCATCTGTTAAGTCGTCAGATATCTTCTAACTTGTTTTATTTTAAATGCAGCATGTTGATGCTTGGATTAATGTGCTGAGGAAGAGGTACGCTGAAAATCGTCAAGTGTTCAGGAGCGAGAGGATGTGCTTCCTTGACCATCTCTTTTCTCAGCAATGGAGAGCCAACTACAAGGATTTTAAAGAATCGGAGCCAGATGTCTACGGTTTGGCAAGAAGACTCCCTGGTGGAGCGTTTAATTATTATTCTGGTGATCTACCATCATTTTGCCAGTCAAACAAGATTTGGGGGGGATGGATATTGATGATATCTATGCGCTAGTGAACTACAACAACTGTCATTGGATTGCTATATGGATATCGATCCCTAAGAGACACATACTCGTCTGGGACAGCATTTACAGTTCTATCTCCGACAAAGAACTCGAAGTGGTAATGGAGCCTTTTCAGAAAATGATCCCTTATTTGCTTGTTGAGTGCTCTACCTCTGATGAGCTGCGTGCCCAATACTCCCTGGAGCCATTCACATTTAAACGTGAACCCAAAGTGCCTCAGGCCCGAGCTGGTGATTGTGGCATCTACGCTCTAAAATACATAGAATGTCATGCTCATGGACTGGAGTTTAATCCAAAAGACTTTGCTAAGGCCAACACCAACGTGAAGACTATTAGGGATAAGATGGCGGTGGATAAATTTAATGAGCTCCCTAACCCGCATGAGTATGAAAACATGGATAATTTTGAGGATATGGGTGCTTATGATTAGGGTGATGTTTGTATGTTTGTATGTTTGTATATTCGAACTTGATTAGGCTAATGTTTAGGATGATTGGTTGTATGTTTTGTTTGTTGTGAAACCTTATTTTTGCACAGAAGACTTTCAATTAATTACACTCATGTTTGTATTTTTGTTCCTTAAATTTGGTAGACAACTAAAATTAAGTCGTCTGGAAAGTCATCCAGCTGGAAGACTTTCCAGATGACTTAATTATTAGTCGTCTGAGAAGTATAACACAAATTATTAATACATATACTCATAAAGCCTGGATGACTTAGTAGATGACTAATAATTAAGTCGTCTGGAAAGTCATCCAGCTGGAAGACTTTCTAGATAACTTAGTTATTAGTCGTTTGAGAAGTCTAACACAAATTCTTAATACATATACTCATAAAGCTTGGACGACTTAGTAGATGACTAATAATTAAGTCGTCTGGAAAGTCATCCAGCTGGAAGACTTTCAAGATGACTTAATTATTAGTCGTCTGAGAAGTATAACACAAATTCTTAATACATATACGCATAAAGCCTGGACGACTTAGTAGATTACTAATAATTAAGTCGTCTGGAAAGTCATCCAGCTGGAATACTTTCTAGATGACTTAATTATTAGTCGTCTGAGAAGTTTAACACAAATTCTTAATACATATACTCATAAAGCCTGGACGACTTAGTAGATGACTAATAATTAAGTCGTCTAGATAGATCCAGCTGGAAGACTTTCTAGATGACTTAATTATTAGTCGTCTAAGAAGTCTAACACAAATTCTTTATACATATACTCATAAATCCTGGACGACTTAGTAGATGACTAATAATTAAGTCGTCTGAAAAGTCATCCAGCTGGAAGACTTTCTAGATGACTTAATTATTAGTCGTCTGAGAAGTCTAACACAAATTCTTAATACATACACTCATAAAGCCTGGACGGCATAGTAGATGACTAATAATTAAGTCGTCTGGAAAGTCATCCAGCTGAAAAACTTTCTAATACATAGATTTATAACACAAATTCTTAATACATAGATTCATAGCACAAATTCTTAATACATAGATTCATAATACAAATTCTTCTGGACGACTTAATTAAAGGTCATACTATACATTGTGATTTCGTATGGCCAGTTTCTCTGCATACTGAGCATCTATAAACCATGTGTTGCTTCTGGGGTTTGCGTCCTCTCATCCGGGATAGCTCCAACCAAGATTGCCATCTTGATTTTTTTCTGTCTCCCTAGACCACGTTTTTCGGCCGGAGGATCGCATGTGCGTTCCTCAACTTGTTGTTCAGCACAAGAATATATATTCTCTGAGTATCCTGCAAACAAATAATTCTTTGAGTACAGTGGATGTACAAGAGTGGAAATATGCAGACGAGTATGTATCGTCAGCTATAGCATGAGAGCAAGATATTTTCTCCACTTGATAGACACCACAATCACACTTTCCATTCTCCAAATCAACCACACAGTCCATTTTGCCACCTTTCACAAAAATTTCCATCCATCAATTGGTTGGGCCCTCATCGTATCCGCTACCTCAGATCGAACAGCAAGCAAGTATTCAACACCCCGACTATGATCTGTTAGGAGACTTAAAGCATTTTCTCTCCTTTTCCAAAACCACTTACCTAGCTTCTCCCTTATGAACTCCAACAGGAACTGAATCGGAAATCCTCTAGCTTGCTTCAGTGCGGAATTAAAAGATTCTGTGATGTTTCTTGTTATTATATTGTACCTGTCCCCGTGACAATACCATAGGATGACGGCGTCCTCCAAATACGTTGCAAGGTCCGGGTTTGCACTCCGTATCTCAGCCATCTACCGGTCAAATCTGAAACCGTATGAGCATAAGCAGCACCTTTCACCAAGTACAAGAGATGTTTCCCTTTATACTTTTTTGACAATTTTTTCTTGAAGGTGATAATAACATATTCCTTGGTTTGCCCAAGGAAACACCTTATCACACGCACTTTTAATGGCCGGGTGCCGGTCGGAGACAAGGCTGAAGAGTGGTCAGTCTGCCTCGCGAGACAAGGTTGTCGAGAAGAGGAATGTATATCGATCGATGGGAAAGCCTTCATATCAATCGATATGGATGCCAGAATGCGGGCCGAGTATATTTCATGACCTACTAAAGCCCAGAAGAAACTTAAATTACCAGAATGCCCCTGGATGATCAGAAACCCTATTTATGTTATTTGCAAGCCATTGTTGACGGCTACGCTTTCTTTCATCTTTTGTTTTCATCGTTCTTAGTTAGAGAGTTGTAGAGAAGATCAAATCTCCTTCATAGATTGATTGGAACTCCATTGGAATTATCTTTAATCTCTTATTCTATTATTATTCAGACTATGATATGTGTTTCTTCTATCATGTCTGAGTATTTCATCTTGTTAGGTTTAGGGATTTCATGAGCTTAATGTTAAACTGAACATCAATTAGGATTGCTAGAATATCTATAGATCTCTACACCAGGGTGATCTGTAATACTAGGATCTGGAGTAATTAGGATATCATGAAAGTGTGACTGATTGCTTGAACTTAGAATCATAGGACAATTGAGATGCACTAGAGTGCAGTCAATTAACAGAACCCGAATCCTGCTGGATTAGATACTTAGGAACATATGAGAATTGGTCTAGGAATCTAGATGAATATAATCGATTAGGTCGTTAATACTTGTCTGAGGTAATATCGATCGACGCTCAGGCCATAGCATCGATCGATACTCGTTTCTTGTTCGCATGCGAAAGCTGGAACAAGGACTTACACATCTGATTAGTAATTGCATTGATAGATGGATTACTTACTTATTTAAATCGAGTTCTAGAATGAATCTATAAGCTATTAGCATCTTGAATTGTAGTTTTGAATCTCTTGGTTGATAAATCCCTAGGTCTAACTATTTCTCCTTATTGCTTACAAACTCAACCAACCGAACAACTATGTTGTTCACATTGCTTTTATTCACTGTTTTATAAACTATTTACCTAGCTTAAATTTTATTTCTATAGTCTATTGTGTGCCCCTGCTCTCTGTGGATTTGATCCCTAAGTAGTATAATTTGACCTCTTTTGATGAGAGTAAAATCACTCCTTAGGGTAATTTGAGTGATATCAAATTTGGCGCCGTGGCCGGGGAGCAAGGATTCGCCATTAGACTTGATTAATAGGTTTAGTCTAGGTTTTATTTATTGTTAGTTACTTACTGGAAAAAATTTCTTGTCTTTCAGGAACATACATGTCTACCAGTACCAGAAGCAGCAAGGAGGAATTACTTTTCATATCAGATCCTACAAGATTGGAGCGTTCGATCCGCACAGAAAAATGTTCCCTATCGATCAATAACAACACTAGTGCATCGATCAATACTCGCCAACCACAGTCGACCGAGACACCGTCTTCATCGACCGATACTCGCCCACCCACATCGACCGAAGCTACCCTTCTGTCGAACGACATTTCCCACCTAACATCGATCGATACTTGACCTCGAACATCGATCGATACTGAGCAGCGAGACATGGTTGTGACGATATCCCTAGTACGAGATGAGAATGGAGACCTGCATGACCAGGAAGGTCATCTGTGTAGTGCAGCATGTCAGAAGATAGATGAAGAAGGAACTGCAATCCTTGAGCCATCTGCTACCACTAACGATGCTAGAGTTTCTCGCAAGAGAACGCTAGCAGAATCGTTCAGGCCTGGAGAGTTATATACCAACATGTCTGCTATTCAAGTACCTCTGGAAGTCCCAGAATTTCAAGTACACCCCAAAAACTTCATTCATGTGCGTAAGCACTCTTATTGCGGTCTGCCTCATGAAAATCCCCTGGACCATATTGAGACACTAGAAAACTATACGTCTGGAATCCCGAAGAATGAAGCAACAAAAGACTACATCATCTGCTAGTTGTTCTTATTTTCACTTTCTGGGGATGCTAAACGTTGGCTGAGGCGTCTACAACCAAGATCTCTCACTACATGGAATGATGTCAGGAATGCATTCATTAATGAATTCTTCGATGATGCAAGGGCTGAAGAGATAAGAGATAAGATTTGGACATTCTCTCAAGGACCTACAAAAGCTTTCAGAATCTCTTGGGAGAGGTTTATGGGATAACAAAAGGATTGTCCACATCATGGTTTTACGGAGATTCAGTTATTAAAGAAGTTCCACAGGGGCGTTGATGTAAGCTACGGTGTTATGATGGATACTGCAAGCAAAAGAAGCTTTGAGACAAGGACCATAGAGGAAGCTAAGAAGCTGATTGAGAACATGGTGTCTAGCAACAGTGTCAAAAATCTGGATATACACAGGGTAAAATCAGCTGCAAAGGATAGTGACAAGACTGTTGAGGCTGAGATTGGTTATGTACATGAAGTCTCATGGGTGCAACACGCTACATACCAGGCTGAGGATGAGATAGAATTCATGCTAGAGAAGCTCTTGAAAGAACAGCAAGAGATGACTGAGCATTTGAATCTGAAATTGGATTTTCTCTGCAAAGATTTGAATGGAAGATTGGAAACCTTAGATAGCCATGTTAAGAGGCTACACACCCAAGTTTATCATACTGCAGAAGCTGTGAAACAAGAAGCTTTGGTCAAAAAGAAAGCTGTGGAAAGTGAGAGGCAACAGGTTGATGACATCCTAGATATTGGATTTGAGAAAATACTTGAGCAGGAGAAGCTGGAAGAAGATGCTTTTCAAGTCGAAAGCTCTATGTCTATAGGCAGCTCGTACTGGTGTCGACCGACACTAACACCCGAGCATCGCTCGACATCATCACCTGAGCGTCGACCGACACAATCAGATATGCATTGATCGACAACACTTTTGGGATCAGATAAGTTTGTTGGACTTCAAAACCACTCCGACTTTGCTGCTCAACACCCACATCCTCCCACCCTACTTCGAGTTAAAACAGCTGCCGTCGATCGACAACAAAAAGGGAACATCGATCGACAGAAGAAGCAGAACATCGATCGACATCCGCCCATGCCATGTCGAGTTAGTTTACCAGATTTTGATGCACACCGCTTGAAGGCAACTTGAAACCCATCTCAGACTCCAGTTTTCTTCAACACAAGAGAGGAGATGAATCAGAAATCTGCAGAAGCACCAAAGCAAGGGAAATCAACCCTAGCTGAAACCTCTTTTGTTGAGAATGTCGATCGACGACATACACCAGGTATCGAACGACAGATATGGGACGGATACGAAACTGCCATAGAAAGTCAGGTAACGAAAAATGAGATTCCAGTTGAGATGAGAGTGAAATCTAGGAAACCCTATATTCCCAAGCACCTCAGGAGAGAAATTAACAAAGTGGAACTTGCTGGATTCCACAAGAAGGTGAAGAGGGTTCCTAAGGATATGTCTTTCGAGGAGGCCTACTATAAGTACAAACTTGGTAATTTCTTCAGAGAAAGAAGAGAGACAGATAAGGACATTGAGCTGCTATTCAACAAGGTATGTCGTAAGCCTAATAGAACTCTGAAGAAGGAGCAAGATCCAGGGAAGTTCTTGATTCCATGCTGTATACATAACCATGATTTGCCAACCGCCCTCTGCGATACTGGATCTGCAGTCAGCATCATGGCAATAGACACTGCTGAAGTAATAGGATTAAAGGTGGAACCTTCTAAAGATAGTTTCACTTTCGCCGACAACTCTAGAGTTGATTCAGCAGGCACCATCAAGAATGTTAAAGTGGAGATAGGGGACTGCACTGTTCCAGTGGACTTTCATGTCATGGAGATTAAACCAGGCACAACAAATTCGCTTCTCTTTGGAAGAGCATTCATGTCTACAGTGGGAGCAGTTTGTGATCTTAAGAAGAACAGGATGTGCCTGACTAATGTTGATGAAACTGTCTTCTATGATCCTTTGGAAAAGAAGACCGATGAGAAGTTTATTTCATGCATAGAGATGTTTGAAGATCCAGCACCTAAAGGTGGTTCAAACCTCGAGTCAGCAAAGCCAGAATCAAGATCGATCGACAATCACAATACAGCATCGGTCAATAAGCAACCTTCAGAATCGATCGACACCCTCTGTATTTCAGAAGAGACCAAGACTGAAAAGTCTAAGTCTGGGGGAAGGACAAGGAGTAGGACGAAGAAAAAGAAAAGGAATGTAGATGCAGATTTCCTATCACTAGTTCCTTCACAAGGTCAAGAGGGAAGTCTTGAGTATAAAGTGCGCTGCAGAGGAAGTTCTGAACCTTTTGCGAAGGTTAGAGTGCTATGTGATCCAGAGCTGAGAAATAAAAGAGAAGTATCTGCCAGAGCTTTTACCAACTACATCAACAGAATGAGGAAGAGAGACACTGAGACTTGTTCCGGAGCGAGTTCACATCTTCACCTGGACTAAATCAGATCTCCAGAAGCCAAGCTAATGACTATAACAAAGCACTGAGTTGGAGGCAACCCACTGTTAGGTACTTTTAAATATGGTTTTATTTTCTTTTAATACTGATATTATGTTTTCTAAAGATTTCAGGTATAAAAAAAAAAAAACAATTGATGAACAGTAATGACGGCACTGTAGCAACGCACTGTAGCACTACCATCGATCGATACTGTAGCGAGATTACTGTAGCAGCGTACTGTAGCAGAGCACTGTTCATCGAAAAAAATTTGGTTTTATTAGTTATCTATTACTAACCTTTAGACATCTAGTGTTTTATTTATGTCAGGTATTAGGAAAAAATTTCAAGGAAGATGAGTTTGCATAAGAATCGACGATGACTAGCTAGCATCAATCAATAGAGCATCAAGAATATCGATCGCCACTTAACTGTGTTGATCGATACTCACATCAAAGCAGGTATACAGTCTTTCTTTGTTAAATATTTTCCTTATGGTTTATTGTCCCACCAATCTTAGGCTATATAACATTGGTCGCAGTGTTATTTAAGTCTGGGGGAGGTTCTACTAATATTGTGTGTTTAGTTAGATATTTAGAAAAGCAGACCAGAGTAGACGATTGCCACGATAATCGACCGACGAGAAATAGTCGATATCGATCGACAGTACATCACTTACATCGACCGATGGTAACTCTTTTACATCGATCGATACTTAATCCGGTCAGGTATATCGTTCTTACTTATTAAATTTCGTACTTATGCTTTATGGTTTTCACCTTACCACCAACTGTGTTATACTGGGGACAGTGTAATTTAAGTCGGGGGGATTACTAACGTTTATCTACTTTATGAGTCTTATTTAAAATGTTTTCAAAATTTTTTTATTGAGTCAAGAAGGGTATGATGATCTATTTCGATTTATTACTTGTCATCTAACTACTCTTTAGACCAGTCTTAGATTTACTGATTGCAGAAGTACTAGAGATACTAAAGTGGATCAACCTGTCAACTATGTTTGCACTTGCTGAGAATGTTTGAAGGAACCAAAGCTGACCTCCAACCTAATATTGACTTGATTTGCTTGTCTTGGGGCTTGGTATACAAGGGATTGGAATCCTCCTGCAAGTCTGGAAGGTATAAGTCTGTAAATTTTTGGTTTCTTTATCTCTTTCCTTTGGCATCCCATAAAAAACGAAAAGATTGAAATGATTTCCTGAGCCCATGACCCCACTATTCTAATTGAAAGGAATGATCACATATTGTTGAAGCGAGGGAGAGGTACATTACCCATGACCCCACTATTCGCCTACACTTTGTCGGAAAAAGCTACAAAAGGTAGAAAGATCAATAAGATGAGCATTTGTTGTTTATTGAGATTGACAATAAAAAAATTAAAAAAAAATAAAAAAAATTGGGATTCAGAGAAGGAAGATATAGGGAGAAAAGAAACCAGAATAAGACTACCTATTTACTCAGAAACTTTCTTGAGTTGAATCCACGTGTCCTTTGATCGATATTCCCAGGGTAAAGCCTACACTTTTTATTTATGTAAGAAATGAGGTTAGTAGAGGGGATTGACGGACAGTATCCAAGGATTCCAAGGATTGTTTCACCACCTGATGAAGACAAATGAATGCAAAATGCAACCTAAATGTGCCTAAATCTAATCTATATGCTCAATATGAACAAGAATGCAAGGTTAAAACCAAGTAAATATGCAACACATCAACTCCCCCAAACTTTTCCTTTACTTGTCCTCAAGTGAACTTTCAAGAACTCATAACCAAAAGAAACACATCTAAAAACTCAACTTAACATCCTAAAGAGACATTCCAAGGAGCATGAACACACTCTCTTATCACACTCTAGCTTCTCTAGGCCTATCAACACACTCTTTTGCCTTTAAACAAGATGCAATACTCTTCATTTTTAGTGACTATCACTCAAGAACAAGGAGCTTGATCAATATGCAAAATTTATCTAAGACTAGAGGCAACTGATGCATACATAGTCTTATTCTCATCATTCTACCATTTCCTAAGTGATCACAATTTCTAACCCTTTCTATCTTCATCTCATACCTCAGATAGTCTCTGCTCACATCACTCTCCCAATGAACAAGCACTTCTCTTCTCTTTTTTTTTTTTTAGCACAACCAACTAGGGACTTGTCATAAGCTTTCTACTTGTAGCTCTAACTCTTCTTCTTTACACATCTCCTCCCCCAAACTTATTTCTTTGTTTCTTTTTTTTTTTTATTGGAAGGGTTCCTTAAAACATAATCTAGAGCTCTTCTTCATTTGGTTTGGTTCCTAGTGGATTTCTTTCTTTTCTTAAGGTACACTTTGGTTCAACTTTCTCATAATCTCTCATTCACAACCAATATCAGCTTTGAAACACATAAACCCCACTCACCACCCTAGATGCTAGCTCAAAAGAGGATCCTATGCTAGCAAGAGATGAGAACAATCATATGTCGCCTCCAATACTCTCAAGATTTTGCACATGACAAGCTATCAAAAGAAGGCCTCACTCATGCAAATTAAGTGTTTGGTCTCTAAAGGATGGCTTGGGTTCAATTCAAGGGTGTGGAGTACCATTTGGGTTAACAAAAGAGTAGTGAAATGGAATAAGATAACCCAAATGTGTATGAGATCCATGATCAAGTATGCAAGTGACCATATGCAAGAGAGAATAAGTTCATTAAGCCAAAATTCAGATTGGAGCTGGTTATAAGAACAATGTCAATTTAAAGCAAGCAAANGTGTATGAGATCCATGATCAAGTATGCAAGTGACCATATGCAAGAGAGAATAAGTTCATTAAGCCAAAATTCAGATTGGAGCTGGTTATAAGAACAATGTCAATTTAAAGCAAGCAAACATGTTTCAAGAAGAGTTTTCAAGGCTCGAAGCGTGCAAGGTTTTCAAGAGATGCTCAAGCTACTTGATGTGTCTAACTAGGGTGTCACTTTCAGCTCTTGACAAGTGTTCTTCACAAGGTGTTTCAAAATAATAGCTCCCAATGCTTATGAATACAAGCTATATGCTCTAGACTCTCCTAGAAATGCAAGTGATGCAACCTACATGATTTTTTTGGGTTTTCAAATTTTTCAATTTTTTTTGGTTTTTCTATGCATATATGTATGTAAAATGCAATGCATGAGACTTAAAATCATCAAAGAAAACATGATTAAACACTTGGTACCTCCCCCAAACTTAAGTCACACAGTCTCTGTGTTGTTAAGTAGAGAGAGATACCCAAAAGAAAGACTAATATGCAAAGAAAAACTGGTATATACAATGGATGGTGATGGAATACCTGCTAGTAGGATTGTGTAGAGGGAGATTCTCCCTCCTCATCGTCCTCAGGTGGTAGCTCTTCAAGGTGCTCATCAGCAGGAGTGCCTTTCTCTTCAATGGTGAAGGCTTACCCGAAGACAGTTGGTTTCTTCATTTTCCCTTTGATGTCAAAGTGGAGGATGTTCTCTATACCCAAATGGAGATCAATCTTGCCTTCCTTCACATTAACAATAGCTCCTGCTGTAGCTAAGAATGGCCTTCCTAGAATCAATGGGTCTTGAGCTTCCTCACCCATCTCAAGCACCACAAAGTTTATAGGTATCTCATACCTTCCAATCTTCATAGGGAGATCCTCTAAGATGCCCACAGGGTACTTCACTGAACGATCAGCTAACACCAGAGAGAGTCTACACTTCTTGTACTGACTGAATCCAAGCTTCTTTGCAACAGACAAAGGCATCACGCTGACACTAGCTCCCAAATCGCAGAGACATTTTTCAAATTCCATAGGTCCAAGAGCACAAGGTAGGGTGAAGCATCCTGGATCCTCTAACTTCTCTGGAACATCAAGCCTCTGGATGATGGCACTGCACTCATGGGTGAGAGTCATCATGCCTTCCTTCTCTTTCTTCTTTGCAGCTACAGCATCTTTCAGGAACTTGTTGTATTGAGGGATCAACATGAAAGCATCAATAATGGGCATTGCAACCTGAGCTTCACTCATTTGCTTCTCAAACAGAGCCTTGTACTTCTCTAGCAGCTGCTTCTTGAATCTACCAGGGAATGGGAGTTTGGGTTCACAGGGGGGAGGAACAGAAGAATTCTTACTTGCTAGAGCAGCAACTTCACCATCTTTTACTGTTTCCTTCTCTTCTCCTACCTTTCCTTTACCCTTAGCTTCAGTAATCTTTTCCAGTATCTCTTCATTGATCTTCTCTTCAACAATTACAACATCATCATCGAAGTTGATTGCCACCCCCTCACCTAGTTTCTCCGCATCATTGGTGAGGTTTCTAGGAGGTAACTGCTTACAACTCCTAAGGGTGATTGATTTGGCCTCCTTGGGGTTTTGGTCAGATTTTCCAGGTAGAGATCCTTGCTGGCGATTCTGTTGAGTGCTCATGGAACCAAACTGATTCTCTAAATTCTTGACTGTAGAAGCAAGGTATGAGAATTTGTTGTTGAGTTCATTGTAGCTCCCATCAATCTTGGAATGAAGGTTCTTCAATTCATAACCAACTTTCTTCTCACCTCTAGTCTGAGATTCCAAGATTTGTTTCAGTAAGGCATCATTGTTGCTCGCTTGAGGAGCAGAGGAACTATGAGAGGGGTTTTGCTGAGGCTGATAACCACTCTGTTGGTTGTTTGGGTAGGATTTCTGTTGGTATTTGTTGTACTGAAATTTGGGCTCCTTTTTGTACTAGCTACCATTGTTATTGATGAAACACAACTCTTCTTGACCTTCCAAACCCTCAACCTCATTCACTGTAGGTGGATTTTCCTTCTTGGAGTTACCAACAGACTTCAGCTGCTCTTGGGTGGCTTTCTCAGCAATGAGTAGGTCGATTTTGTCTTCCAGAGCTTTGATCTCTTATCTTGTCTGCTTATCATCACCCCTACTGCTTCTGTCATGGTCTCCACTGTAGACTGCGTTACTCTTGACCATGTTGTCAACCAATTCCTCAGCATCTTCCTCAGACCTTCCCAAGAAGAACCCATTGCTAGCAGTATCCAATCTTGCTCTGTACTTAGGAAGAGCACCTCTATAGAATGTACTCAGCAAGCTTTCTTTGGAGAAACCATGGTGTGGGAATTGGGCTTGATAGCTCTTAAATCTTTCCCATGCTTCGCTGAATCCTTCCAAGTTCTTCTGTTGAAAGCTTGATATCTCATTCCTCAACTTGGCAGTTCTTGAAGAAGAGAAGAATTTCTCCAAGAACTCTTTCTTGCACTCATCCCAAGTAGTGATAGAGTCACTAGGAAAGGACTTCTCCCACTGGCGTGCCTTGTCCCCTAAAGAGAAAGGGAATAGCTTGAGCTTGAAGGCATCCTCGGACACACCATTGGTTTTTGACAACCCACAGTAGCTGTCAAATTTGTCCAAGTGATCAAATGGGTCTTCTACAGGTAACCCATGATACTTGTTGTTCTCAATCACGTTGAGGAGTCCTGGTTTGACCTCAAAGTTGTTGGCATCCACAGCTGGTGCACGGATTCCCAACCTATTGCCATTAAGGTTTGGGCGGTCATAGGTGCCAATAGGGCGAGCTGGGCGGGCTCGGTGAGCTGGTGGATCTTGCCCGTTGACGTTAACCAGTGGGTCCATGCCAGTATCCAACCTCTGTTGTTGAGCTTGTTGCTCTGCTTGTCTTCTCTGTCTTGCAATCTCTCTTTCAAACGCTCTGATATCTGGAACTCTTGGAACAAGGTTTGTTGTGCCTTTGCTCCCAAGTTCATACACCTTAAATCCAAAGAGAGATGAAGATAAAGAATCAGTAACAAAATAAAGAAAAATGACTTAGTCTCAAGCAAGTGACTAAATCTCAATGTTTCAATCTACTCAGAATTTGGCAACGGCGCCAATTTGGTGTTAGGAATTTTTGAGACTCCTAAAGCAAATGTTGTAGTATAGATGATTGTCGAACCAGTTCTGAGGGATTTAAAAGCACCGAGAATACAAGTACAAGTTTAATCTAAGTGCGATCATATGATTAATTGGTTTTTAAGGTTAACTAAAACTAGAATGCAATAAAATATATAACTTTGACAAAGAAGATAAAGAAGAACTCATAGGTATAGGGAATTTGACCTTGGGTGATTAGGTTTCGATCTAGGGATGGCAAGCGATCAATTAAACTGTCTACCTTAGGCCTAGATACGATTCTAAACAAGCTCTGTGACTAGATGAATGTTCATTTACTACCATAACTCAAGCATCAAATGTCTTTGGTTGAATATTATGAAAGTAATCATTAGGAATAGATCTATGACCCATCTTAACACCTTTAACAACAAGTGTCCCTGGTAAAGTCTGTTAAAAACTTAAGAGAGTTGACTCAAACATTTCATCAAACACTTTGTGAGTGGGAAATGTCTAGAGATCAACTTTTGAGTGATCAATTCAAAAAGGCATTATGGTTACTCTAATAAGCAAGGAAGAAGAGAAATCTAACATTAAAACATCCTAGATCTAACCTAATCACCCTTAATCTCCCTAACCCATGAATTCAAAAGGTGATTACTCACTAATCTCCATGATTCCTCTTAAACCCATATTGGATTTCAGATTAATCATGTAAAGAGATAGATAAGAAATCAACAAGAACACAATAAGAAAGCCATGAAATCTCAATCCGAAAGAAGATTTCTTCAAGAACAAAAGATAATCTGCCAATGGTGGCTTACAGAGTACTTATTCTCATCATTCTACCATTTCCTAAGTGATCACAATTTCTAACCCTTTCTTTCTTCATCTCATACCTCAAATAGTCTCTGCTCACATCACTCTCCCAATGAACAAGCACTTCTCTTCTCTTTTTTTTTTAGCACAACCAACTAGGGACTTGTCATAAGCTTTCTACTTGTAGCTCTAACTATTCTTCTTTACACATCTCCTCCCCCAAACTTATTTCATTGTTTCTTTTTTTTTTAATATTGGAAGGGTTCCTTAATACATAATCTAGAGCTCTTCTTCATTTGGTTTGGTTCCTAGTGGCTTTCTTTCTTTTCTTAAGGTACACTTTGGTTCAACTTTCTCATAATCTCTCATTCACAACCCAAAATATCAGCTTTGAAACACATGAACCCCACTCACCACCCTAGATGCTAGCTCAAAAGAGGATCCTATGCTAGCAAGAGATGAGAACAATCCTATGTCGCCTCCAATACTCTCAAGATTTTGCACATGACAAGCTATCAAAAGAAGGCCTCACTCATGCAAATTAAATGTTTGGTCTCTAAAGAATGGCTTGGGTTCAATTCAAGGGTGTGGAGTACCATTTGGGTTAACAAAAGAGTAGTGAAATGGAATAAGATAACCCAAATGTGTATGAGATCCATGATCAAGTATGCAAGTGACCATATGCAAGAGAGAATAAGTTCATTAAGCCAAAATTCAGATTGGAGCTGGTTATAAGAACAATGTCAATTTAAAGCAAGCAAANATGGCTTGGGTTCAATTCAAGGGTGTGGAGTACCATTTGGGTTAACAAAAGAGTAGTGAAATGGAATAAGATAACCCAAATGTGTATGAGATCCATGATCAAGTATGCAAGTGACCATATGCAAGAGAGAATAAGTTCATTAAGCCAAAATTCAGATTGGAGCTGGTTATAAGAACAATGTCAATTTAAAGCAAGCAAACATGTTTCAAGAAGAGTTTTCAAGGCTCGAAGCGTGCAAGGTATTCAAGAGATGCTCAAGCTACTTGATGTGTCTAACTAGGGTGTCACTTTGAGCTCTTGACAAGTGTTCTTCACAAGATGTTTCAAAATAATAGCTCCCAATGCATATGAATACAAGCTATATGCTCTAGACTCTCCTAGAAATGCAAGTGATGCAACCTACATGATTTTTTTGGTTTTTCTATGCATATATGTATGTAAAATGCAATGCATGAGACTTAAAATCATCAAGGAAAACATGATTAAACACTTGGTACCTCCCCCAAACTTAAGTCACACAGTCTCTGTGTTGTTAAGTAGAGAGAGATACCCAAAGAAAGACTAATATGCAAAGAAAAACTGGTATATACAATGGATGGTGATGGAATACCTGCTAGTAGGATTGTGTAGAGGGAGATTCTCCCTCCTCATCGTCCTCAGGTGGTAGCTCTTCAAGGTGCTCATCAGCAGGAGTGCCTTTCTCTTCAATGGTGAAGGCTTGCCCGAAGACAGTTGGTTTCTTCATTTTCCCTTTGATGTCAAAGTGGAGGATGTTCTCTTTACCCAAATGGAGATCAATCTTGCCTTCCTTCACATTAACAATAGCTCCTGCTGTAGCTAAGAATGGCATTCCTAGAATCAATGGGTCTTGAGCTTCCTCACCCATCTCAAGCACCACAAAGTCTGTAGGTATCTCATACCTTCCAACTTCACAGGGAGATCCTCTAAGATGCCCACAGGGTACTTCACTGAACGATCAGCTAACACCAGAGAGAGTCTACACTTCTTGTACTGACTGAATCCAAGCTTCTTTGCAACAGACAAAGGCATCACGCTGACACTAGCTCCCAAATCGCAGAGACATTTTTCAAATACCATAGGTCCAAGAGCACAAGGTAGGGTGAAGCATCCTGGATCCTCTAACTTCTCTGGAACATCAAGCCTCTGGATGATGGCACTGCACTCATGGGTGAGAGTCATCATGCCTTCCATCTCTTTCTTCTTTGCAGCTACAGCATCTTTCAGAAACTTGTTGTATTGAGGGATCAACATGAAAGCATCAATGATAGGCATTGCAACCTGAGCTTCACTCATTTGCTTCTCAAACAGAGCCTTGTACTTCTCTAGCAGCTGCTTCTTGAATCTACCAGGGAATAGGAGTTTGGGTACATAGGGGGGAGGAACAGAAGAATTCTTTCTTGCTGGAGCAGCAACTTCACCATCTTTTACTGTTTTCTTCTCATCTCCAACCTTTCCTTTACCCTTAGCTTTAGTAATCTTTTCCAGTATCTCTTCATTGATCTTCTCATCAACAATTACAACATCATCATCGAAGTTGATGGCCACCCCCTCACCTAGTTTCTCAGCATCCTTGGTGAGGTTTCTAGGAGGTAACTGCTTACAACTCCTAAGGGTGATTGTTTTGGCCTCCTTGGGGTTTTGGTCTGATTTTCCAGGTAGAGATCCTTGCTGGCGATTCTGTTGAGTGCTAATGGAAGCAAACTTATTCTCTAAATTCTTGACTGTAGAAGCAAGGTATGAGAATTTGTTGTTGAGTTCATTGTAGCTCCCATCAATCTTGGAATGAAGGTTCTTCAATTCATAACCAACTTGCTTCTCACTTCTAGTCTGAGATTCCAAGATTTGTTTCAGTAAGGCATCCGTGTTGCTCGCTTGAGGAGCAGAGGAACTGTGAGAGGGGTTTTGCTGAGGCTGATAACTTTTTGTACTAGCTACCATTGTTGTTGATGAAACACAACTCTTCTTGACCTTCCAAACCCTCAACCTCATTCACTGTAGGTGGATTTTCCTGCTTGGAGTTACCAACAGACTTCAGCTGCTCTTGGGTGGCTTTCTCGGCAATGAGTAGGTCGATTTTGTCTTCCAGAGCTTTGATCTCTTTCCTTGTCTGCTTATCATCACCCCTACTGCTTCTGTCATGGTCTCCACTGTAGACTGCGTTACTCTTGACCATGTTGTCAACCAATTCCTCAGCATCTTCCTCAGACCTTCCCAAGAAGAATCCATTGCTAGCAGTATCCAATCTTGCTTTGTACTTAGGAAGAGCACCTTTGTAGAATGTACTCAGCAAGCTTTCTTTGGAGAAATCATGGTGTGGGCATTGAGCTTGATAGCTCTTAAATCTTTCCCATGCTTCGCTGAATCCTTCCAAGTTCTTCTGTTGAAAGCTTGATATCTCATTCCTCGGCTTGGCAGTTCTTGAAAAAGAGAAGAATTTCTCCAAGAATGCTTTCTTGCACTCATCCCAACTAGTGATAGAGTCACTAGGAAGGGACTTCTCCCACTGGCGTGCCTTGTCCCCTAAAGAGAAAGGGAATAGCTTGAGCTTGAAGGCATCCTCAGACACACCATTGGTTTTTGACAACCCACAGTAGCTGTCAAATTTGTCCAAGTGATCAAATGGGTCTTCTACAGGTAACCCATGATACTTGTTGTTCTCAATCACGTTGAGGAGTCCTGGTTTGACCTCAAAGTTGTTGGCTTCCACAGCTGGTGCATGGATTCCCAACCTATTTCCATGAAGGTTTGGGTGGTCATAGGTGCCAATAGGGCGAGCTGGGCGGGCTGGGTGAGCTGGTGGGTCTTGCCAGTTGACGTTAACCGGTGGGTCCATGCCAGTATCCAGCCTCTGTTGCTGAGCTTGTTGCTCTGCTTGTCTTCTCTATCTTGCAATCTCTCATTCAAACGCTCTGATATCTGGAACTCTTGGAACAAGGTTTGTTGTGCCTTTGCTCCCAAGTTCATACACCTGAAATCCAAAGAGAGATGAAGATAAAGAATCAGTAACAAAATAAAGAAAAATGACTTAGTCTCAAGCAAGTGACTAAATCTCAATGTTTCAATCTACTCAGAATTTGGCAACGGCGCCAATTTGGTGTTAGGAATTTTTGAGGCTCCTAAAGCAAATGTTGTAGTATAGATGATTGTCGAACCAGTTCTGAGGGATTTAAAAGCACCGAAAACACAAGTACAAGTTTAATCTAAGTGCGATCATATGATTGATTGGTTTTTAAGGTTAACTAAAACTAGAATGCAACAAAAGATATACCTTTGACAAAGAAGATAAAGAAGAACTCATAGGTATAGGGAATTTGACCTTGGGTGATTAGGTTTCGATCTAGGGATGGCAAGCGATCGATTAAACTGTCTACCTTAGGCCTAGATACGATTCTAAACAAGCTCTATGACTAGATGAATGTTCATTTACTACCATAACTCAAGCATCAAATGTCTTTGGTTGAATATTATGAATGTAATCATTAGGAATAGATCTATGACTCATCTTAACACCTTTAACAACAAGTGTCCCTGGTAAAGTCTGTTAAAAGCTTAAGAGAGTTGACTCAGACATTTCATCAAACACTTTGTGAGTGGGAAATGTCTAGAGATCAAATTTTGAGTGATCAATTCAAAAAGGCATTATGGTTACTCTAATAAGCAAGGAAGAAGAGAAATCTAACAGTAAAACATCGTAGATCTAACCTAATCACCCTTAATCTCCCTAACCCATGAATTCAAAAGGTGATTACTCACTAATCTCCATGATTCCTCTTAAACCCATATTGGATTTCAGATTAATCATGTAAAGAGATAGATAAGAAATCAACAAGAACACAATAAGAAAGCCATGAAATCTCAATCCGAAAGAAGATTTCTTCAAGAACAAAAGATAATCTGCCAATGGTGGCTTACAGAGTACTTATTCTCATCATTCTACCATTTCCTAAGTGATCACAATTTCTAACCCTTTCTTTCTTCATCTCATACCTCAAATAGTCTCTGCTCACATCACTCTCCCAATGAACAAGCACTTCTCTTCTCTTTTTTTTTTTAGCACAACCAACTAGGGACTTGTCATAAGCTTTCTACTTGTAGCTCTAACTCTTCTTCTTTACACATCTCCTCCCCCAAACTTATTTCTTTGTTTCTTTTTTTTTTATATTGGAAGGGTTCCTTAATACATAATCTAGAGCTCTTCTTCATTTGGTTTGGTTCCTAGTGGCTTTCTTTCTTTTCTTAAGGTACACTTTGGTTCAACTTTCTCATAATCTCTCATTCACAACCCAAAATATCAGCTTTGAAACACATGAACCCCACTCACCACCCTAGATGCTAGCTCAAAAGAGGATCCTATGCTAGCAAGAGATGAGAACAATCCTATGTCGCCTCCAATACTCTCAAGATTTTGCACATGACAAGCTATCAAAAGAAGGCCTCACTCATGCAAATTAAATATTTGGTCTCTAAAGAATGGCTTGGGTTCAATTCAAGGGTGTAGAGTACCATTTGGGTTAACAAAAGAGTAGTGAAATGGAATAAGATAACCCAAATGTGTATGAGATCCATGATCAAGTATGCAAGTGACCATATGCAAGAGAGAATAAGTTCATTAAGCCAAAATTCAGATTGGAGCTGGTTATAAGAACAATGTCAATTTAAAGCAAGCAAACATGTTTCAAGAAGAGTTTTCAAGGCTCGAAGCGTGCAAGGTTTTCAAGAGATGCTCAAGCTACTTGATGTGTCTAACTAGNGTGTATGAGATCCATGATCAAGTATGCAAGTGACCATATGCAAGAGAGAATAAGTTCATTAAGCCAAAATTCAGATTGGAGCTGGTTATAAGAACAATGTCAATTTAAAGCAAGCAAACATGTTTCAAGAAGAGTTTTCAAGGCTCGAAGCGTGCAAGGTTTTCAAGAGATGCTCAAGCTACTTGATGTGTCTAACTAGAGTGTCACTTTGAGCTCTTGACAAGTGTTCTTCACAAGATGTTTCAAAATAATAGCTCCCAATGCATATGAATACAAGCTATATGCTCTAGACTCTCCTAGAAATGCAAGTGATGCAACCTACATGATTTTTTTGGTTTTTTCTATGCATACATGTATGTATAATGCAATGCATGAGACTTAAAATCATCAAGGAAAACATGATTAAACACTTGGTACCTCCCCCAAACTTAAGTCACACAGTCTCTGTGTTGTTAAGTAGAGAGAGATACCCAAAAGAAAGACTAATATGCAAAGAAAAACTGGTATATACAATGGATGGTGATGGAATACCTGCTAGTAGGATTGTGTAGAGGGAGATTCTCCCTCCTCATCGTCCTCAGGTGGTAGCTCTTCAAGGTACTCATCAGCAGGAGTGCCTTTCTCTTCAATGGTGAAGGCTTGCCCGAAGACAGTTGGTTTCTTCATTTTCCCTTTGATGTCAAAGTGGAGGATGTTCTCTTTACCCAAATGGAGATCAATCTTGCCTTCCTTCACATTAACAATAGCTCATGCTGTAGCTAAGAATGGCATTCCTAGAATCAATGGATCTTGAGCTTCCTCACCCATCTCAAGCACCACAAAGTCTGTAGGTATCTCATACCTTCCAACTTCACAGGGAGATCCTCTAAGATGCCCACAGGGTACTTCACTGAACGATCAGCTAACACCAGAGAGAGTCTACACTTCTTGTACTGAGTGAATCCAAGCTTCTTTGCAACAGACAAAGGCATCACGCTGACACTAGCTCCCAAATCGCAGAGACATTTTTCAAATACCATAGGTCCAAGAGCACAAGGTAGGGTGAAGCATCCTGGATCCTCTAACTTCTCTAGAACATCAAGCCTCTGGATGATGGCACTGCACTCATGGGTGAGAGTCATCATGCCTTCCATCTCTTTCTTCTTTGCAGCTACAGCATCTTTCAGGAACTTGTTGTATTGAGGGATCAACATGAAAGCATCAATGATAGGCATTGCAACCTGAGCTTCACTCATTTGCTTCTCAAACAGAGCCTTGTACTTCTCTAGCAGCTGTTTCTTGAATCTACCAGGGAATGGGAGTTTGGGTACATAGGGGGGAGGAACAGAAGAATTCTTACTTGCTGGAGCAGCAACTTCACCATCTTTTACTGTTTCCTTCTCTTCTCCAACCTTTCCTTTACCCTTAGCTTCAGTAATCTTTTCCACTATCTCTTCATTGATCTTTTCATCAACAATTACAACATCATCATCGAAGTTGATGGCCACCCCCTCACCTAGTTTCTCAGCATCCTTGGTGAGGTTTCTAGGAGGTAACTGCTTACAACTCCTAAGGGTGATTGTTTTGGCCTCCTTGGGGTTTTGGTCAGATTTTCCAGGTAGAGATCCTTGCTGGCGATTCTGTTGAGTACTCATGGAAGCAAACTGATTCTCTAAATTCTTGACTGTAGAAGCAAGGTATGAGAATTTGTTGTTGAGTTCATTGTAGCTCCCATCAATCTTGGAATGAAGGTTCTTCAATTCATAACCAACTTGCTTCTCACTTCTAGTCTGAGATTCCAAGATTTGTTTCAGTAAGGCATCCGTGTTGCTCGCTTGAGGAGCAAAGGAACTGTGAGAGGGGTTTTGCTGAGGCTGATAACTTTTTGTACTAGCTACCATTGTTGTTGATGAAACACAACTCTTCTTGACCTTCCAAACCCTCAACCTCATTCACTGTAGGTGGATTTTCCTGCTTGGAGTTACCAACAGACTTCAGCTGCTCTTGGGTGGCTTTCTCAGCAATGAGTAGGTCGATTTTGTTTTCCAGAGCTTTAATCTCTTTCCTTGTCTGCTTATCATCACCCCTACTGCTTCTGTCATGGTCTCCACTGTAGACTACGTTACTCTTGACCATGTTGTCAACCAATTCCTCAGCATCTTCCTCAGACCTTCCCAAGAAGAACCCATTGCTAGCAGTATCCAATCTTGCTTTGTACTTAGGAAGAGCACCTTTGTAGAATGTACTCAGCGAGCTTTCTTTGGAGAAACCATGGTGTGGGCATTGAGCTTGATAGCTCTTAAATCTTTCCCATGCTTCGCTGAATCCTTCCAAGTTCTTCTGTTGAAAGCCTGATATCTCATTCCTCGGCTTGGCAGTTCTTGAAAAAGAGAAGAATTTCTCCAAGAATGCTTTCTTGCACTCATCCCAACTAGTGATAGAGTCACTAGGAAGGGACTTCTCCCACTGGCGTGCCTTGTCCCCTAAAGAGAAAGGGAATAGCTTGAGCTTGAAGGCATCCTCGGACACACCATTAGTTTTTGACAACCCACAGTAGCTGTCAAATTTGTCCAAGTGATCAAATGGGTCTTGTACAGGTAACCCATGATACTTGTTGTTCTCAATCACGTTGAGGAGTCCTGGTTTGACCTCAAAGTTGTTGGTTTCCACAGCTGGTGCAAGGATTCCCAACCTATTGCCATGAAGGTTTGGGTGGTCATAGGTGCCAATAGGGCGAGTTGGGCGGGCTGGGTGAGCTGGTGGGTCTTTCCCGTTGACGTTAACCGGTGGGTCCATGCCAGTATCCAACCTCTGTTGCTGAGCTTGTTGCTCTACTTGTATTCTCTGTCTTGCAATCTCTTTTTCAAACGCTCTGATATCTGAAACTCTTGGAACAAGGTTTGTTGTGCCTTTGCTCCTCAAGTTCATACACCTGAAATCCAAAGAGAGATGAAGATAAAGAATCAGTAACAAAATAAAGAAAAATGACTTAGTCTCAAGCAAGTGACTAAATCTCAATGTTTCAATCTACTCAGAATTTGGCAACGGCGCCAATTTGGTGTTAGGAATTTTTGAGGCTCTTAAAGCAAATGTTGTAGTATAGATGATTGTCGAACCAGTTCTGAGGGATTTAAAAGCACCGAGAATACAAGTACTAGTTTAATCTAAGTGCGATCATGTGATTGATTGGTTTTTAAGGTTAACTAAAACTAGAATGCAATAAAAGATATAACTTTGACAAAGAAGATAAAGAAGACCTCATGGGTATAGGGAATTTGACCTTGGGTGATCAGGTTTCGATCTAGGGATGGCAAGCGATCAATTAAACTGTCTACCTTAGGCCTGGATACGATTCTAAACAAGCTCTATGTCTAGATGAATGTTCATTTACTACCATAACTCAAGCATCAAATGTCTTTGGTTGAATATTATGAAAGTAATCATTAGGAATAGATCTATTAGCCATCTTAACACCTTTAACAACAAGTGTCCCTGGTAAAGACTGTTAAAAGCTTAAGAAAGTTGACTCAGACATTTCATTGAACACTTTGTGAGTGGGAAATGTCTAAAGATCAACTTTTGAGTGATCAATTCAAAAAAGGCATTATGGTTACTCTAATAAGCAAGGAACAAGAGAAATCTAACACTAAAACATCCTAGATCTAACCTAATCACCCTTAATCTCCCTAACCCATGAATTCAAAAGGTGATTACTTACTAATCTCCATGATTCCTCTTAAACCCATATTGGATTTCAGATTAATCATGTAAAGAGATAGATAAGAAATCAACAAGAACACAATAAGAAAGCCATGAAATCTCAATCCAAAAGAAGTTTTCTTCAAGAACAAAAGATAATCTGCCAATGGTGGCTTACAGAGTACTTAACTTAGGTTTTTCAAATGTCAGAACATAAAACAAATGACCAAAAGGTCCCAAAATAAACAAGTTTTTCGTACACAAACGACACGCAGCGACCTGGCCGTGTCGCTCCCAGAGGTCGCTCCAGGCGCTGGAGCGGCTTGTCCAGGTCGCTCCCATACCTCGCTCCCAAGGCTCTTTTTCTGTGAGAACGCGAACGGCCATCATGCGTCGCTCGGGGTGTCGCTCTGGATGCTGGAGCGACCTTCAGGTGTCGCTCTGATATGGAGCGACCAGGGGGCCTCGCTGGGGACGTCGCTCCGGTCTCTCTTCGAGCACTACTCACTCCAAACTTCTCTTTTTAGACCTCAAACTCACCAAATCACTTACAAGGACTCCAAGGATTGTTTCACCACCTGATAAAGACAAATGAATGAAAAATGCAACCTAAGTGTGCCTAAATCTAATCTATATGCTCAATATGAACAAGAATGCAAGGTTAAAACCAAGTAAATATGCAACACATCACAAATATCATCATCTTCTTCCTCATCCTCATCTTTAACCTTTCCATAAACACTGTAATCCTCACCATTCTCGTCTGTTTCGGAAACTATAGAGATATGAGCATCCTCCTCATAATCATCTTTCTCCCCATCATCCTCCTCCCCATCATGATTTTCATCTTCAACCAACTCATTATCATCATCATCTTCAAACCATTCATCAGCTTCTTCCTTTTTCTCTGAAACTGTTTCCACTTTGCTACGGCTTGATACACAAAGACATACTCTATGCGTTTTGGTTATCTCGAGCAAGTTTCAAACTTGTCTATCACTTGTAACATGAATGGGAGGAGTGGCTGGAGCTATCCTAATTTCTGCTGGTAATGAGTAGCTTATCTTCACAGTGATTGTGCTCATGTCCAGGTTATAATCTTCTTGAGCCATTGAAACAAGTTCAGCATGTGTCGAACCTTCACTCAAAAGAAACATTCTCGCTCCTTTGAAATTATCAACCACAAAATCCCAACAGCCATCTTTGAACAACCATTCTCCATACACTGCATGTAACTGACGAATCATCTGCAAAAATTCAAAATAAAAACACATTAGTAAACATAGAGAAAATGAAAGTTTACTAAACATTGACGCAGCCGACATACAAGTAAGTCGTCCAGACGACTTCTCCGGACAACTTAACGGTAAGTCTTCCAGACAGGTCATTTTTGCAATTGAAATTTAAGCGAGATCACTTATAAGTCGTCTAGGAAAAACGGCCTAGTTTTGCATTTGACAGAATTGTGTCAGATATTTGACTTTTCCTGGACGACTTACCAGTAAGTCGTCTCTGGGAAAGTTAAAATTTCAATATTTTATTAGTTCAAGACAACTTACGGATAAGTCGTCTTATGTTAATTTTGTAATTGAAAATAAAACTTTAATTTTAACTTTTCCCAAAAGACTTAATTTAAAGTCGTCCAGTATGACGACTTATTCGAAAGTAGTCCGAGATAAGCAAAGCTTGACTGGCAAAACTTTGTACGACTTTGCTTATCACGGACGACTTTAGAATAAGTCGTCTGACTGGACGACTTTAGAATAAGTCGTCTGACTGGACGACTTTAAATTAAGTCTTCTCGGAAAAGTTAAAATTAAAGTTTTATTTTTCAGTTACAAAACTAACCTAAGACGACTTATCCGTAAGTCGTCTTGAACTACTAAAATATTGAATTTTTTTCTTTCCCAGAGACGACTTACTGGTAAGTCGTCCAGGAAAAATAAGATATCTGACACAATTCAGTTAAATGCAAAACTAGCCCGTTTTTCCTAGATGACTTACTTATAAGTCGTCTAGAGTTTTTTTTTAAATGTAAGCTGGATAAGTCGTCCGTTTGACCCGAAGACTTATCCGTAAGTCTTCTACATCCAGAAGACTTACATGTAAGTCTTATACGCGAACAGATCTGGTACAAATTTCAGTTTCATACCTTAAACTAGGTGATATGACTTCCTTAGCACACATAGTCTTCTCCAACCACCCAGAACATCAAACGAAAGTAACCCACCAAGAATTGTATGCTTAAATGGCTCGATCTACCATAAAAAAAAAATTTGGAATCAAAAGCTTGGGTTTTTTGTATGAATATAGAGACAAAGTGAAAGAGATGTTGTTTTTAGTTCATAACAATTGAGAAAGAGAGATTGGGTATCGACTTTAGGTGCATTAAAAGCTTCAAACTAGTTGTACAAGGTTGTTAGGTGTATTCATGGCAATGACAATGTTGTAAATACTTGAAGATGATGAGGTTGAGATAGTAAAAAAGCCATTTTTGAAAAAAAAAATTAGTGGCATTTTCGTAGATAAAATGAAGATGTGGGGTGAATAGTACAAAAGAAAGATGAGTCAAAAGAAAAAGTTAGTTTTGTGTTTGACTTTGAGTTGTGAGTCAATTTTGCAAAAACACCTAAAAATAAACCATATAAATATGTATGCATATATTGTTTAGTAAAAAATACACAATGTTTGATCTTAATTTGTTTTTACATATAATTCCAAATTACTTATAATATTCTTTTGATTTCAAAATGATCCATATTTTAGATTTTCACACATATTAATAAAACGTATTAAATTATATTATAAATGCATTATTGTTTTAATAAAATACTTTCAAAATTAAATTTAATAGAAGTTTAATAAACATATTTTTTTAACAGTTTACTACTTACAATTACTACGTAATAAAATATGACAATTCTCTCAAATAAACATTTTTAAGTTTTTATTAAAAAAAAATAATCTTGGAGAAAAATGACAAAAGAAGTTTCATTAAAGAACAACCATTCCACCCCTTTTTATATGTATATAAATATAAAAACTAAATACAAAAAAATAATAAAAAAAATAATAAAATTTTGGATTATATGTTTTCAAATTCGAACTTTATATATATATATATATATATATATATATATATATATATATATATATATATATATTAAATATTTTCATTTTGTAGTTTGAAAATTTTTTTTGAAACTACTTTTAAAATTTTATTATTTATTTTCTATTTTTGAATACGTTAAATCCCCACCCCAAAATTCAACATAACTCTAAACTAAAAAAAATCTAAGGTTAATTAACCCTAGGATATAAAATATATTTATCATTTAATAAAATCTATTTTTGTGATTTTCTTCTTTAGACTTTTTTGAGAAAATAAACTAAAAGGAACTATCCTAAGAAATTTCTCACAATAATACAATAAAAATCTATATTTGAAACAATTTCTCTCTAAATATGGACATTTTGAAATGAAAACAGTAATAGATTACAGTATATCTAAATATTAGTTTCCAAATATTTTATAAACTTCAAATTTTAATCAAAATTTTATGTAAATCTCTTTTTAACGTTTGTTCTTAGTGGTAACATCTTATATTTTTATTAGTTTAAAAGAAATATATTATTATAAATTATTGTATTTACTAATTTAATCAAAAATTTTGAAACCAAAAAATCTAAACTAAAATCTTACTCACCATGCAGGTGAAGGACACAAATGTTATGTTCAAAAATCCAAAGATCAAATGCTCTCATAATTTTTGAAATGTATGGTAAGGGCTACTGATTTGATTGTCTGTTAGCAATTATAAACAAAAATGTAAAGTAAATATAATTATTTTCTAATAATTTCATCTCCCTCGCAAAGCGAGCACAGATATCTATCTACCTTAGTTATTTTAAAAATATAGAGGCTATTTTGCCCAAAAAAAAAAAATAGAGGCTATAATTTATGTTCCACATGTTAATAGAATTCAATAAATACAAACGTAGTATTCTCACTCTCATCTACAAACACTTAAATATGGATCAAACCATAAACACACCAAACCGGTTCACAATCTCTCGATTTCAATTCGGTTTCTTCAGCAATTCCTCGTACCACACTCCATGAACACTATGCGAAACGTTCGCCACAAGAGCCAGAATGTCTGAAACCTCTATAACCTTGTCCGAGAGAGAAGCTGTTCCGATTCTTCGTAGCATTGTTTCCACCAATTGCTTTTTCTTCGTGTTGTTACCCGCCATGACTGCAGCCCGTGTCGCTAGGTATATGGTCTGTGACACACGTGTGAACACTGGGTCTCCTGCTTGTAAGCTCTTCACAAGCATGTTTGCAATCACCCGTTTCTTTGTCTCTGTATCGTCAGAATCAAGAAGCTCGGAGAATGTTTCCATGATTTCTGAAAGACCAGCATCAGGTTTCGCATCTAACATCTCGTAGAGTCGGTTAATACAGGTCCATGTAATGGTCTCCACGTCAGATGAGTTAGGGCTTGCAAGAGTTTGCTGAAGGATCAACACACTAAAACAAAGACACGGAGCAGTTAATACTCGTCACTGTGATTGAGAGAGGCTATCAAGTGGTAAGATTAGTCACTACTGACCTGATGGAGACTAGAATGATTTTCTGGATTTGGGATTGAATAGCTCTCAGCCTGGTGAGGTTGAGTTGAAATGTTTCGGGGATAGTTTCTAAAGTAAGTCCACCAATTTCGCTCACCATTTTTAAGAGGCCAAGACGAACAAGAAGATCCACAGTTTCTCCTTTGCACTCTGATAGTTCAATACCTGCAATAGAACATCACCAGCGTGTGCAAATAAATCAATAAATGAGTACAGAGCTGGATTCACCGAAATATCATGGGCGCATGTAGTTTAGAACCCTTCAGCAGCCACATATAATGTTGATAGCTTGTCAAGATGAAATATATCCATTAATATGAAGAAACAAGTTTGGGGCCTATAGGTGATATTTACCACTTGGTTTGAGTTAAGTTGAACTGTGTCCTTACCAAAAAAACTATAAAGATTGAAAGATTGAGACCAAACCTGGAAATGCCGACGAAGGGAGATTGACTTTTGAAACAGAGGGTGCATTGCCCCCAGTTCGCATAGTGGTTGAAGGGAGGCCTGATGATCCAGGGTTGTTATTTGTGACAGCAGAAAGGGCATCTTTATGTTCATCCCACTCCTTCTCCGCCTCTCCACGAACACTAAAAAGCCAACGCTTTGTCAATGGCAGAGAGGAAGCAGCTCGGTCTGGGGAACCATGCCGACTAGAAAATGCCTTCTTCAGATATTCCAGACCAGCAGGTCCCTTAAGAAGTGGCTCCAAGAGTTTCAAACGAGATTTGCTGATTTCCTTCTTCAGAATCTGCACGAAGAGGACATATCATATTGAAAATGAATTAACAAATTAGACACCATGTGTTATTTTTGCAGGTTTTTAATGCTTTAATGCTTATATGGTGGTTAACCGTTAATGGTCATATGCAACTTACTCTTACAAACTACATGCTATTCAGACAGTTAAGAAACGATTAACTATAAAATAAAATTGAATACCTGGATCTGCTGCAAAACAAAGCGTAGTCCCTTGACCATTAAAACTGCATAGGACGAATTCGACTGGTCTTCAGTTGGAACTATCTCTCCAAGTTCTGTCATTAATTTATGGTGCGTACTCCTGATTTCCTCTTCGTTAGCTGGAGCCGAGAGTTTCAGTAAAATGCCAAGGGAGAACTCTAGAATATTTCCAAGATAACCCATGTCGACATTTCCCGCAGCCAGTAACTGAATCATGCCACGAAAAATATACATATAAGTAGATATCGTATTTGTTGTAGCAACAGTTGAGTTAAGGTTGCAGTAATAAGCACCTGTGACAGCACATCTGTATCAATACTTTGAACAATCTCTTGACTCCAATCTTTGGGAGATATCTCACAGAGTTCATCCCTAACTTCGTTCATGAGTTTAATTACCCAGCTGAAATCTGGCTGTGACTGTTTCATGGACTCCATGACGCCATCCCAGAACGCCTTTTCCATTGTCTCCTTAACCTTCACCTGCAAGTGAAGAAATATGATTCCAGCTGATAATATAATAGCTATGGACTCGGAATATGTATAACAGCTTAATAGAGCTAATATTTACATACCTGAAGGTTGCTTGTATCCGCAGTGCCAGCATCGAAGCTATCAGCGAAAGTACTGCTATTTTCATGCACAATTTCATTTACGATTACTTCGTTCTCACTAGCCAATGTTGCATCTAAGCCTGTCACATTTGGAGGAGAAATGACCTCAATTCCTGCTGGAAAAAAGGTTGTGTCAGATGAAAACATGTTGTATAATCTGAGCTATTAAAGGTTACTGATTGATAATACTACCAGAGTTCAAATACGGAGAAGAACTTGATGATCCAGGAGAAGATGAAGATTGACGAAGCGAATCTGCAGATTCTTTAAATTCTCCTGCTCCACCACCTTCAGTTCCAGTCAGTATGGCCCGACCAGTTGGAGACGATACCTTCAGCTGACAAAAAACGAAGAGTCATTCTCCCTATCAAGCTTCCGACCTTCCATGGTTCGTGTAGACAGAAACTTGTTAAGGAAAATGGAAAGGAGAGTAACATAACATACCGGCTTATGATTTAGAAAATTGTGTTTGGACCCCTCAGACAGCTCTGGCTTTTGAGTACTGTCTAACTCGTTTTCTAAGAGCTTAGCATCGTTAATCTTCCAAACTACAAATCCTTTCAGGTAAGAGCACCAAGTTTTATCAAATGCTTCTAACTGAGATCTGAACTTTTTGGGACCTGGAGTTAACAGAGATACATTGTCGCCCAGTCCTTCCAATATAATCTTCACCAACAATTCAAACTCTCGAATAAGAGAGGCTGCAGAATCCACCAACGCAATTTCATTTTCACCTCTTCCTCTAAAAATTGCATCTGGATGTTGTTTGATCATGTAGGCACAGAGAAATATTCTAGCTGGGTATCTTGCAATCTTTTTGAGTTTTTCATGTCCCATCTTATTGAAATTAGGTGACCTTTGCTCGCTTGGAGTCACAGAACTAGGCGAGTTACCTCTTCGAGCTGGTGGAAAGATATGCTTAAGAAGATGATTAATATTCTTCACAGTAGATCCCTGAGATAGAGTGAGTCTGATCTCCAAACGATCAAGCAGCTCTTTCACTGTTCGAATTACAGTAAGAGAGTTCATCTGAATGGCCAACTGCTCAAACGGCACTATCTCAATCGACTTTGCATCAATCCCCAGATCACGATAGGCTCTAGCCAAGACAATAGTAGATTTATTGTGCTTTGCAAATCTCTTCCAGCATCTGAGATTATTTAAAACGATAATCAGACCACCAAACTAAAACAGTGAAACATCTTATTAAAAGGTTCTAAAGAACAACACAGACCTTTCTAACATCCTGACGAGATGTTCTTGCTTCTTTCGCATTGTTTCTGATCTCTGACGTGCACTGTCAACGCCTCTCCTCCGCCTCAGATACTGTGCTTTCAGCTTCTTGGCCTAACAAATGCCAAAACCAATGATGAAAAATGACGGGCAATAAGACAAACAATGATAAAAGCTTGAGAACTTTAAGCATACCCTTTGAAGTCGTTCTTCTAAACGATCCTTCATTTTCCTTCTTTCAGCTTCCTTTTGACTCTGCACAGAACTAGCAGCTCCAAAAACCTGTCTCAACCTCGTGTTGGCTCTCCTCCTCTCCGCTTCAAGAATCCCCATCCGTTTACTCTCTGCAGCTGCCCTTTTCTGATAAATAGCCGCACGCACACTTTCCTTGTACCTATTCTCCTGAATTGCTCTCTGCATCAAGCTCTGCGCAGCACGCTGTCTCTTTGCCGCTCTCCTTTGCGCCATGGCTTTAAACAGAAGCATCCTATTATTCTCAGCTTTTTGAACCCTTTCTTCAACCTTTATCTCCAACTCATCGCGCTGCTTCTCAACTCTTTGCACAAGTCCGTTCTTTGCAGCTTGTCTTGCTTCATCTAGCTTCGCTAAACGAGCTAAATCTTTCTCCAGAATGCTCAACCTAATGCATTACATTATCAAATAATGAATCCTCCTTCACATTGATTTCCAAATAAAATATCTTTTACCTCTTTTGTTCAGCAGCATTAAGCTTTGATTCGAGTCTTTGACTAAGTTCCTCTATAGGTGCCGATCTCGGGCTTCTCGTCTTAGGCCGTGCCTTGGTCGACAGTGATTCATAGTAATGCTGCAAACAAACAACAAAAGTAAGGATGAATTCTCGGCCATCTCTCAAAGTTTGATTTTATTTACCTGACGACGGAGATCAGCATCTCTGAGTTTGGAATCGATCTCCTCGGCGGAGACGGGGCTTTTCGGCTCGAGAAGACGGCGGCGGAGCCTCCGGGGAAGAGTCTTTGGAGATGAGGCCATAGCGGTATCATCTTCGTTCGCAGGAAAACTCAGAGAGATTCCTCCTAATCTTTCTGGTTCTGTCATTGATATCACAACCGCGATTGCAGATCACAAATCTGTGTATATATATAAAGTGATAACTGAAAGGATAAAAAAAAAAACCCAAAAAAAAAGAGGTAAATTTATTGGAAAATACGAAAGCTGTTCAGTGTTGACGACGCGTTAGGTTGTTTTTCGAATTGTTGGTTTTGAAGAAGAGGAGGATGAGCAATTTGGCAATACGAGGACCCCGTAATTTCTGGAAATTTCCGAAATTATCCTTTCTCGTCGACCTGAATTTTCTCATCTAGGCTCTGTGGGTCCACATAATCTACGTTGTTCGCGTTATCTGCTTCCGCGCTGCTGGTCTAAATATATAGATTGATATAAAAGAAATTTTGCTTCCCCATTTTAATATCGAATTATCTTTTATAGACTAAAATATAAATCATATGACCAATCAAATTTTGCCATATCATTTGTGTTTACACTTTTTAAAAAAAAAATAATAATTAAAAAAAGATAATGATAGAGGGGGAAAAATTACTAACTGTCTTAGAAATCCCACTACGGCACCTTTGATCATCATTCGTCCAATTTTAATTTTTTAATATTTTTACATCTCTATAATTTGAAAATAAACGACATCAAAACTACCAATAAAAGTATAATATGAAAGATTAATACCCTAATTCAAAATGTCATGAGCCAGTGTTCTATTTATCGAATAAACGGATCTCAGCAATCCAAATTCCTCAAATATGCTATCTTACTCCTTTGTAATATTTTGATGTCTCTTTAAGGTCAAGATGGTTCAAGAAAGAGTGGGTATGATCCGGATTAAAAGAGAAAGAAAGGAGGAGGGAAAAGGGAGATGTGGACATGGTACAATAGCTAATAAGAGATATGAATTTTGGTAATAAGGTAAAAAGGCTTTCATGATTTTAATGTTTTAGATATTCAGTTAGAAAATTTGGTCTGTGTAAAAACTTCAAGTGTTGAAAAGATGCAAAATCAATGATGCCATGGAAACTCGATCAAATTCTAAGGCAAACTAATAGAGGTATTTCCAGTTTCTCGAAAAATTTGTTACAGTCTACAAATATAATTTATTTATATTAGATGTTTAAAGCATCGATATATCACAAAGAACAATAATTTAGTTTTCAACTCTACTGCATTCTCTTGACTTTTGACTGCAGGGAATATATAGTAGACAACCAAACAACCAAATTCTTTAGTGCTTTCATTCTCTAAGTTAACATTTTAAAAGATTTCTTTCTCGAAGATATATATCCAATAATGGTTGGAAAATATGAAATTTGAAAAATGAATATACTTCATTTTTCTCTCTTCTGTCATGTTCATCAAATTAATGTGCAACTATCATACATATACTTTTCAAGCATGCTTTCAATTTTCTTTTTATAAAACTGGTATTTTTTGTTACATGTTTTTACAGTCATAACTAATTAACACAAGAAGAACAAGACAAAAATAAGTGAAAAGCTTTAAACTAATTACAGTTTGTCCGAAGTCAAAAAGAAAATGTATACTCATCTCTTCCTGGTAAATCAAAGTTATTTGATGTCAAAAAAAAAATCAAAGTTATTTTACATGCAATTAGAGTTTTTTTCTGGGTCAAAACAATTAAAGTTATTTATATCTGAAATCATGGTTTTCTTTGCAAGCAATTTTTTTCCCATGTGAAGCATGAGATCAAAACTAGTTATTTATAAAATAGAGAACAAATTAACTTTCTTTTTCTCTATCAAAGACAAAGGCGACGGCGATGGAGATCTAGGGTTTGATGGTGACAAAGCGATGGGAACCAGGAATTGGAAAAGGAAATCAGATAAGAGGAGATTGGGATCGATAGAGGATCGGGAAAGATCTCCATACACGACTTTTCACAGATACTCGATCCAGGGAATCGGGAAAAGAGAAGAAGGTCGAAAGAAGACCATATATGCGGGAAATCAAAGGAGATGCGATTACACTTATTTTAGCTTGGGGAGTTTTGGTAAAAGGAAGGAGGAGGATTTAGGACCTATGGAAATATAAAAGATTTGAAGATTTGCTCAGGAATCTGGTCATCATCAAGACCATATTAAAATCATATCAAGTTAATCTTATTCTTCTAAAAGGATTCAGATTTGTTTTCATTGTAGAGAAAAGGGAAGTTTCATTACATATTATAACTACTAGAGGAACAAGAGATTTACTCGTATACGGGAGAATCAGGAAAGATTGGCAAAATCAGTTTGATTGGGGATTAGATTGGATTCAGCAATTTGAGTTTATATGGTGAAAGGAATTTAGTGCAATTATAGGTGTATCGTGTAGATTTGGGATGACAAAAGAAACTCAATATATAAGGAGACAGAGTATATGGTCTACCATCACAATTTCGGTTGCTTTTAGTATCTTCTTCACAAAAAGAGTAATTTCATTTTTGTTGTGGTTTGATACAATGCAGAGCCAGCTGATTGGAAACTCTGGAGACATGAAGAATGATGAAGGGATGCACAAGAGATTGAAGATCTCGGTGCCTCATTTCGACAACTCGGAGCTCATCAAAACATTTTCCAAAACATTGATTGGAAGGTGCATGAACCCGGAAGAACAAGACATGAAGGCGTTAATCATGAACCTCCCAAAGATCTGGCATATGGAGGATCATGTAGTGGGATCAGATTTGGGACTTGGCAAGTTTCAATTTGATTTCGAATCTGAGGAACATATTGATGGAGTTCTCGTTTCACAACCATTCCATTTTGATATTGGATGGTTGCTTTGGCACGGTGGCAACCACGGCAGTCTAAGAGCTTCCCATCACAGATAACCTTTTGGGTGAGAGTTCTAAGAGTTCCATCAGATTTCAGGATGGTCCCAACTTTTGAGAGTATTGGTAACGCAATAGGAAGGACAGTTATAGTGGATCTGGAAAATCGTCGTGCGCAGGTGATTGTAGATGGATATATAGGAACTATGTTTTGATACTAGAATTGACTTCAAAGGGGGGGGGAGTTCTAAGATGAGGAGGAAGTGCCGGTCTCGTTGAAGTTTGAGAAGCTGTTTGGGTACTGCTCCACATGCTTCAGTATGTGTCATAAGGAGGAGAGGTGTCCCTTAAGTAAGAAGAACTCACATCAGAGTCCGGAGAGGAAGCATGAGCATGGCAATGGATATGGTGGGAGACATGAAGGGGGGAAACATGATGAGTGGGCAAGAAATTATAAGGGTGTGGTTATAAATGGTCATGAGAATCAACATGGAAGGGTGATAGAGGGACGCAATTATTATGGGAAGGGCAAAGGCAAGACATTTGAAGAGACTGACTCGCAACGGGTTAAGGTTGCTGATAAGGGAAGTAAGAGAACTGATTATCATGGTGGTAATACTAGGGGAGAGGGGGAATCCTCTCGGCATAGATCTACACGTAAGGAGTTTTCAAGGTATAATGGGCAGGAACAACACAATATCAGTTATCCTCGACAGATAAGAGATGAAGGGCCTCAAAAGAAATATTAGAAAGAGTCTATGGAGGAAGGAGAGGTGAAGAAAGATGGAAATGATCTAGTTGTTGAACCGTCTCATGAGTTTCAAAGGGAATTAGAAAATACACAGGCATCAGGCGCAACAGTTGTTTCGGATCCCACAGATGAAGAGAGAGGCTTGAAAGTGATCCAAGAGATGGTGGAGGAGCAAAACAAAGAGGAAGAAGATGGCTTGATGGATATGGATGAAATTACGGCATATTGTCTTGATAATGGGATTGATATGGATGCGGAAGACGTGCCAGAGGATGTAAAGGAGGAGGAGCCTGAAGAGGGTTACAGAGCTTACTGAATGGACATGAGGTGGCTGGAGAGCAGGGGCGAAGGAATGATACTGCTGCAGAGGGGAAGATTCGTGGGACAGGGGAGAATGGGAAGAATCCAGGAGCTCGTAAGAAGCTAGTTAAACCTCCCCCACAAATAGCGGCTAGCTCTAAGATGAGAGTTGTCACTATGGTATTATCACCATGCAAAAAAGGGATGACTAAGCAAGGGACTTGACAGGGTAAGCACGTCAAGCAAGTGGAGGGTAAGGGTGCTTCAAACCCTCTACTGGACATCCAAAAGCCTAGTTTTTATGAAGCAAAAGTCATTCTTGGAAAGGAAGAAACTGGGTTTTGTTTCTGTGGTTTAGTTTTTCTATTATGTGTTTTAATAAGCTCATGGAGCGTTGTTATGTTTTCTGTCTTTCAATATGCACTTTTGTTTAGTGTGAGGTTTTGTTTGGCCATCGGGTTATGGCTGGTTGTTTAGCTTATTATCATGAGTAAGAATTGGAATAATAAAGTTGTTTTTGTTTGGATTGTTTGGTTTCTTGGGAGTTTGAGGAATCTATGGAAGGTTAGGCTGAGTTATGGTCACGATATTTCTCTAAGAAGAGGTTGGATCAAGTGGTCGGTTTTTGGTATTTGGTTATTATGTCTCTCATCTGGAATTGCAGGGTTTAGTTTGTGTTTGAGGTATACCGGAATAGTATGGCTTCGGTGGAGTCTACCACTTCTACGATATGAAAAACTATGGATTACATTTTATGTAGATAAGGTCAGACCAATAAGAGTACATCTTTTATTTGGCAAATGGAAGAAAATGCGAGTTTTAGTAGTCGGGAGATGGTTTTGGTTGGAATCATTCAAGCCCGATCTAGGTAGTAATGTGATTGTATACTGGTTCCGAGTTTTATTAGAGCTAATTATATATTGCTCTACTATGGTTAAGTATTGGAATACCATTTTTTTTTTTGTTAGAGGGTTTATGATTTATAGAAATCCCGTGGCTTTATTGTGTGGATTATGTATTTTATATTCTTCTCCCGCACTTGACAATTTTATTACACACATATCAAGTTTTTTCTAGGTGCATAAGTTTCTAGGGTTTGCATTGGTATTATGGTGGGATTTGGAAGCATGGATGTGGTGGGTCTCTTTAAACCTACCATGTTCCCCTCTCTGTTTCAGCGAGGTCAGAGACGAATTAAGACATTCAGAGTGGAGGTGTTCTTTATACACATCTTAAGGGATTCTGGGTTCAGTGGTATGGTGATGTATGTCTTTTATTTTTTTAAGTGAGGAGAACGCTGGGAATGCATCCATCGAGGGGTTACACGGCTGGTGGAAATCTGACTCCTCTGGACGTAAATGTGAAAATTAACTTCTTTAGTGGACCTTTTCCCTTTGGACACGAACATAAGATGGATGAGGCCAAGATTTCACGGAGTCCGGAAATTAATAGTTGGCAAATGAGTCATATATTACAATGCCCGTATAACTCTGCGTATAAACAGGATACCTTGGTGCCAATCTTCAGAGGAGATGGTAACAATTATCTTTTTTGACGGATTTTGGTAGTACAAAAAAGACCAGGTCTTAGGGTTTCTTTACACCCAATTAAGTTGCGCTCTGAAGGAGTTTTATAACGTTTTTTTATGAGAGTTTTAAGATGGAATAGTAGAGGAATGGGACATAAATGGACAATTAGCTATCTACGATAAATCTGGCACAAACATAAACCAGATTTTCTGTTCTTATCAGAAACAAAACAAAATCAAGATTTTGTACAAGGGTTTCAAGCTCATTATAGATATGATAATTTGGTTACGGTGGATGCAGTTGGCAGGAGGGGGGGGGTCTCGCTTTTTTTTACAACAATGAATATCAGGTCCAGATTTGTTTACTCAAGTAATCGGATGATTGATGTGGAAGCTGTGGCGATTGGGAAAAAGGTTTTTCTAACTTTTGTGTATGGAGACCCGGTACAGGACTTACGGGAACAAGTCTGGGAACGCTTAACTCGTTATGGTCTAGCAAGATCCGAACCATGGTTTATTATTGGCGATTTAAATGAGATCACCGGAAATAATGAAAAGGAGAGCGTGGCGTCTTTTGTTCCATTTAATAGTATGATTTGAAACAGTGGTTTAATTGAGTTTCCGGCTCAAGGAATAGAATGTCATGGCAAGGACGTAGAGGGAAAGGAAAAGGAGCGGTGATGATAAGATGCCGAGTCGACCGAGCACTAGCAAACGAAGAATGACATACATTATTCTCATGTTCCTATACAGATTACGTGGAGATGGTTGATTCGGATCATCGTCCAGTAGTGGCATATATGGAGGATAAAGTATATAAAAGGAGAGGACAATTTAGATTTGATAAGAGATGGATTGGGCAGGAAGGTTTTATGGACTCAATTGTTGCTGGCTGGACAGAAGAAAATAATGACCAGGGGATGGTTTGGTCACAAAAATCAGTAATTGCCGGCATGAGATAGCGAGGTGGAGGAAAAATAATCCACCATTTGGAAAAGAGAAAACTCAAGATCTCTAAAGGGCTCTTCAAGAGGTACAAATGGATGATAATCGAACACATGAGGACATTTTGGAAGTGTCTAGGAAACTACAAGAGGCATATAAGGACGAGGAAGATTACTGGTATCAAAAGAGCCATAATATTTGGTATTCTTCGGGAGATCTTAATACTAAGTTCTATCATGCCTTAACAAAACAACGACGAGTGCGTAACAGAATCATGGGGCTTCATGATGATGCGGGAAATTGGATAACAGTGAACACTGGGGTGGAACAAGTAGCAGTGAACTATTTTGAGGAGTTATTTACTTCAACTTCGCCATCTGAGTTTGATAGTTTTCTGACGGAAATTCCCTCAAATATTACAACTCAAATGAATCAGAGGTTGTTGAGAACGGCCACAGAGGAGGAGGTTAGACAAGCTTTATTTATGATGCATCCAGAGAAGGCACCATAACCAGATGGAATGACAACACTTTTTTTCCAGCATTCCTGGCATGTTATTTAAAGGATTTGGTAGAGATGGTGAATAATTATTTGGTCTTAGGAATATTGGATTCTCGTTTAAATATTACTCATATCTGTATGATTCCAAAGACAGAGAGACCCACAAGGATGACGGAGCTTAGACCGATAAGCCTTTGTAATGTTGGATATAAGATCATCTCAAAAGTTTTATGTCAACGGCTGAAAAGCTGTTTGCCCATGCTAATATAGGAAACGCAATCGGCCTTTGTCCCAGGGAGGTTAATCTCGGATAATATTTTAATTTATCAGGAGATGTTTCATGGCTTACGAGCAAATAAATCTTGCCAGGGAAAGTTCATGGCGATAAAAAGGGACATGAGTAAAGCGTATGATCGAGTGGAATGGGATTTTATTCAAGCTTTTCTCCATACGATGAGATTTGACCCTCACTGGACAAAGCTTATGATGGAATGTATATCGTCTGTCCAGTATCGAGTGTTGATAAATGGTCAACCTAAGGGTTCCATTATCCCGCAGAGAGGATTAAGACAAGGGGACACTTTGTCTCCTTATCTATTTATTATGTGTATGGAGGCATTGATTACCAATATTAAAAAGGCGGAGCGACAAAAGCGATTAACAGGAATGAAGGTTGGTAGGGCGTGTCCAGCGATTTCCCATCTTCTTTTTGCGGATGATAGTCTTTTCTTTTGCAAAGCACAACCGGAGGAGTGCCAAACTATACTGACTATACTCAAGGAATAGAAGGCTGTTTCAGGGAAGTTAATAAATTTCCAGAAGTCTTCAATTCAATTTGGCCATAGGATTGAGGAAGATAACAGACAAGAGCTAAGGGATATTCTAGGAATCCAAAATATATGAGGCATGGGAACATATCTAGGCCTACCAAAGAGTTTGGGTGGGTCTAAGATACAAGTATTTAGATTTGTGCAGGAAAGATTAAATCAAATGGTCAATGGATGGATTTTTAGGTTTTTTACAAAGGGAGGAGAAGAAGTAATCATCAAATCGGTGGTTACGGCTTTGCCGAATCATGTAATGTTCTGTTATAGGTTACCTAAGGCAACCATAAAGAAAATAACGAGCGCAGTAGCACAATTTTGGTGGAGCCCTGGGGGAAGTACAAAAGGAATGCATTAGAAATCATGGGATAAATTATGCCTAAATAAGGATGCAGGAGGCCTGGGGTTTAAGGATCTTGAGGATTTCAACACGGCACTGCTAGGCACATAGTTATGGCGCCTTATTGAGAAACCAAATACTTTGTTTTCTCGTGTTTTCAAAGGTCGGTACTATAGAAATGCGTCATCTCTAGAACCGATACGATCATATTTTCCGTCATATGGCTGGAGGAGTATGATCTAAGCTAGATCTCTGGTTAGCAAAAGACTTATTTAACGGGTGGGATCTGGATCATCTATCTCAGTATGGAATGATCCATGGCTCCCAACAACTCACCCAAGACCAGCAAACAAAAATCAACTAAATTCTTCTCTGAAACTTACCATGGATTCCCTCATCAATACAGATACGCGGACTTGGAATATGCTGGTTATTCGAGCTCTAGTAGACCCTCATGATGTGAAAATAATTGAAAGTATTCCACTCGGCATGATACAAATAGAGGATAAGGAGGGATGACACTTCACTAAGAATGGAAAATACACAGTTAAGTCAGGATATCAAGTTGAACGGGTGTACCCATGTAGAGGAACGCCGACTCAGGTTCAGGGACCTACAGTGGATGCTTTAAAAGCATTCTGTTGGAAGATAAGGTCCCTCCCAAGATAAAACATTTTTTTTGGCAATTGCTATCGGGCTGTATTGCGGTTAAGAAAAATCTACAGGCAATAGGGATAAAGGGTGATAGATGTGGTGCTAAGGAAAAATCGGTTAACCATATTTTCTTTGAGTGTCCACCAGCACGCCAAGTTTGGGCATTGTCGAAGATCCCTTTGAACCCAGTAACTTTCCCTACAGGGTCTCTGTTTACGAATATAAACCATTTATTTTGGCGGGTTATTCCTAAGATGGATGATCATCATTTTGCATGGATATTGTGGTACATTTGGAAAGGGCGAAATAGCAAAACTTTTAGTGATTTAAACGTTGATCCGAAGGGACACAGTCATATTTGCGGAGACAGAATCTACTCTGTGGGAGGAGGCACAATTAAAAGAAACTCATTCTGAATCATAGTCAAGGGTAGTCGCAGCTATACCATCTATACCAGGATGTTGGTGTTTTACTAATGGTTCATAGAAAGATAACGGTGTTTTTGATGGGCATGGTTGGTATAGTACCCTTGATTGTTTTGTGGGTTTAATGGGAGCAAGAACGTGAGATCCAGTCTCTCATCTCTTCATTCTGAGGTGGAAGCGCTTATCTGGGCAATGGAGAGTATGCGGAATTTGCGTCAATATCACGTTACGTTTGCAACAGATTGCTCTCAGTTGGTTAAGATGGTTTCGAAACCAGGCGAATGGCCAACTTTTGCAAATTATCTGGAGGATATCAAGATGCTTAGAGGGAGTTTCCACAACTCGGAAATCATCTATGTTCCAAGGACAATGAATTCACGGGCGGATATTCTAGCAAGCAGTGCGAGAACACAATCGTCATTCGTTATTCACATGGATAAAGAGCTACCGGTTTGGTTCGCATGATCTATTTGAGTCTGTTTGTTGATGTGAAAAAAAAAATAGAAAACAGCCAAAAAAATCTTTCGACTTTCACAAAAAGCTAAAAGAACTTTTAAAATTTTATCTTTTTACTACAGTTTTTTTGTAAACTTAACTATAAACTAGATTCTAACCCGCGCGGTTGCGTAGATTATTTATATTTATAATTTATGTTTGTATATTAAAATTTTATGTTTAATGATATTTTATAAATTTTAATTTGCGTTTGGATTATATATTTGGGTTTTCAATTTGGTTCTGGTTTGGTTATGAATTTGGATAAATATAATAATAGTTTAGTTATTTATAAAATTAAGTTTGGTTTGAGTTTTGTTATTTTGGTTTGATTCAAATAACAATAAAAAAACCTCATAAAATTTTGAGTTTAATTCGAAAAAAAATTCGATTTTACTTCCAAAATTTTTGAGTTTAATTTGAAAATGTGGTTCTGAATAAGGATTTCAAAATTTTCTAGAGCCAAATATAGAAATATGTAGGTACAACTTGTGAACTCAAGTTGATAAAAGTGTTGATTCCAGATCTTGGAGCTCCTTATAATGGTATGGTTAGAAAAAAAAATTATTTTCGTGGATATATATTGTCATCGATTGTCTTGGTGTCAATGAAGCTATAACCGTTTAAGATAAACTAGGATAAGATATACGCCATGCACAGGGTGAATGTATGTAATTAAAATATAAAATTTTAGTATTGACAAATTTAAGATTTACATATGATTGTTTTTATATGTATTTGAAATTTTAGCATTTTGAAAATTTTATATAATTATTTATACGTAGGATCAGAAACAATTATAATTAGAACTATAAATCATAGCTTAGAATTTAATGGACCTGATTTCATATATCTTTTCACTTTTCAGTGTTCGAGTGATGGAAAATAAATAGAGTGTCACTGGGCTTGATTGGTACAGTATTAGCAAGTTCTCTAATGTTTTTTAATAATTAATTGGTAGAAGATTTGCATTTAGAATATCTAAAGTTTTAAAACTAATTTATTAATTTATTTATTTTTCTAATAATATTAGAAAATTATATTTTTAAAAAATTATATCTTTTTGAAAAAAATAATTTTATAAAAAACTAAGTTAAATTTAAATTATTTTTTAAAAAATAAAAATTAATTTTGAAAACAAAGTTTTTCAACTAAAAATTAACAATTTAAAATTAATTATGGTCATGATTTAACATAACTATAATGATTTAAAATTTTAAAAATTTAAAAAATTAAAAAATTAACTCAGTTTTATATCATAATTTAACAATTAATTATGGTTATGAGAAGTTTACGTTCACGTGTCAATCTTATTTATCTTCAATTTTTTTTCTTGTTGTGTTTTATTTTATTTTGGTGATTACTCGATATAAATATTAATTTTGAAGTTTATTCTCATTTCGTTTGTTTGTTTTGGGCTCAGATTTATAAAACACTTACGATTTAAAATAATTAAAGAGATACATACTTAGGTTAAGATCTGCAGTTTATGCACAATAAGTATTTTATATTTATTTTTTTTTCTGCATATTATAAAATAATAAAATAAGAAATCAATATATATATATATATATATATATATATATTAAATAAATAAGAAATAAGTTACTATTATGTAATAAATTGGCGTATGCATATAAATTTAACTATCACTCTTGTTTACTCGCAATTAGGGTAAATAAATCAAAACAATCAATCTTATATAACGTCTATGATATATAATTAAATTTAAATGATATAAACATAGTATTATAGCACACTTTTAATATGGATATTTATTAAATGAGGTTTGTACTCATAAGATTTTATGATTATTTGCATATTTGTGTAACAAAACTTTACACCAACGAATTTTCTTTTAATGTGAGATGTTTAGTAGTTTCAATAATTTATAATCATTTTTAAAAAAACAATGACATATTTCAAAATAAAATATTAACTTTTCAATATATGTTCAATGCAAATATCAAAATATAAATATGTATTTTCATACGTTGTATAGTTTAAGTTAAACGATATGAAATATAATATATATATATATATATATATATATGCATATATATATATATATATGTATATATATTAGCATAAATCCTATTAAAATAAAATTATTTCTTCATATGGTCCTATAATCTTATATTTTTTAATATAGAAAAAATTAAAACCTTGATCTTAAAAGTTTATTTGAGACTTTTAACAGTTTTAGTAATTTATACTCGTTTTGAAAAATTCGAAATACAACATACACAAAAAATATCTAGATTTTTATTATATGATTAAGCTAATTGTTTAATTTATTTTAATAATAAAAAATAAACAAAATGATAAAAACTATACAGATTGTTATCAAATCTTTATTGTTTAAATCATTATTTGCCAAATATATATTTTAATTACATTAGGTAATTCCGTTGGTTTAATTTAAAGAAAGCCCGTGATACAATAAATATTTGATATATGCGACCAACTATACCCTACGAAATATTATATTGTTAGAGAGTATAATACTTAGACTATACTTTAAGTTAGAAGCTATAGAATCATTCTATTATGAAATAGAAGGTATAAAAATGTGTCACGTAGGATTGAATTATTTTTTAATTAATACAAACTTAAGATTACATATTTTCAAATGTTTCTCAATTAATATATAGGGGATTCATCTAAGAACACATATATTTCATGCAACATATCATTTCACATATATGTTTACCACGGCTCAAGGAACATTACAGATCGCATCATATTTTCTAAAGTATACACATTACTCTACAGCCATTAACTCAAATCACATTTTCAAAATAAAAACACAAAATCTAACTTAGCGATTGCATAAATGTATCAAAGAGATAACACATGGCTTCAAAAGTTTTATAGCTAATCAAAACCAAAGAAAGAGAGTTAGCAACAGGAAGAATTTGATTACACAGCTTGAAAATAGAGTAGTAGTAGGCTTTACTTTAGCTTCAAGCTACTGATAAAGCATAAGTAACCGTCAGTTTACCATCAAAACCAAAGCTCTGCGAATACCAAACCAGCTCCATATAAGTTACTTTAGATTCTTGATACACAAACAGGTACAAAAGGAAAACACTTAAACTGTATAAATCATTACATATTCAATAATGTAGGCCGTCAATGGTAAAGTTTCGAAAAAACTAAACCAGCTCTATGTAAACAACATAGATTCATGATACACAAATGAGTGCCAAAGAAAAACACTTTATAGCCATTAACCCATTTTTAAAGAATCTAATTGTCTTTCGTGCTAGATATTGGACACTGGTGAAGTTCTAGGCTTTGAACCTATAGAACCATAACCAAATCAGAAGACATAAGAGTTGTCTCCACAGATTAGAAAAATAAAAAACGTAAAGTGTTAATGAAGTGTTTTTTATTTTTAAGTTGTTGAAAAGAAGATTATCTTCTTTTCTTTTTGAAAACTTGAAAAGAAAATTATCATGATCTTTCTCAAATATTATAGAAGCTCTAAGCTGTTGACATTTCCTTTCTTCTGAATCCTTTAATAGAAATAGATCACTAAAAATCTTAAGTCAACTTCCCTTGACAAATGGAAGGCAAACAATATCCTAATCTAAAGTTAAACCACTCTACTGAGAACTTCAAATTAGTAATCAAACTGAAGAAACCCAGATCAAAAATTTAAAACTTTACATGATGCTCTCTAAGGAAGCTTCACAACGATCTGAGCGATCCGATGAGTCCGAGATCCATACCCAGGACGCCGGATCCAATACGGTGCACCGGAAACAAACCTGAAGGTACGGCGATGAAATGTGATGAACGACATCGTCGAGGTTATGTAAATATATTAAAGTTCTTGTTAAGGACTGGGGCTGGGCACAAATGTTTGATACCTGGAGATTGTACTACAATTTTGTTCGGTTCGGTTTTGAAAAAGCAAGTACTTCCTACAATTAAGTCGCGTAACAAATAAACATATTACTCACAAGTACTAGTCAGTATCAAGTTCATTTTTATTTTTAACTACTTGATTTGTTATTTGTTATCATTTACTTGTCTCATTATTTATTATATACTAGGGTAAGCCCTCCCTACGGACAGATATATAAAGAAAATAATAATATAAATTTATTTCAAATCTTGAATTTAGTTTTAATTAAAAGTAGAATTAGGGTTCATAATTTTCTACAACAATTTTTAACTTTTTCTGTTCATTTTAGAAATTATATACTTGTTTAAGTATAAGAAATTCATAAAAGATATGATTATTCACTTTCTCTTAATATTTAATTTAGTTTAACTATATCAGTAAGTCTTATAGGTATTTTAAGTTACATTTAATTGGAGTAAAAAAATATTTTCTCTTTTAGTTGTATATTTGTTTCATTAACAAAAATATGTTTTCTTCTTTATACATTAAAAAACTAATTAATTAGTGATGTTTAACATTTGTTTTTATATTGATGTATGTTGTTTAAATTTTTCTATCAAATAATTGTTTTTATACTGTCATTTTAACTATTATAATTTATGTGTTTATTTGATTAACAAAAATACAACCTCATTATCTTATGTAATTGAGCAGTTTCTTCAACACTGAACTTGAAATATTTGCATTTGATTTATGTGTTTTTTTCTTCATGTTATTATAATGCATTTGGCTTTAAAGATGTGAACGTCAGTGAACGATGAGATTTAATTAATCACAGTATTTTGATTGGATACAATAGATTAGATTTGCGTTTTATACCATTCACTACTTTTACATTTTTTTAGTTTCTTGCTATCCACACTGAATTATTATTTTATTATTTTCTTAACTACTTTTGAATTTTAATTTTAATTAATTGTTAGTTATTCGCTGTGTTTTTCTTTTAATACTTTATTGTTAATATTTTTAACGTTTATACAAAAAAAAATCACTGTAATATACTATTTTTCTTTTTAATGTTCTTTCAACTTTGTTTGATACAACGTAAAAGCAACATCATAAATGAATTCTTCTATTTTTTGTTACTATGATTTTTTCATACTTATTCTTGAAATTATATATTAATGGTTATTTTATGTATTTCTAACTATTTTCTGATTATATCATTGGTTTTGGTTTCATCATTTTAATTAATTTTTTGAAGCTCAATATTTTTGAAAAAAGGTTATCTTGCAATGGAGTTATGTATGTATTCATACAAATTTTCATTAATCTGGTTCTGTGTAACAAAACAAAATTCAATAATTTTTATTTGCGGATGTTTACATCTTTATAATGTTTGTTGTTAAAGATGTGAAATCATCGAATAAAGAGATTTAATTATTCACAGTAGTTTGATTGGATAAAATAGTTTAGATTCGCGTTTGATATCACTTACAATTTTTTAGTTTCTTGATGTTCACGTTAAATTATTATTATCATTTTTTGATTTCTTCAAATTATTATTTTATTACTTTCAACTATTTTTGAATCTTAGTTTTAATTAATTGTTAATTTTTTGCTGTGTATTTATTTTAATAATTTATGTTTATGTTTTAACTTGATTTTATACAGTAAACAAATCACTGATATATACCTTTTTAATTTTCTTTCAACGTAGTTTAATACAACGTAAAAGCAACATCATAAATGAATTCTTCTATTTGTTGTTCTTATGATTTTTTCATATTTGTTTTTGAAATTATATATTATTGGTTTTTCAATAATTTTGTTTTTATGCCTGTTATATCTTGTTATTTTTTTAATTTGTCTAACTATTCTGGTTTCATCATTTTTTAAAAGTTAGATTTTCGAAGCTCAGATTTTGTGACTTAAAAAACGAAAAATTTATCTTGCAATGGAGTTATGTATCTAGTCATGCAAATTTCATTAAATCCATCATATTCGTTCTTTTTTATTATTTTTGTTAGTCTAGGTCAGGTGAACAAAATTCAATTACTTTGGAAGTTAAGCTTGTTGGTACTGGCATCGAGAGAGCAGGGTATCTCGCCCTTAATAGCTGGACTTAAAATTATTTATCGACTTTGGTTGATAAAGTATTAGCACTTGTGATGATGATAAATTGACAGTCATCACATTTACACGAGCTACATATGTAATTTGTAAAACATTTGTTATTTGTCTTTTTCTTCTTCTTACTGAGATGACCATCTTTTATATATAGATTTGGGAACAGACATTTTATTATAAAAACAACAATAGATTCCAAATTTATTGATAAGTGCAAACCAAGAGTAGAAGTGGGAACCATATAAAGTTTAAATTCTTCGTTTTGATTCTGCGACTGAAACTTTGTTAACATCTGCATCACTCGTGGCTTTTACACTTCTAGCCTTTTCCGTAAACCTTGTGAACCAGTTTGTAGCTTCTTTCTCTATCTCTTTAGTCAACTTCAATATGATTCCTAACAGGAAGGAAGAGCTAGCGATGGGTACATGTTCCCATCTTTTGATCTCAATTGCGTATGGTTTGCTTCTGATTCGAAGCCATATTTCTTCTCTTAGTTGCGGGTTTCTTCTGATCAATAGTGTCATGTTGGATTTCGTCAAGTATTGAAGAAGATCCATCCTCAGATTTTTTCTCATTAGCTGATGAAACAGCTGGTTCAGTGGAAGTGATTTAACTCATGGTTTCAGATATTTGTCTGTGAGGTACTTTTCAAAGAACGCAGCATCTCAGCTTAGCTACCGTTCTGAATTTCCCCCAAGAACTTTATCACATTTTCAAACTCGAAAACACATAGAACCATCCAATGAAAACAACAAAAGGAGTACTGAGTTGTATACTTTAGTGACGAACAACTGTTTCAGTGACCGTAGCATCTCTCAATGTCTGAAAAACTATCTTCTGAGGCGTCTCTCGCTGCTGCACATTAAAAGACACCTTTCAGTAACACCTATGCATTCTTACATCGATGTAAAAGATGACCACATAGAAGTTTCAACATGCTATGATCTGATCAGTGGTATAATGCATAGAATTTTCCGAACCAGCTTCGAAGCGGTGTCTGAAAGTGGGAAGACCGTGAATATTAATGGTGGCAGGTATGAGGGTCGACTGAAACAAATGTTAAGAAGAAATCATAATCAACAAAAAAATTCAAAAAAGGTTCAGTAAAGATCTGAATATAAAAATTACATACTTTATGAATGTTTTTAAAATACAATGGTCATGAGATTTGAACGGTAAAACCTTTGCATCAAGGAGTAACATCTTCATCCCATCAATTTGCCACCGTGTTTTAGCTTTCCAAAATCTGAGAAGTCGCACCTTAAAGATGGAAGAACAGCAGTCAGCCTTCAAATCAGCAAGAAAAACAGATGAGTTAGGCATTACACGGCAACTTTTTTTTTTGGGATAATACCGAGATGTGAGGATGATGTTCAAGGTAGGAATGCTTACCTTTTAATAGATGGAGAAACACCGAATCTAAGATGGATAAAGAGAGCATTGAATGAAAAATCGTCATTGATGTGCCCGATGGAGTTAAGAGGTTTTTTAAAAGCTACAAATGAAGACATCTCGTAACGTCCAAGATAGTAATAATAGAATCGACACAGAAGTTTCTTCATGACGTTTTCGTATCACTCTTGATGCTGAAATTCTATTGATGACGCAAAGAATCTTCAGATCGAAGAAGAGAATAAGCCCCTAATTTCTTTTTTTTTTGGGTCAAATAATCCCCTAATTTCTATGTCAATTCATGCGAAGAAGAAAATCGTTTCTATCTATAGGGCTAGGATAAAAACTAAATAACAAATGAATAACCCAATAAAGCCCATAAAGAATGAAACTGTAAAAAAAAACAAAGAAGAGTTATGTTCGTAGAGGTCTTGAAACGCATCGTATGAAATAGGACATTTGTCACACTCACCTTGCCTTATTTGATGAGCTGGCAGAGGCATGAGGGATAAAAATATACTTTATATAATTAGACTAGGGTTGGCCCGCCCTACTGGCGGGAAGTTATAGTAAAAATTATTTTAGATAAATTTATATTAATTGTAGGGAAAATTCCATATAAATACCCCAATTAAATTTTATTAAGCTTTTTAATACCCAAACTTTTTCACTATCCAATTTAATACCTCAACTAATAATTTTTCCCACTTTAATATACAAACCTTTATAATTGTACCCATTTTAATACCTAAACTTTGTTTATTTTAATTAACAATACTAATAAGTTTCAAACAAAATTTTAAAAAATCTCCAAAATATAAGAAAAAATATTTAAAATTTCTAATTTTACTCTAATATTTAAGAAATAAGGTAAATAAACGCTGGAGAAAATTTAAATGTTAAAAAAAAAATTTGAAGGAAAAAAAAAATAAGTTACTTTTTTATTTCAGAAAACAAACTAAATTCAATATATAAAACTTAAAAAAATTAATACAAAACTTAAGATTATATAAAATTTATTTAATTTCATTTCCATAACATATAATAAAATCAATTTTTTTTGTAAAGTTTAGAAATTTTAAAAATTTTATTGGAAATTTATTTGTATTGTTAATTAAAATAAACAAAATTTGGGTATTAAAATGGGCACATTTATAAATGTTTGTGCATTAAAATGGGTAAAATAATTAGTTGAGGTATTAAACTGGGTAGCGAAAAAGTTTGGGTATTAAAAAACTTAATAAAATTTAGTTGGGGTATTTATATGGAATTTTCCATTAATTGTATGAAGAGTTAAAAAAATGAAGCAGTATTATAAACAAATAAATACTGAATAAGTTGGAAAAAATATTGAATAGAATTCTCAAATCATTTTTTAATAAACATGTTTGGTTTGAATTAAAATGATAGTAATCTTCATTATTTTCTATTTAATTGCTATGTCGTTCGTTTAAGTTGATGTAAAAAAAATGTTATGTCGATCCTAGCTCAGACTGTGCAAATATATACTTTTTATTTTTGTATATGTATTGAATTTATTGTTATATTATCATCGAAATTGTAACATTCTATTTTACAAAAATCACATTTATTTGAATAAGAAACTTAATGTTTTCATATCATGAAAATAGGTTTTAAATAATATTTATATCTTCTTATATATTTACATTACTTTATGAAATATGTTTTTTTTATTATGCATTTTGTTGTTGTTTCCCTCAATATTTTCTTAGTTTTTTGGGCTTGAGTTTAATAATAGCAAAACTAATAAATTCCTTCTTTTCAGTCACCTTGCTTTGATGAAACATTGTTGACACAAAATTCATAAATTTTCACTCTTAAGAATTTTGTGTATATATTTTTAATTTTTTAATTTTATGTATTTTTGGTTATGTTATGCATTTCGGCGAATTTAATTATTTTATTTCTATTATGATTTTAAAACAATATTAGCTTTAATTATATATTGTTTTTGCTCATGGGTTTTCATAAACTTTTAATTTCTCTATTTGAATTTAGTGATCCAAAAATCTTCATTATATTAACTATTTTTAAACTGAAATATTATAGTAAATATAGTTTCATTATTTTTACTTAGAAAATTTATCTATTTATTTTTAAATTTTAAGTGTTATCAGATTATATTATGTATTTGACAATAGATAGATGAATAGATTTGGATTTGTTTGGTTTGAAAAATTGTGATGATGGTTTATGTGGATGCTTGATTTGTTGACTCTCTTTTTCGTTTTGTTTCTTTTGAATTTTAATCCTTATTGGAGTTTTGATTACCGTTTTTGTTGTCTAGAATGAGTTTTCTACTGTTTCTTATGATGTAATAAGCCTTTCTTCTCTCTTGAGTTTGCTCATCAGACCAATGACATGGTTGGAGTCATCCAATCCTCATCATAGTAAATAAGGTGATTTATCACTGAGTGGTTGATACCTAATTAATTTAAAATTATCCCTAGGAAATTCCTTGGTCAAGAAAGTCAAATTCTTTCCTTGAATCATTAATGACATTTGATATTTCCTGGCATATTTTGTTCCTGGAGGTGGAAGAATTACTCGTATGATGATATATATGGAAACCAACAAATTGGTCAAACATATACTATATAAATACAGAAGGTAATAAATATCTCAGTAGTCATATACATCAATGTAAGAATATTTTGTATCCTTTAATAATTTGGTTTACGGCAAACCAACTATGAAATGTTTGATATAAAACTCAAATAGCCACAAGTTTTGAGAACATATAGATGAAGCTCTCTCGGAATTTTGATTATCTATAAAGCTAGAAAAAATGAGTTTCTTTGTTCATAAAAGTAGTAGATATGCCGCATATCTCCAGATAAAGAATTATTTGTTAGTTTTAGCATCTAAGATTGTTGTTTACAACTAAAAGATTTTCCAAGTAAATAATCATCAACATACACTATTTAATTTATTCACCTGCAAGATATTCTCTTTTTTTTCTTCTTCTCTCTTCATTCTTCCTCCTCTGTCACCTCACATACAAGCCATCTGATATATCAAATTTTCAATAAGAACATGGAAAAGTATTTTCTTTATCGTGTGTTTATCATTTTGCAGATGTTATGTCCTCTCAGTGTCTTTGAAGCTTCTTGAGCTGCTTTTGATTCAGCTTCTGCTGCCTCTGCTTCCTTTGCAGTGGTGTTGACGCTTCAATTTTTCTCTATCACCAATGATGATAGAGACATGAGTAGATTTACCAATTCTTGGACATGGCTATATACCTGCAACCAATTTAGGATTAACATTAGTAGCCTCAATACATGTGATTCTACACCAATCATAAAGTTAGAGTAACACATTAGAATCATCAATCTGGACAGCTGATTTCTCCCAATCACCCCCCAGGACCTGACCACGTCTCATAGAACCATCTCTAAGATGATTAGCTTGCAGGATTTAAACAAAAGCTGGCCTTTCTAAACTTAACAACATTAAAAAAGATGCAGATTTGTGACTTACCGGGACCAAGAAATTTCAATGTTAGCATAATGAGTGAAACTATGATAAGCGCCACTCTCCTACAGCAAAGAAGATGACTTCGTACACAGGTTTTCAAGATATTAACATAAGGCTAGTAACAAATAGTTAAGGAGTTGTTTTTACACAGAGAAAGATTCTTATGTGGATTGTGATTCCACGGGCTCGTTCTTCCGGCGTCGATCTCGTCGTATTTTTTGGTGACGAAGTTTCCCGTGGAGGAGAGGGCCATGGTGAGGGCGGCGGTCAAGGTGGTTTTGCTGTGGTCCACGTGCCCGATTGTTCCGATGTTGACATGAGGTTTTTTGCGTACAAATTTGCCACGTGTGGCGCGGAGTGTGAAGGAGTGGTGGGTGGGTTGGGTGGAGGAGGGAGGTGTGGTGAATGAGTGTGGAGGGAGGAAGGAGGAGGTGAGGCCGTGAGGGTTCGTGTTTTGAGTTTGGTGGAGGTGGAAATGGCGGCGGGGGAGAGGGGAAGGGAAGGGGTGGAGTGGGAAGTTATGTGTCTAGAGGAGGAGGAGCAAGCGGTGGCAGATGGTATTGCCATGGAAGCAGAGGAGGAATGGAGAAGCTAAAGGAGTTAATTACATGATAAATGCGACAGATATGTAATTGTTGTAGTTTCGTCTCGAACGGAAAGGTAGTTAGACGATGGAACCCCAGCTATCTGGATCGTCACGTCGTCTGAACAAAATCACCCTTCAGAACGGCTGAGAGAGAAGTCGGCGATGAACCTTAATCCCCGATAGACAACGGGTTGAGAGGAGTTGATTTGCTTATTAACGGGCTGAGCTGTTTAACATAACCTATGGCCCATAATTTTATACGAAGGCCCAAGCAATTGGAGACGTATGTTATTTAAACGCTGTGTTTCGTTGCCGTGGACAGGTGTTAGATCGAGGAAAGCCGAATTAGTGACGTGGCGGATTCTGTAGAGAGAGAACTCTACTTTATAGTAATAGATTCTTATTTAATTAAATACTTGATATCTATTTTATTAGTTAATTAAAATATATGTATTACATTTTATTAGTGACCACAATTACTCGTTGTTTACTTCTTATTTGTTATTTGATAGATACGTACTCTTTAAAGATTAGTATTTATTCTGACCAAATTAAGTATCAATTAATCTATTTAAACTACTTGCAAGTATAAAATAAATATTAAATACTAAATAAAATACCCATGGTAAAATATTCACTGTTGATAGAATAATTATTTGACGTTGTTTTGTTTGTTAGTTGTGTTCATTTCTAATTATAAGATACATGTTTTAAAATTATAGTAAAATAATTCATTTCTAATTCCATTTTTATAAATACATCAAACATAAATGCTATATTTTATTTTCTCTTTCTTATATAGTCTATTTTCTGAATGACTTAAATACAAGAAAACAAGAAAATATTATTTATATAATAAAATTCTTTAACTTTAAATTCTAATAAATTATCAAATAATTTAATAATAATTGTGAATGAATTTGTAAGTAATATACAAGTAAAAATTAATAAAATAAGCCAAGTAATTTAAAAGTTCATCAATTTTTTGTAAATACTTGTAACTCAGATAGAGTAGCTGCACCTCTTGTTACCTTAGAATTATTACTTGATTAGTTTTAATCGGTTCCCTAGCTCTTTGTGGATTCGATTCCTAAATACTACAACTGATCTCTTGTTTGAGAGAGTAAGTCACTCCTTAGAGTAATTTGAGTGATATCAAATTTGGCGCCGTTGCCGGGGAGATTTGATCACCATCAGACTTAGTCTGATAATTTTAGGTTATTCTTTTTCTTTACTCCTTTTTGACACAAATTTTTTCTTGATTTTTCAAGTGTATGCAGAGCATTACCAGAAGCAACAAAGAAAAACAACTACTATTCTCAGAAGACCTAGCAAGCTTGGAATGTTGGATCGGCAAAGACCTACGCTCCACATTGATCGATAACAACACTCGCATATCGACCGATTCTTCCCAACCACTGTCAACCGATTCCGCTTTGATTGACATCAACACTTCTTTGTCGTCCAATTTCATACACTCGACATCGATCGATACCGCACATCGTACATCGATCGATACTTAGCCGCGAGATATGGTTGCGATTCTGATACTCACGCCAGATGAGAATGGAGACCTGCATGACCAGGAACGTCATCTGTGTAATGCAGCAGGTCAGAGACTAGATGATCAGGGGACTGTAATCCCTGAGCATGATACTGAAGAGGCTGCTCGACCCAAGACCTTGGCAGACTACAACCATCCATACCACTACTATGCCAACATGTCAGCTATTCGTCTTCCAGACATCTAGAGGGACAACTTCGAGCTGAATCCCTAGTACTACTCACTCGTGACACATATACCCTACTGTGGGTTACCTTACAAGCATCCTATTGACCAGCTTGAGAGGTTCGAGGATCTTATTGCTGCTATTAGAGTTAGTGGAATCCCTGAGGATTACCTACTTTGCAAGCTCTTCAAGTACTCACTTGCTGGAGATGCTTCGCATTGGCTCAAGCAGTTACCACCAGGATCTCTTACATCCTGGGCCGACATCAAGAACACATTCCTGCATAAATTCTTTGATGAGGCACGAGCTGAAGAACCGAGGAGCAAGATTGCTACCTTTGCGCAGAAAGCTAGAGAGTCTTTCAAGGACTCTTGGATCAGATTCAAGTTCTATCAACGAGATTTTCCGCACCATGGATTCAATGAGGTGCAGCTACTCAACACTTTCTTTAGAGGTATCGCTTTGAAGTATCAGGAGGATCTTGATACATCAAGCGAAGGGAAATTCAACACTAAGAATCCAGAGGAAGCTGTGACACTTATTGAAAATCTAGCAAACAGCAGCAGCACCAAGAACACTGACTCTGAAAGGAAGAAATCTGTTGCATTCCTTGAAAGGAGCAGATGGAGGAAGTGAAAGCAAATTTGGATGTTGTCAACCAACTTCTTATGAAGCAAGTCTGCTTAGCGGAAGATGCAGAGATATACACAGAAGTGAACTACATTGGAGGTACTAGATTTCAGAGATCTGGAAACCAGGTTGGAAAGAAGAACTTCAGTCGTAATGGTCAGAGAAACTTCAACCAGAGTTCACAGTATCAGAAACCCTACAACAACAACTACAACAACAACATAAGCTATGAGAATTCATCTTACCAGAATCCACCACCACAGAATCAAAAGAGCAAGATTAAAGCTATGCTCGATCAGGTTCTTGAGGGTCAGTAGAGGCTAACAATGGACTTCAATGGGAAGAACGATTCTATATACAAAGATCTGGACACAAAGATTGAAAACTTGGATACTCAGGTAAGGAAGCTTGAGACTCAGGTAGTTCAGTTGGAGAAGCTGTTAAGAGGCAAGAAGGGGATGAAACTATGAAACACCATGTCAATGCCATACTAGATGATGATTTATGGCAAGTGGTTAAACATGTGAAGCTGCAAGGAAACGATTTTTAGGTGGAAAACTTGCTGATTTTTGGCGGATCGCATCTGTGTCGATCGACACCATGCTTTGCAAATTTTTCGACACACTCCAAAAAAAATCGATCGACAGACCTCAAGAGAGATCGATCGATTTCAACTGAAGAGTCGACTGAATCGTGCAATGCAGTAAGGATCCTAACTCACGAGGAGTTTGCAGAGAGACACCCACATCTATCCAGCCCTTTATACTCTACCACTGATCGACATCATGAGCCAGACATCAATCGACAGAGCGATCACGCCATCTATCGACAATCAACTGTCGACATCGATCGATGCGATTCTCTTACATGCCGAGTGCGTTTGCCACCCACTGACATATCTAGAATCAATGCACTCAGACCACCACCCAAACCCTTAGCTAACCCACCAGACACCGTCAGAAACCGTTCAGTCACTACACCAGAGCCTATAGATATTGATAAGGCTACTACAAGAAGGACCTTTAGGAAAAGGAAGGAAAATGTTCCTAAACATCTGAAGAGGGAAGCTAATGATAAGGACATGGATAGTTTCACTAAGAGAGTCGTCGGGATCCCACTGGATAAACCCTTTGAGGAGGTTTACTTCACCCACATATTGTGGATGTTCTTTAGAGAGACTAATGACACTGAGGAGGACATCATGAGAATGTTTTATCATGTTAGGGACATGATGAAGCATAGGGTCACAATGAAGAAGAAGAGTGATCCTAAGAAGTTTGCAATACCATTCATAGTGAAAGGTGTTGAGTTCCCACATGCACTATGTGATACATGAGCATCAGTTCACATCCTACCTAAGCTTATGGCATACCAACTGGGTCTGATGGTAGAACCTTCAAAAGAATCGTTCACCTTTGTGGATTGTGATATCACTCAAATTACCCCAAGGAGTGATTTTAGTCTCTCAAATAAGAGGTTCATTTGTAGTACTTAGGGATCGAATCCACTTGGAGCATGGGCACACAATAGACTATAGATGTTTAGATTAAGATAGGTAAACAGTTTATTAAAGTAGTAAATAGTAGACAAGCAAACAGGTGATTGGGTTGTTGTAAACAATGAGGAAGAAATGCTAGATCTAGGGATTTATCAATCAAGAGATTCAAAACTACAATTCAAGGATGCTATGGGTTTTATAGATTTAGTTATAGAACTCGATTTTAGTTAGTAAGTAATTCAGCTGTCGCATGTTATTACTAATCAGATGCCTAAGTCCAGTCTCAGCTATCGCATGTTGACTTGGATCGAGCATCGATCAATGCTATGGTCAAAGTATCGATCGATGCTTCTTCAGACAAGCATTAATGACCTAATCGATTATGTTCAACTAGATTCCTAGACCAACTCTCTTATGCGCTTAGTTATCTAATTTAGCAAGGTTCAGGTTCTGTTAATTGATTTCGCTTTCGTGCCTCTCAATTGTCCTATGATTCTAGGAACAAACAATAAGTCACACTGTTGTGCTTTTCTAACTATTCCAGATCAAAGTATTACAAGCTATCCTGGTGTAGAAATCTATTGATAACCTAGCAATCATATTTGATTATCAGTTTGACATTAAGTTCACGAAATCCCTAAATTTAACAAGGTGATTACTCAGCCATGCAAGCAATAACACAAATCATAGTCTGAACAAATAATAAATAAGAAATCAGTGATAAACCAGTGGAATTCCAATCAATATATGAAGGAGAATTGATCTTCTCTCCAACCCTAAAACAAGAATAATGAAGTAAAGAAAGCGTAGAAAGCGTGTAGAAAACATAGCCATAAAACAATGGCTTGGAAATAACATAAATAGGGTTTAGGTCGTCCAAAATGTTTCTAGTAATTTCTGTTTTCTTCTGGGCCTTAGTCGGTCTTTAAATATACTCGGCCTGCATTCTAGGATCACCATCGATCGACACCAAGGCAGTGCCGTCGATCGATGCTCCTTTGTCTCCTCGACAGCTTCGTCTCGCGAGGCAGACATACAACTCGTCAGTAAAACGAGCATAACCTCTGCTACAGGATGCTGATTGACCTCAAACCGATGACATTAGAAAGATAACTCAAAGATCTATCTTTTGTAAAAAAATTGGCCCAGTCGCACAGTGGGAAGATCTCAATCCAGGGCTCCAAAAGACACCAAATTCACCACTTTCCTCCAAATCGTCCCTGAACCTGTAAATACTCTAAATAGATTATACGTCGTAATAAATATATCTTAAGACACTTATATACCATGTATAAAAGTGTGTAAAAACTATGATATATCAACTCCCCCAGACTTGCCCTTTTGCTTGTCCTCAAGCAAAGAATATCACAATCTCAAAGAGGTTTAAAATCGCAGGGACTCACAAAATCTTTAACTTACTACATTCACCTCTACTATGTTGCAACCACATCAAATAAATGCTAATTCAGACAAACTTTATATACCATATCCTAGCTTAGCAACCAAATCCATTCTACCAGCAACTTAGAAAATACTAGTTTAACTTACCCCTCTACTAACATCATTTATTACATAAAATTAAGTGCATGCTTTACCTTGGGAGTATCGATCAGAGGATACTTGGACTCTTACCCCAACATGTATCTGAGTAAATAGGTAGTCTTGTTTTGGTTTCCGTTCTCCCAATATCCCTCTTCTCTGAATCTTATCTAATTCAATGCCAGTGAATTAAGGTACTAATGCCTTCCATCTTGTTCACCTTTATTGATTTTTCTTGTTCACCGTTTTTGTTTTTTTTTTTCTGGATATATAACTTTTCTTTTCTTTTTATTTTTATTTTTAACAAAGTGTAGGCGAATAATGGGGTCATCGGTGTGATCCTTCCTTTGAATTAGAAAAGTGGGGTCATTGGTCATGTACCTACCCCTCTGCATCTCAGGAAATCATCTCAATCTTTTCTTTTATAGATGCTGAAGAGAGGGGAGAAGGAAACCAAAAATTTACAGACTTATACCTTTCAGACCTAAAAGAGGGGTCCGATCCAGTGTATATCAAGCCCCAAAGCAAGAAAATAGGTCAGTATTAGGTTGGGGGTCAGCTTCGGTTCCTTCAAACTTTCATAGCAAGTGAGATCTAATGGCAGGATGATCCACTTTAGTATCTCTAGCACACTCTACTGCCATCATGAAGTCTAAGAATGATACTATAGAGTTGTTAGATAATAAGTAAAAATTTAAAATGATCATAATCTCCTTCTATAGATATAATCATAGGTATCAAAATCTTACAATAAATAAAAACATCAGCGAACCTCCCCCAGACTTAAATAACCCTATCCCCAGTGTTATCTCATTCTAGTTTGGTTAGGATAAATAAATCATAAGTAAAAAAATGAAAAAGTTCGAGAATACCAGACTCTGCAACGAGTATCCATCGATGATGGTGGGTGAATGTCGATCGATGACAGGTTGTGAAGGTCGACCGATGGTAAAACCATCCAAGCCGTCCACCGATGCTGAGCTGATCTAATCGACCGATGGTCACCTTGAACTTTCGAGATACAATTTTAGTATAACCTCCCCCAGACTTATACAACACCCTCTCTAGTATTATACAGTCTAAGATCGGTGGAAGAATAAACCATAAGTACTAAATTGAACAAGGTTTCGAGAGTATACCTCTCATTGATGTGAGTGTCGATCAACACATTTAATTGGTGATCGATACATGTGATGCTCTCTCTAGCGACACTGGGCGGTTGTCGATTGATGCTAGTGCAGAACTCATGAACCTTGAATCCCCTTTTTTAGGGTTGATGAACAGTACGTCTAGTACAATGTCGATCGATGGTGCTACAGTAGTGGAGTACGATGCCGCTACAGTGTCGTCGTCAATGTTCATCTTTTTTTTTTTGAAATAAAACACAAAATTCAGTAATAAATGAAATTAAAACTAAAGTTAAAATTACCTGACAGTGGGTTGCCTCCCACTCAGCGCTTAGTTATAGTCATTAGCTTGACGTCTGAAGATCCGATTTAGTCCAGATGAGAATAAGAACATGCTCCAAAACAAGTCCAATTGTCTCTCTTCTTCATTTTGTTGATGCAGTTGATAAAAGCTCTTGTAGAAACTTCTCCTTTCTCTCTCAGCTCTGGATCACATAACACTCTGACTTTGGTAAAAGATCATGACTTCCTCTGCAGCGCACTCTATAGTCAGGACTACCTCTCGACATTTCAAAGGAACTACTGATAGGAAATTTGCATCTGCATTATTTTCTTTTTCTTCTTCTTATTCGTGGTCTTTCCCCCAGACTTAGACTTTTTAGCCTCGGGCTTCTCTAAAATACAGAGGGTATAGATCGATTCTGCAAATTTCATGTCGATCGATTCTGAAGGACGTTTGTCGAACGATGTTGAAAGCTGAATGTCGACTGATGTGTGATATACCATGATTTTGACCTGTTTTTAGTCATGGTATATTAGTGTTTTTACTACTATTTACTATACTATAGAAGCATTTAAGCATATTTATGAGATCAGGAGTCTTTTGGAAGAAAGTGATGTTTTTGGAGCATTTTGGAGAGAATTGGAAGAAGCGCTCGATTCAGACTCAATCACAAGGTCGACACAGAGAGGCCCAGATCGACCGACATACATCCTGCATGATCGATCGATTGTCAAGACCTAAAAGCCAATTCGAGAGACAAATTTTACTTGAAGCCCAATCATCACCAAATGACGATTTTACCCCTGACGAGTTTTAACCTAATATTATATATTTTGCCTAAGTGTCACATGAAAAAATAGAGAATTTTTTGAGAGAGAGTTTTTTGTATTCTTTTCACAACCAAAGTTTTAGGTTTTTTTAGTTTGGAGAGAAGATCTTCAGAGAAATTTGGAAGTCCAGTGTTTTCTACTTATCTATTTATCTATAATATGCAGTTTTATTTATTTACTTGTGTTATGAATTTCTTGGCTATGTCTGAGTAGTTTACTTGTTAGATTTAGGATTTAAATAGGTTAGAGGGATTAGCCCCAACTATAGGATTGCTAGTTGTGATACTCATTGATAGGATTGTTTTATTTGCTCATGGTTCTAGAGTAGCTAACTAGAAACATTGAATCTTGGATTATTTAGGTTGGATTAGAGACATGTATGTAATTCTAAATATCCTGAACACATCTTTATCAAGCTAGGATTTATTAGAAATATAATTGACATAATTTGAGTTAGAAATCTTTAGTGAGTTAACTCATGTGTATTGCTTGACCGGAGTCATCGATCGATATTCCTATCAGAAATCGGTCTATGATGAGTTAGTGTATCGGTCGATTATTCCATAGATAATCGATGACACTGTCAATTGTGGCCATCTGGTCATTAGACTTATAATTCAACAAGAATAGTTAATGCTCTATAGTATCTCGCAAGCAACTAGATAGCATCCTATAGAATTATAATCTTGAAAACCTGAATAAAAACCCTAAGTCTATCATCTTTTCCATATTAGTTTTTAAAAGTCTAAATTTCCATTTTCGATTAAGTAATTGTCGTGCTTAATTGGAATATTTCCTTATTGTTTATTTATTGTTTTTACTGTTTATACATTCACCTAGAGTTGCATTCAACTAGATTTATTAGATTCGTTAGCTCCTTGTGGATTCGATCCCTAAGTACTACAGCTGAACCTCTTATTTGAGAGAGTAATTCACTCCTTAGGGTAATTTGAGTGATATCAAATTTGGCGCCGTTGCCGGGGAGCTTAGATAGTCTTTAGATTTAGTTTTTCAATTCTAGGTTTATCTTTTTGTTTTTGTTTTTCTGTATCATCTTCTGATAAAATTTTATTTTTTCTTGGTTTTTTTTTCAGGTGCATGCTTGGAACGTTCAATCTGTAAAGACAACGTTCCGCATCGATCGATGCTACCTTACCTTCGTCGACCGATTCTCATCAAACCTCAACCGATCTCGTTTTATCATCGATCGACACACACCACTCTTCGTCAACCGGTTCTGATCACTTGACATCGACCGACACCAACCTCCGTACATCCATTGATTCTCAGCCGCGAGACATGGTTGCGCCTTTGATTCTAACCACACACGTGAATGGAAGCCTATATGACCGGGAGGGTCATTTGTGAAATGCAACAGGTCAGAAAATGGATACTCAGGGTAACATTATCCCTGAACCTGAGGAAGATACTCGACCTAAGACCTTGGCATACTACAACCGTCCAGATCAGTACTACGCCAATATGTCAGCTATTCGTCTCCTAGACGTCTAGAGGGAGAATTTCGAGTTGAAACCTCAGTACTACACGCTTGTGGCACAGGTACCCTACTGTGGGACGCCACTTGAGCATCCTATGGACCATCTTGAGAGGTTCGAAGATCTCATAGCTGCTATCAGAGTTAAAGGAGTCCATGATGACTACTTATTGTGTAAGCTCTTCAAGTTCTCCCTTGCTGGATTGGCTGCACATTGGCTCAAGCAGTTACCACCAGGATCTCTTACATCCTGGGCTGACATCAAGAATGCGTTCCTGCGTAATTTCTTTGATAAGGGACGAGCAGAAGAACTAAGGAGCAGAATTGCAACTTTCACACAGAGGCCTGGAGAGTCTTTTAAGGATTCTTGGCAGAGATTTAAGTCTTTCCAGCGCAATTGTCCACACCATGAGTTTAATGAAGTACAACTGCTTAGTACTTTCTTTAGAGGAATCCATGTGAAGTATCAAGTAGCTCTGGATACAGCTAGTGATGGGAGCTTCAACACTAGGAATCTGGAGGAAGCTATGAGATTTATTGAGAACTTAGCAAACAGCAGCAGCATCAAGAACACTGATTCTGAAAGGAGGAAATTTGTAGCCTTCCTTGGGAAAGAACAGCTGGATGAAGTAAAAGCTCAGCTAGAGAATGTCAATCAGCTACTTATGAGGCATGTTTGCTCAACAGAAGGTGTAGATTATGAGAGTTCAGAGTTAGCAGATGTGACTACGTTGGAGGAACTGTATTTCAGAGGTCTGGGAACCAGTTTGGGAACATGAACTTCAACCAGAATCCACAGTTTCAGAAACCCTACAGAAACTACGGCAACAACAAGGGGTATGTAAATTCTTTCTACCAGAACCCACCCCCACAGACTCAAGAGAGCAAGATTGAAGCTATGCTAGATCAGGTTCTTCAAGGACAGCAAAAGCTGACAGTAGAGTTCAATGGGAAGATAGATACTGTCTACAATGAGCTGGACACCAAAATTGGAGATTTGAGCATTCAAGTCAGGAAGCTTGAGACTCAGGTAGTTCAGACTGAAGAAGCTGTTAGGAGGCAAGATGGGGATGAAGCTATGAGACACCACGTCAATGCTATACTAGATGATGATTTCTGGCAAGAAATTTGTCATATTAAGATGGGAGAGGACGAGCCTAAGGAGGAAGTTTATCGTGATCTCGAAGTTCCATTTTTGAAACGATCGATGGACCTTCATCCATATCGATCGTGTGCGTTTGAGAGATATTGATCGACATGTTACAATTATGATCGATCGACGCTTACTGAATCGTCTGAAACCTGCAATGCCGTCCGGATCATTGTTGGGGTCAAAATCGGTCACAACGGAATCAATGGCTAAAAGTCTCCGCAAAAATAAAAATATTTTTTATAAAACACGAGAAGTTGTTTTATAAAATTCTAAGGATTTTCCGAAAAAAGAAAATCCGCGAAAAATTTGGAAATTGTAATCTCGGAAAAGAGAATGAAACAGTCGCCGATTACACGATTGCCCAAGTAAATCGAAAAACCGCAAAAAACAGCATCCGCCGTAAATCCCGAGCAGGTTCGACCGAACCAGTTCAACGTACGACAAGCCGAACCAGCTCGTTCATCTCGTCGTACGGAGAACTGGTTTGTCCTGGACCAGCTCGCCGTACAGCAAACTGGTTCGGCCAAGCCAGCTCGCCGTACGGTGAGCTTGTCGCCTCCAAGCAGCTCGACGTACGGCGAGCTGAACCAACCCGGTTCGGCTCGCCGTACCTCGAGCTGACCGTCCTGAGCCTTGCTCCCCCGTATCCTCAACGCAATGCATACGTCCTCCGATTCGATCGTGTTCTGAACCATGGTCGAAACGTCTCTCGTTTCATCTTGATCACATTCGAGTTTTACGATAAAAATCGTAAAAGTCTTCTTTTCTCGTAAGAATTCGGGAAGATCGTATAAAACGGATAGATTAGACAGAACATCGTACATTTTCAAAATATACGATTAACTCAAGAAGTCTTATGAAAACGGCATCGTATCAAGAAACGATCTCGTCTAAAATTGTAAAACGGTTTTTATCGCAAAACGGCTCGGAAAGTCTTAAAACGCGATAAAAGCCCACTCGCGACTTTAAACGAAGTCCAGCCCAAAGATACAATGATGGTTTGACGATTTACTCGCATAAAGAAGATAAATCTCAAGTTTGAAGATAAATGTCAAGTTTGAAGATAAATAGATTTCCGCAAGAAAAATAGAAAGATCGAGATAAATGGAAGATCCCTGATAAACTCAAATCTGGGCGAAAAGAAAGGATTAAAATGCCTAAGGAGGGAGTATATAAGCAGAAGGTCAAGGACATAAGAAGGGGACGATTCTCACAACTCATTTAGACTTAGCACTCTCTGCAATTAGAAACTTAGGCTTATTTCTCAACAAGTTCGGTTTCTATGACTGGCACTCAATCACTAGATGAACTCGCCTAGGCAGTTCGATCTCTTGTCCAGCTCTACCAATTGAACTACGTTTGACTTGATCCTCAAAAGGGGTACGTAGGTAGCCTTTCATAAGGTTCAGTCCTAAATCAATCAAACTCTCTTTTTCTTATCTTTTTTTCGTCTTTTGTTATCGAGCTGCGGCTCTACTAGATTTAGAGTTTTATGTTGATAACTCACTGATGGCCCCTGCGGCCAAAGCCTTTGTAATCTCTTGTAAAGATCGCAACGCTCTTACGCGAATTCGAAATACGGTCAACTTTCTTTATAAAATCGTTTTATCATGTCTTTCATATTTTCCGAATTTATTTGGTTACTTGTCGTTGGCTGTCGCAGAGATCCGGGTCCTCTGAAAAATTAGGGGTTTCCTAAGTTTCCTTGTTTTACGGAAATTGACGGTGTGAATTTTGGTTCCCACAGTTTGGCGCTAGAAGGAGAGGGGGTTGGATTACTCTTACTCATAGCCGAAAAACGCTTTATCAAAATGATGTCTGGATATATGAAAGAAAAAGTGAAACTTGCAAAAACACTGGTAAAGCAACTCCAGCAGCGACTACTCCTATAGCCAACGCTCACGCAAACGCTGTAGTACCTAACAAAATCAAAAACCTAATCACGACTCTTCACCACAGAGGAAGCACGAAACGAGCTCGCGATTTCTCCATCTAAAAAAAAAGGCAACGATAAAACCAATCAAATCCCGTAACCAAATTGGAGAAATCTCAACGTGTGAGGGTTTGACCAAAAGATGTTTTCCAAACACTTTTCGGAAAAATAAAACTTGCTCTCCTAGAAACTGTGGGAAAAACCCTAGGTTACTCGCAGGAAAAAGGTGGCGCAGAAAATTGGACACGAATCTCAGGATTCCAAGTTGATCCTACTCCAGTCTCGATCGTACAACTTTTCGTTTCGTCTCAATCGGACTTTCCGTTGAGATTTTACAACGAAAACAAGTACACTCGACGAATCGAGACTGTCCGCACCATCTCGCCGTGTAGCAAGATGAGAGGGCTCATCCAGCTCGCCCTATGGCAAGCTGAAACACTACTCGAGCTTCTCTCTCCACTCTCGATCTTACAGCTTTTCGTTTCGTTTCAATTGGACTTTCCGTTGAGATTTTACGATGAAAAAAAGTCAACTCGACGAATCGAGAATGTCCGCACCAGCTCGCCGTGTGGCGAGCTGAGAGGTTTCACTCAAATCTGTTCGCCTTACGGTGAGCTGGTTCGCTCAAATCAGCTCGCCGTACGGCGAGCCGGTTCGATCAAATCAGCTCGCCGTACGGCGAGCCGGTTCGATCAAATCAGCTCGCCGTACGGCGAACCGATTCACTCAAATCAGCTCGCCGTACGGCGAGCCGGTTCACTCAAATCAGCTCGCCGTACGGCGAGCCGGTTCACTCAAATCAGCTCGCCGTACGGCGAGCCGGTTCACTCAAACCAGCTCGCCGTACGGCAAGCCTGTTCAATCAAATCAGCTCGCTGTACGGTGAGCCGGTTCACTCAAATCAGCTCGCCGTACAGCAAGCTGGTTCACTCCTCGAGCTTCTCTCTCCAGGCTCGATCGTACAGCTTTTCGTTTCGTCTCAATCAGACTTTCTATTGAGATTTTACGACGAAAACAAGTCAACTCGACGAATCAAGACTGTCCGCACCAGCTCGCCGTGTGGCAAGCTGAGAGGGCTCATTCATCTCGACTTATGGCGAGCTAAACCACTCCTCGAGCTTCTCTCTCGAGTCTCGATCGCGCTGATTTTTTGATAAAAACCGCAAAGACTTGTTTTTTCGTATAAGTTCTAATCAATCGTCTAAAATGGAAACGGCCAACTTAACACCAAAAGTTTCCTAAAATATAGGAGAGATTTGAACTCTCTAAACACAATCCGGCTTTACGAAATTCTGCCACGTTAAGTCGAAAACATCTAATCATAAACGTGTGATGGATTTTTCAACAATATACGAAGCACACATAGTCAGTTATGTAAAAACGGCAGTACGAAGAATCAAGAACATAAATTCCGATGTTGGAATCCCTTCCCCACTTCGAAAGCCGATTCATACGAAAATAAGTCAAAAGACGAAGAACGAAGAATAGGCAGTCCCAGATCATCGATGAAACTAAGGTATGTCCGATTTGAAAATTTTATTAGACTTCTAATTTCTCATAGGCAAGGAATGAAAACGTCTTACAAACTGGCATAAAACCTAGGGAACTTAGAATTTAGAGGGATAGTCTAGCATGCTAAGTCCTAAGCAATTTTTGTCTATCTCGATCTATTATTCTCTAACCGTTCAGGCATAACTCGCAAACTGATCCAATCTCCCGTACAACCGAGAAACGATCGCCACACATTCAAGCGTACTCATCTCATTTCCTAAAGAAAGAAGGAACTAGAGACACTGACGTCGTCTTAAAACCGACTCGCTCTTAGAAATTTTCGTAAATCAGACATACTCCAAGTCATCATCGATCCACCATGGTCTTTAATCGACCAATCGGAAATATTCGGACAATGCGGTGCCTCGTCAAAAGAATCCCAAAAGCAAAAGACAATCTAAGATCCGTCTAAACGCTAAAGACTGATCCAAATCGTCTGGGAAATAATCTCGAGGACTATACAGCATCTCTCTTTGCAATCATTCGGTTAGAAAATCTCTGCCAAACTTCAGAGTGAAAATCGATGATTTGTCGAAGTCCTAAAGATCTCTTCCAACTTGACAAAACAAGTTTCGTATAAGAATCAAAAGATTATACGAGAAAGCTTTAGGCATCAAAGCATAGTTCTCATTTTCCGCCGAACCAAGTGAGTCACGAAATAATATCAAGAACATTTGCGGAAAAAGAAAAATCGAGAACACAAGAAGCAGCAATAGGGAACACGTCCTTCATGCTCGCCGACTGATCCTATTGCTGGTCAAGTGATCCCTATTCCGCCTAAGAAACCTGCTAAAAAGTTTCGCGATTAGATCTCGGGGAAATAACCTCTGGTAAAACTCTGTGAGTGACTCCAAAAAAATATCACCGAAGAAAAAAACAAAGCGGAAAGGTTTCTCGAAAATCTGCGGAAACATTGTTATCTCCACGCGTCGTGTCGATTTACTAATATCATCACCCGTTACTTATGTGAAAAATCTTTCGTACATCCAGGATCATGTCATAACAAAGCAACTTTCGAAAATAAACGTAACAGGTTTTGCGAAAAGTACTTTCCTTATAGCGAAAACCAAGCTATACGATCCGACACTGAACGACCAATCTAAACTTTGTTTACTCGCTCCACGATCTGAAAGATCTCATTCTTTAGCCCTGCGGTTCACGAGCATCCGCTCTCATTCTTCTCGATTACATTCGAAAATGAAACCACCCCGCAACTGACTCCGCACGGGTTCTGCATCGAGCTTCTTAGGCTCTGTCTCCCTCGGGTAAAAAAACAAAAAAAAAAGAAACAACTTCTATACAAACAATGGAAAGATTATACGAAACTTTCATCGTATAAATCGAACCTAAAATGAAAATTTTTTTTCCATGACCACATGCATACTTGGCATATCAGTCTCGACAAACGCTACTTGGCCCTTGTCCGATCACACTTCTTTTCATTGCCGAGTCCAAGTTTACAAACTGACTCCTTATTGATAGCGTGAAAGTGCTGTGGTCTAATCCTCTACCAACCACGTCCTTGGCTATGCGGCTCAATACAACCTTCACGCCAAGCTAATACATTCAACGGATAACGCAAACTTGTTGAAAATTGGCTAAGTTCTGTATTCTCGCGATTCACTCTATTTCTGAAGCAAGTTGCCTACAAAATCCGACGTGTAAGAAAACACTCGTAACAGAGCTCCTGAAGCCGTACGAGTCTCGGAAGGTCAACACTTCACAAAGCACTGTAATCAAGACGCTTCGTTTCAGGGGAAAACTTATGCGACCCCTCGGTCCTATTTGCTCTAGCACGAATCAAACTACTTAACATCCAAGCAGGAACGTATGTTTTGGCTGAAAATGTCCGCAAGCAAGTCAAAGTATTTCTGAAAAGCAGGGTTAAGACAAAACCCTTGCAACACCGCGCAACATATTCGAGTCCGCAAATATTTAGAACACGAAATGCGGCATACAAAATAAAAAAACAATCTTTGGCACTGTGAGACGTCACAGACGCTTGAAGAATAGTTTTTCGACACAAATACCTTCCTCGATAAAATCACTTTCTTGGAAGACAAAACAGTCCATCCGCGACTATAAAACACACAAAACTTCTTAAGATATGTATCCTTCGCGAAAGCCTAAACAACGGTAGCATCTACCACCAAGTTTGTTGCTGATCACAACAAACTCACAACCGTCCTAAACAAACTTAAGTTATCTTGCAGAGATAGCTCTCATACACCCGACACAAGGGTAATAGCGCTATAAAATAAATCCAAACTTTTAGTCAGCACTTCCGAGAGACTTAAAATTTTCCTCGGTGAGATGCTCGATTCCAAGAAGACGAGTCATATAAGCCGAGAACCTATCGCAGACTCTAAGTCGGTATGGAATCAGGTTAAAATCGCAACATGCAAAACGAAAGCCGACTAGTCATCACATAACCTCAATCCGAAAGTAAACCTAGGTATTTCCCTAAACCCAGCACACTGGTCTCTAACGTCTCAAGGCATGATTCGAGATCCAAAGGCATGTCTCTTCGGTCAAATCTAAACACTCACAGAATTTTGAATAATTCCAGAATGGGCAAACGAATAGGGCGATCTACAAAAAGAGTTAGACTATGAGATGACAACTCATATTCTTCCCTCTACATTCATACGAATAAAGACACGCTCTTAAAAACGCAAACTGATTTATAATAAAGCCGCAAAGCGGCACGGATTCATAGCCGCACACGGCCAGTCAAAAAACTATAACGGCCACACTCGGCTAAAGCAAAAGCGTACTAAGCTAGTATCAAGACCGACAAAGGCCCAATACAAATAACTAGACTGTAAAGGTCTCACTAGGAAACAGGTCATACGAACCTTAACTCCAAAACGAACTACGAAAGGCTTGATCCCTTCAATAGGGTACGTAGGCAGCCTTCACAAGGCGCATCACTAATCTTAAACGCTTTCCACTCACTGGAGTGGAAAGATCACTTTCAACAAACCTTTCCAACCATTAATTCCGCCTAACCTACTTAAAACTGGCTAACCATTTGCAAGAACCTCACGCTAGAGGCTCAAGGTTCTAGCGAGCTGGGGGGCTAACTGTTGGTGTCAAAATTGGTCACGACGGAATCAATAGCTAAAAGTCTCCGCAGAAATAAAAATACGTTTTATAAAACACGAGAAGTTGTTTTATAAAATTCTAAGGATTTTCCGAACAAAGGAAATCCGCGGAAAACTTGGAAATTGTAATCTCGGAAAAACGAACGAAACAATCGCTGATTACACGGTTGCCCAAGTAAAGCGAAAAACCGCAAAAAACCACATCCACCGTAAATCGTGAGCTGGTCGCCTCCAAGCAGCTCGCCGTACGGCGAGCTGAACCAACCTGGTTCGTCTCACCGTACGTCGAGCTGACCGTCCTGAGCCTTGCTCCCCCGCATCCTTAACGCAAGGCATTTGTTCTTCAATTCGATCGTGTTCTGAACCATGGCCGAAACATCTCTCGTTTCATCTCGATCCGTCTTACCATTCGAGTTTTACGATAAAAATTGTAAAAGTCTTCTTTTTTCTCGTAAGAATTTGGGAAGATCGTATAAAACGGCAAAGATTAGACGAAACATCGTACATTGTCAAACTATACTAATAACTCGAGAAATCTTATGAAAACAGCATCGTATCAGGAAACGATGTCCTCTAAAATCGTAAAACGGTTTTTATCGCAAAACGGCTCGGAAAGTCCTAAAACGCGATAAAAGCCCACTCGCGATTTTAAACGAACTCCAGCCCAAAGATAAAATGAAGGTTTGATGATTTACTCGCAGAAAGAAGAGAAATGTCAAGTTTGAAGATAAATATCAAGTTTGAAGATAAATAGAAGATTTCCGCAGGAAAAATGAAAAGATCGAGATAAATGAAAGATTCCCGATAAACTTGAATCTGGACGAAAAGGAAGGACTAAACTTCCTAAGGAGGGAGTATATAAGCAGAAGGTCAAGGACATAAGAAGGGGACGATTCTCACAAGTCTTTTAGACTTAGAATTCTCTGCACTTAGAATTCTCTGCACTTAGAAACTTAGGCTTATTTGTCGAGAAGTTTGGTTTCTATGAATGACACTCAATCTCTAGACGAACTCGCCTAGGCAGTTTGATCTCTTGTCCAGCTCTACCAATTGAACTACGTTCGACTTGATTCTCGAAAGGGGTATGTAGGCAGCCTTTCATAAGGTTCAGTCTGAAATCAATCAAACTCTCTTTTTCTTATCTTTTTTTTTCTGTCATTTGTTATCATGCTGCGACTCGACTAGGTTTTATGTTGATAACTCGCCGATGGCCCCGGCGGCCAAAGCCTTTGTAACCTCTTGTAAAGATCGCAACGCTCTTACGCGAATTCGAAATAAGATCAACTTTCTTTATAAAATCGGTTTATTATGTCTTTCATATTTTCCACATTTATTTGGTTACTTGTTGTTGGCTCTCGCAGAGATCTGGGTCCTCCGGAAAATTAGGGTTTTCCTAAGTTTCCTTATTTTACGGAAATTGACGGTGTGAATTTCGGTTCCCACAATCATGACCCACGAAGAGTTTGCAGAGAAACACCTGAATCCACCCATCCCTTCTTACTTCACCATCGATCGACACCCAACACTTGTCAGCGATCGATACGATCCTACTCTAATCGATCGATCCAACACCCTCACGTGTTGAGTGCCCATGCAGACATTGATCAACCACCCAACCATACACCGGAACCCATGAATATTGATAGAACCACTACCGTGAAGACTCTGCAGAGAAGGAAAGAAAAGGTTCCTAAGCATCTCAAGAGAGAACCAACTGTCAAGGAGATAGATGGTTTCACTAAGAGAGTTCTAAGAATCCCACTAGAGAAATCTTTTGATGAGGTTTATTATACTCACAGATTGTGGATGTTCTTCAGAGAGACTAGGAAGACTGAAGAAGACACTAGGAGAATGTTTCCCCATGTTAGGGAAAAGATGAGACATATAACTACATTGAAGAAGAAGAGCGATCCTGGGAAATTTGCCATACCATGTTCTGTTAACGGTATTGAATTTCCTCATGCCCTATGTGACACATGATCATCAGTCAGCATCTTACCTAAAGTCATGGCAGACAATTTGGGTTTGAAGGCAAATGAATCATTCAATTTTGTAGACTGTTATGAAAGGAATTCAGGAGGTATAATCAGCGACCTCGAGGTGCAAATTGGTAATGCACTAGTCCCTGTAGATTTTCATCTCTTGGATATCAAGTTAAACTGGAATTCTTCACTTCTTTTGGGAAGAGCTTTTATGGACATAGTTGGAGCTATTTGTGACATGAACACCAACAGGTTTTCTCTTACTTTGATTGATCCATATGCTCTTTTATGACCCAGTTCGTGTTTTTAAGAAACATGTACATTCATTAGAGACTGGAAAGGCTAAATTGATTGCAGCTTGCGAAACTGAAGCTGAGTACGAAACTGATTATTCCGGATCGATCGGCACGTTGTCACCATCAACGATCGATTCCATTCACCAGGCAGCGACCGATTCTGCATATGACGCATCGATCGACAGCCAGTCCAAACATGGAGCCCTGCCAAATCGTTGCTATCCGAACTTTTCCTTACAAGATGCAACCAACAAGAAAGATGATTACTCTATAGGCAGTTGGGCAGACAGTGGTTTAATGAGAGCTTCGCCATAGATACAGCACTCATATCATATTCAAAAGATCACAAAGAAGAACATGATGAGGACTATGAGCAGGAGTATGCCAGAGAAATTCATGCCATTCTCATAGAAGAAAGACTCCTACAACCTATCAAAAAGATGAAGCACACAACATCGATCGACATGGTTCATCCTGAATCAAACGACACCAAGTCGAAGCAGCATAATAGGATTCAACAATCGATCGATCAACACCTATCCACATCGATCGATCACGTTCCTACCGACTTCAGGAAATTTGGCAACTTTCCAAAATTTCCTAAGGCATCCAATGGCTATAAAAGAAGACTTGCACCCATGAAGACGATTCACAGAATAAAATCAGTCAAGATGCAAGTACCTACTACCTTTGGGAGACACATCAAGAGAGTCTTGAGCTACAGAGATCAACATGGCAAAGTAACTAATGCAACATTCAACCAGCCAAGGATGACAACTCGACTACCATCGATCGACACTACGACTGCCCAATCGATCGATTCTAACCCTCCAACTCTTATTTTCAATAAACAATATTCTGTTAATGATTTTCTAACACCAGATGAATCTGGTATTATCAGGGATCCAGAAGGCAATGCACTAGCACTAGATGGAAGGATTCTACATGTGTCCAAAGTAGGCATAGCAGACATCCTTCAGATGGCCAATGCACCATGAAATCTCTTTCAACAACAACTTGGCGTAATGCAGCAACAATAAATAGCTACCGTAGCAGAACCATCAATCGACAGGCACACACGCCCATCGATCGATTTTGACAGAACTCGCAATCCAGTTTGGTAACTGGAACTCTACACCAAAGATGAGATAAACGAGATAATTGGTTGCATTGAGTGATTGGCAAGAAGGAGCAATGGCTAAACTCACCGACAACCAGAATACATCATACGTAGTTTTGCAATGAGGCATTACAGGATTGACAACAAGGGTGAAAGAGATGGAAGCAGAATTAGCTAGTCTGTAGACACAGCTTATGCGATCGATCGATGTCAACAAGGACTCATTGACCGATGCTAGCAACGAATCAGGAAAGAACGAACCAACGATAGATCAGATAGCTGCATGTGATACCAGGATTAACGCGATAGATCACCACCTCACCAACAACATCAATTGGTTAAGCATGAGGATTGATTTGCTACAGAAAGATTTGGATGAAATTTTCCAGGAGAGACACATGAACCCGAAATCGATTGACAGCAAAAATGGGAAATCGATCGATTTAGGAAAACTACCAGAGCAAGATTTCTACAGCAGAGCCGAAGTTGATCAGATTATTGAGAAGATATACACCGCTCTGAACACAACTGAGGACATGTTTGATAAGCAATGTGACGACATCTTCTTCCCTTTCAACAACAATATCACCGCACTACGCTCATGAACAAATTGGTTGAGGAAGGAAGTAAGAACAATTCAGAAAAGACTCGCCTGTCGACCTAAGTTCACCTAATCAATCGACATCAACAAAGACCCATCGATCGATGATGTTTCACCAGGGGCGATCGACAACACCACTCATGAAGCGATTGATTCTAAATCCGCACCAGAAGGAAATCAGCTGTTAGGAGAGATGACAGACCATGTCTATGACACAGTTCAATGAAACAGCAACAGCATTGGAGAGTCTTCAGGAAATATTTCAGAACAATGCAGACACAGTTACAAAGATGGATGCAAGATGGGCCAGAAGTGATGAAGCCACAAGAAGTTGTGGATACTTGTTTTCCAACAAGTATCTCTTTTTCCACACCATAGCTCACCCAGTGCAACAGTCAAGCTAAATGACTATAACTAAGCGCTGAGTGGAGGCAACCCACTGTTAGGTAATTTTTCTTTTGGTTTTCTTTTCATTTTACTTATAATTTTTCGTTTTAGAACTTTTTCATGTTTTCTAAAAAAATAAAATAAAAACAACAACAAAAAGATCCAAGGAGAAACAAATGACCATCTCGTCGACCGACGCGTACCAGTCGATATCGATCGATAGACACTCACCTGCAACGATCGATTCTCTGTACTCACACCGATCGATTATTCAGTCCGGCTAGGTCCATTTTTCTTCCTTGTTCAATTCAGTACTTGTGATTTCTTTTCTTTCGCCATAACTCCGATTTTCTTTACACTGGGACAGTGTAATTTAACTCTGGGGGGGAGGTCAGGTCCATTCTTCTTCTTTCTTAAATTCAGTACTTGTGATTTCTTTTCTTTCGCCATAACTCCGATTTTCTTTACACTGGGACAATGTAATTTAAGTCTGGGGGGGGGGGAGGTTTCCGGATGTTTTATTTTGATTTGAGTCTTATAAAATTGTGTTTTCAAAACTATATTTTATTAAGCTCAAGAAAAGGGATAATGATCGTATTTGATTTATACTTGTTATCTAACCACTTTTTAGCACCATTATAGACTTTATGATTACAGATAGTTTTAAAGATGCTAAAGTGGATCAACCAATCAGATATCCACACTTGCTTAGATTGTTTGAAGGAACCAAAGCTACCTCCAATACTAAACCTGACACAACTGATTGTCTTGGGGCTTGGCATACATGTGATAAGATTCTTCAAACAAGTCTGGAAGGTAAAGCCTTGTGTAGATTATCACCTTTTCTCTCTTTATTTTTGACCCTAGATAGTTTAGGAGATTAGTTTTATATTTAAAAAAAAATCTGAAAATAGTACTAAGTTTATTAGGTTTTTAGTTAGGATGAATCATAACAGGACTTGGTCGATACAACCATTAAGGCTTGCTTCAATCATGATTCCAATAAAGAATTCGAATGGGACTTGGTGGCTAAACCCATTAAGGCTCACTTCATATGAATTCTTGGATATAGGTCAAAAAGAAGTGATCAGAACTTGGTGGCAAAAACCATTAAGACTTGTTTTATAGAAGCCTGTCCAATCTTGATCAATAATTTGCCTTAAAGCAGATTGTTGACTCAAAAGAGAACTTAGAAGAGAGAAAAGATAGGAACTAAGTTTTACCTGCAGGTCCAGATACTTGTTTGAGTTTCCTTGCATCATGTGATCGATACTCCCAAGGTAAAGCCTACACTTTATTTTATGAAAAGAAATGAGGTTAGTTCAGGGGAATGTCAGATAGTATTTGCTAAGTTGTTGGTTTGATGAATCTGGTTGCTAAGCTAGGATATTGCATAATGAACTTCTGTGATTAGAATGTTTTAGATGTAGATTAAATATTATAGAGGTTATGATTTCAAATTTTTTAAATCAGTGAGTCCCTATTTCTTTTCAAACCTCTTTCAGAGAGATTACCTGTCTGTTTTGCTTAAGGACAAGCAAAAAGGTAAGTCTGGGGGAGTTGATATACCATGCTTTTGACATGGTTTTAGTCATGGTATATTAGTGTTTTTACTACTATTTACTATACTATAGAAACTTTAAAGCATATTTATGAGATCAGGAGTATTTTGGAAGAAAGTGATGTTTTTGGAGCATTTTGGAGAGAATTGGAAGAAGCGCTCGATTCAGACTCGATCACGAGGTCGACACAGAGAGACCCAGATCGATCGACATGCATCCTACATGATCGATTGATTGTCACGACCCAGAAGCCAATTCGAGAGACAAATTTTACTTGAAGCCCAATCATTACCAAATGATGATTTTACCCCTGACGAGTTTTAACTTAATATTATATATTTTGCCTAAGTGTTAGAGGCAAAAAGCGAGGATTGTTTGAGAGAGAGTTTTTAGTATTCTTTTCACAACCAAAGTTTTAGGGTTTTTAGTTTGGAGAGAAGATCTTCAGAGAAATTTGAGATAGGAACTCCACTGCTTTCTACTTATCTATTTATCTATAATATGCAGTTTTATTTATTTACTTGTGTTATGAATTGCTTGGCTACGTCTGAGTAGTTTACTTGTTAGATTTAAGGTTTAAATAGGTTAGAGGGATTAGCCCCAACTATAGGATTGCTAGTTGTGATACTCATTGATAGGATTGTTTTATTTGCTCATGGTTCTAGAGTAGCTAACTAGAAACATTGAATCTTGGATTATTTAGGTTGGCTTAGAGACATTTAAGTAATTTTAAATATCTTGAACACATATTTATCAAGCTAGGATTTATTAGAAATATAATTGACATAATTTGATTTAGAAATCTTTAATGAGTTAACACGTGTGTATTGCTTGACCGGAGTCATCGATCGATATTCCTAGCAGAAATCGGTCGATGATGAGTTAGTGTATCGGTTGATTTTTCCATAGATAATGGATCGACACTATTAGTTGCGGCCATCTGGTCATTAGACTTATAGTTCAACAATAATATTTAATGCTCTATAGTATCTCGCAAGCATCTAGATAGCATCCTATAGAATTATAATCCTGAAAACCTGAATAAAAAGCCTAAATCTAGCATCTTTTCCATATTAGTTTTTAAAAGTCTAAATTTTCATTTTCGATTAAGTAATTGTCGTGCTTAACTGGAATATATCTTTATTGCTTATTTATTGCTTTTACTATTTATACATTCACCTAGAGTTGCATTCAACAGATTTATTAGATTCCTTAGCTCCTTGTGGATTTGATCCCTAAGTACTACAACTGAACCTCTTATTTGAGAGAGTAATTCATGCCTTAGGGTAATTTGAGTGATATCAATGTGGATCCTAGTTTTTCTGGCTTGCAATTTGAATCAGGTGTAAGTGCTGGTTCGTCAAAAATCTTTATGCACGAAATAAACTCCTCACTTCTCTTCTTTTTTCACGGGATTGTAGAAGACAGTTGCATCAACATTAGTTAGGCACATCCTATTCTTCTTAAGATCACAAACTGCCCCCACTGTAGCCATGAAGGCTCTTCCAAAAAGAAGTGGAGATGTCCTTCCTGATTTGATATCCGCAGCATGAAAGTCTACATGGATAGTGAAATCCCCAATCTCCACCTTAACATTCTTGATCTTGCCTGCTGATTTCGCATTGGAGTTATCCACGAAAGTGAAACTATCTGTAGAAGGTTCCATCTTTAGTCCTAAAAATTCAGCAGTGTCTACTGCCATGATGCTGACTGCAGATCCAGTATCACAGAAGGCGTTTGGATAATCATGATTATGTATACAACATGAAATCAGGAATATCCCTGGATCATCTTTCTTCTTCAGAGTCCTCTTAGGCTAACGGAAATCTTGTTAAATAGCATCTCAATCTCCTTTTCTGTTTCTCTGCTCTCTCTGAAGAAATTTCCAAGTCTGTACTTATAATATGCATCCTCAGAAGACATATTCTTGGGAACTCTCTTCACTCTCTTGTGAAATCAATCAAGTTCCACTTTGTTAGGTTCTCTCATGAGGTGTTTGGGAATATAGAGCTTCCTAGATTTCGTTCTCTTCCCAATTGAACTTATTTCTTTCATTTCCTACTATTCCCTTACAGGTTCGTGTTTGTCCATTTGGTATTGATCGATACCTTGTTCATGTCGTCGATCGACACTCTCAATGAAAGAAGTTTCAGATAGGGTTGATTTCTCTTGCTCTGGTGCTTCTTCAGAGTGCTTACTTATTTTCTCTGTTGTCTTCACGCAAACTGATGTCTGAGATGAAGTTCGAGTTCTCTTCAAGCTGTGTGCATCAAGATCTGGTAACTGTACTTGGTATGGCATTGGCGGTTGTCGATCGCTGCTCTTATGTTGTTGTTGATCGACACTCTCTTGTTGTTGTCGATCGATTCTGTCTTGTTGTTTTGGATTGATGTCATCCAATTTAATTCGAGCTAGGGTGGGATGATGCGGGTGTCAAGCGGAAAAATCTGAGTGGCTCTGAATTCAAACAATTTCGTCCAATCCCAAAAGTGGTGTCGATCGATGCTTTGCTGTTCGTGTCGATCGACACCAGTACAAGCTGCCTACGGACATGCAACTTTCGACCAGAAAAGCATTTTCTTCCATCTTTTTCTGCTCAAACACTTCCTCAAAATCATTCTCTGAGATGGCATCAACCTAATGCCTCTCACTTTCCATAGCTTTCCTTTCAACGAGAGCTTCTTGCTTCTTCACAGCTTCTGCAGTCTGAGAAGCTTGGGGGTAGAGCATATTAACATGGGTATCTAAGGTTTCTAATCTTCCATTCACCTCTGTGCAGAGAAAATTAAACCTCAAATTCAAGTATTCAGTCAGCTTCTGTTGAACTTTCAAGAACTTTTCTATCATAGATTCCTTCTCTTCTATATGGCACTAGATCCTCATACTTGTATATAGATTTCTCCACAAATGAGACTTCATGTATAGAACCAATCTCAACCTCAACGATCTTGTTGTCATCCTGTATAGCTGATTTTATCATGTGCATATCCAGATTTTTGGCACTGCTGCTAGACGCCAAGTTCTCAATCAGTCTATTAGCTTCCTCTAGGGTCCTCGTCTCGAAATTTCCTTTGTTTGCAGTACCCAGCATATAACGATATCACACATAGTACCCTTGCAGAATTTCTTCAAGAGCTAAATCTCCGTAAAACCATGATGTGGGCAGTCTTTTTGGTATCTTCAAACCTCCCCCAAGAGCTTTTGAAGGCTTCTGTAGGTCTCTTAAAGAATGTTCAAATTTTGTCTCTCATCCCTTCAACCCTTGCATCATCTAAAAATTCAACCAGAAACGCAGTCCTGACATCGTTCCATGTAGTGAGAGATCCTGGTGGTAGGCGTCTTAGCCAACTTTTAGCATTCCTAGAGAGAGAATATTTGAACAGCTTGCAGATGATGTAGTGTTTGGTTTCTTCATTATCCTCAATGCCAGAGACAAAATATTTTAGTGTCTCAATATGATCCAAGGGATTTCATGACGAAGACCACAATAAGGGTGCTGACCCACATCAGAGAAATGTGCCGGGTGTATTTGAATTCCATAGATTTATAAAGATTTCTTGAGTTAATCGTATAGTTTGACAATGTATGATGTTCCGTCTAATCGTTGCCGTTTTATACGATCTTTCCGAGTTCTTACGAGAAAAGAAGACTTTTACGATTTTTATCGTAAAACTCGAACGGTAAGACGGATTGAGATGAAACAAGAGACGTTTCGACCATGGTTCAGAACACGATCGAATCAAAGGACGTATGCCTTGCGTTGAGGATGCGGGAGAGCAAGGCTCAGGACGGTCAGCTCGACGTACGGCGAGCCGAACCGGGTTTCTTTAGCTCACCGTATGGCGAGCTGCTTTGAGGCGACCAGCTCATCGATCCGGGTTTCCTATAGATCCACTCATCGAGAAGTTCTGATATCTCTTTTTGGGAGGTAGCATTAGTGAATCTTCGTCATCTGAAGGAGACTCACCGTATTGCTAAAGTTATCATCTTCAGATGGCGCACCATCCGAGTCGTCGAACATATCAAATCGGCTTTCAAATTCATCATCTTCTTTGTTTATTGACTATTTCATCTTCTCCGACTTCCTCGTGTTTTTCTCCTTCCACCTTACTAGAGCAGTCAATAACATTGTCATCTTGTTCCTTCTCCAAACTGGAACCATCGTAACTCACACTGTAATTTTCGTCTCTGGACTCAACTTTTGAAACTTCTACTTCTGAGCTAAAATTGATAACTGTTTTACTCTTCTCTCTTGCTCTGTCATTCTTGTTCTCTGTAATATCCACACAGAGACGTAGTTGTTCGATTTTCTTTAGGCTTAGAAAGCTTTGAATTAATTGTCGAGTATTGGTCACATAAACTGGTGGAGTGTCATATGCCATTGTTTTCAATGATTTATTCGAGAACATGTAGCTAAGCTGAATATGATCCCTCAAATCATTCAATCCATAATCATCGAGGACAGAATTTGGGAAATCTGCATGTATTGTTTTCTCATCTAAATAAAGAACTCTAGATCCTCTACTGTCGTTGTTGAATACATATCTCTTTTTCTTAATCCAGTTACCGGAAAAAATAATTACCGGATCCATAACCAACTGAGAAACATGAAGACGATAGATAACTAATATGGACTCTAACTAATATGAAGAAGAACATGAACAGTCGCGTAAACACAAGTTGTAAATTTCGTCCGTTAGTGATGACATGACAAATCCAAGTTGATGACCTGGCGGTTGACATGGAAAATAAGTTAATCAGTAAGTCAGCCGAGTCGTGGATACATTCCAGTAATTACTCTTTTGCTAAAAAAATCAGCCGTAATTATAATTAAAAACCATAAGTCAGCCATATCGTCACATAAATCAGTCGTCAACCAAATCTATTCTAATAATTAATCTTTCGCTAATAACTCAGCCGTAAACAAGCTGAGTTTACTGTTAATCCATCCAACTACTGCTGATTAATATAAACCTGGCCGTCACAACATCCCATTAGCCGGCAGCAATTTTAACAACTCAGCTGTTCGATGTTTATTAACTTAGTTGTGTCGTTACTACAACTTAGCCAAATTTTCCAGAAATAAAACCGCTGATGTATAAGTCAGCCATAACTTGTGTACGTAATTCAGCCGTTTTTCCATAAATCAGCCAGGTTTCTCTAAATCAGCCATACCGGGCGGCTGACGTATGGCCTTAAGTCAGCCTTTTTCTATTAAGTCAATCGCTTTAATTAATTCAGCTGAAACATAGCATTAAAGCAGCCGTAACGACGTATGTATCACTTTACGGCTGACTTAATGAAAACATGGAACCGAATTCCTATGTGGCGCCAGGTTTTTACTTACGTGGCAGCGAAAAGTAATGGCATTTTTGTAAATAAGTTTTTTCTTATATCATTAAGAAAGGGCACGCTTGGTATTTTAAAAATGCCAGTAATAAAACAAAAGATTTGTATGGTTGTAGTCAATTGACCTAAGATTTGTTATATTTGAGTAAACTTCCCTTACAATTATGCCCCTGGCGAGTTTTTACCTAAGTATTTGTGGGAACCGAAATTCACACCGTCGATTTCCGTGAATAAAGGAACTTAGGGAAAACCCTAATTTTGCAGAGGCCCCGGCTATCTGCTTAACCACACGCAAGCAATCAAAATACGATAAACATGATAAAATAAAACGAGAATCGAAAAGAGAGAAAAGAGGTTTCTTATTCCGATTTTGCGTAAGAACAGTACAACGATGCAAGCCTTGGCTACAAGAGCTCACGGCGAGTTTCCTAGTTCTAGCGCCCTAAGACTAAAACCCTAATTGAGACGCAGCTCGATAACAAAAACGGAAAGTTGCCTAAATGCTAAGTTTTTCTGTGTGATGAGTGCTCTGAAAAATTCCACTTCTCTTGTTCTCGACCTTATGCTTATATACTCCTTCTCTAGGCGGTTAGTCTTTCCTTTACCGCTCCGGTTCGCGCTTATCGAAAATCTTCCATTTTTCTTCGGAAAACTTCTATTTTATCTTCAAACTCGACATTTTCCCACTTATGCGAATCATGAGTAAACCAATATCATATCTTGGGGCTGGACCTTGTCTAATGTCATGAATGGACTTTTATCGAGTTTTAGGTCTTTCCGAGCCGTTCTGCGATTTAGCCGTTTTACGACTTTAGATGAGATCGTTTCCAGATACAATGCCGGTTTTATAAAACATCTCGAGTTAATCGTAATGTTTGACAATCTTTGGTGTTTTGTTTAACTGTTGCTGTTTTGTACGATTTATTCGAGCTTTTCCGTGAAAACAAGTCTTTAGCAGTTTTTATAAAATATCTGAGTTAATCGTATAGTTTGGCCCTGTTTGGTGTTTCGTTTAACCGTTGCCGTTTTCTACGATTTACTCGAGGTTTTACGAGAAAACCGGTTTCTTACGGATGATTCAGCTCGTCAATAGGTGAGCTGGTCAAGCACGACCAGCTCGCCTGTTGGCGAGTAGTCGGTCGTTCGGTTTCGATCGTTTCTCGACCCGAGATCCTCTCAGAGAATTTAAGGAGAAATAATCGTAGTCGTTGATATCGAGGTTATCGTTTTCGACCTTAATAACGTCTTTACCATTTCGGGGTGTTTAGACGTTACGACTGTGTTTTGCCAATTTGGACAATCGCGGATTGTTTTATTCGGTTTTCCGATGATTTCCAAGATGACAATTGTTAAGTTTACGGAATTCCTTTGTTCGGGAAGTCTTTAGATTTTTCTCGAAGCTTTTTCGTATTTCTTAAAACCTATTCTTAACTTGGCAGAAAGTTTTGGTTGTTGATTCTGTCGTAACCGATTGTGACTCCAACAGTTAAGAATCCTAGAGTTTATGCGAGCGGTTTGAACTTGTTTGGCAAGTTTGGTAGAATTAGGCACAACTTTAACGACCGAAAGTCCGAAGGTAAATAGTAGAAACTTGCTTATAAATATGTGAACTAAGTTTTCAAATTCTTTGCTCACTACTTTACTTTCCACATAAATTTTTCCTAAGGCAAAGAAAATCTCTCTCCCTTTCTTTCTCTCCTTGAGTCTTTCCATACTTATTTTCTTAGCATGTCTACTGAAGGGAGAATTTCAGAATGTGCCCATCCGTCCATTTTTTATCCAAGCAATCTTGAGTGTACCGGTGGTAATGTACTTCCTGCACCAATATTTTAAGATTTACCGCAGATAAAAAGGAGGTCAAGAGGTATTTGGAAGCTGTGTGTGTTGCCGAGGCTCCCAAAGCTAACTTCTGGTTTCCTTCGAGGCTTAGATCAATGAAAAGACAAAATGGCCCGAGCCAGAGTACCGCTTGTTCCCTCGATGTTATGCGGAGATCTCGTATGATCTTGAATTCGGTGCAGTTTCGCCTTCCCGAATATGGTCAAGATGCCAAGCATCCGCCTCCGGGCTACTTTACGTGCTACGAGGCTTTTCTGCTCAGTTGCCAACTGTGGTTTCCCATTCCGTGGGTGATAGTTGAATTCTTGGATCGGTTTGGACTGTCGATCAGCCAACTTTGCACCTCCGAATTACGGCATCTTTTCGGGACTTTGGTGCTGGGTTACGTACGTGGTATGGCCGTTAGTGCAGATTATCTTGAAGCTATGCTCTCGTTCAAGCGCGTGAGAAATGGTTATTATTATATATCTCCGCGGGCGAAGATGTCGATCATCGAGAAGTTTTCCTCGAATGATCACAATTGGGAGGAGTGTTTCTTCTATGTTCGAATTGATAATGCCTCGGTGGAGGAGAGCTGCATCCCCATATTTAGGAGTGAATGGGGGGGGGAGAAAGAGGTATTTAAATTGTACGTTTTTTTAGTACATTTTAAATTCTAACTTCGTGTTTGGTTTGTGTTTTGCAGCGTCCGGTCTTGCTACTTTGAAACCCTAAGATCTTGAACAAGTCAAGATTCTTCTCCCTGGTGGTCTGTTTTATTGGCACTACAGGAAATATGGGTATTAATAGCATTAGATTATAGCGTTTTTGGCAGTTCTGCTATTGTATACCAATACTGGTTTTTTTAATAGCGTTTATAAATTTAAAACGCTATGTTTGGTATCGCGGGAAAATAAAAAAATTTTAGCCGCGTTAATTTACTAACTGTAGACGCCTTACCATTACAGATCCAAAATTAAACGCTATAGTAAATGTTAAATATCTCAAATTTAATCAAAAATACTTTTAAGTTAACCTTTAACGGGCTTGATACACACAAAAAAAAAATTCAATTCTCTCCCCTGTCACATTACAAGAAACAGAACAACCAGCATCCGACGTCGCCGTCTCCTCCATGACCAGCAGCTTCTTCTCCTCTCTCTTGTCTCATTGTCACCGTCTCTTCTCTTCTGACTTTCAGTCCATTCTCGAAGCTCTCTGCCGGTGACTGTTCGGGTTTCTTCGGCGTGTGTGACTTTCAATCCTTACTCGTTCCCGTCATCGTCTCAGCAGACGAGGATGAGGGTTCATGAGAATATCAAGAGATTTTGCTACGCTCTTTGTAGTCTTCTTCGCTTGTGCATAGTATGGGTTCCTTATCTCATTTGTTTAGCTGTGAATCTTTGGAAAGTTAAGGACTTTATGGGAACTAGGTGGAGGTTGAAAGTGTTGGTGTTTCTTTGTCTCTTTTGACTGGTTTTGTAGGTATCAGATTCCAATTGCATTGGTGGGGATGTTAGCAAGTTTAGCACTTTGGGAGCTTTTCAAGTACTGTAGTGACGGATGAAAGTTTGATCCTCACCCTTCTGCTCGGAAACTCGTGATTGGTATTGGTCAGTGTGGTGAGTTTTAAGGATCCATTTGTTTTGCATCTTGAAGAAACTGAATGAGATCTTGTATGGTAATATCAAGAACATTTTGGAATCCTTAAGAAACTGGATTTTTTTAGATAAGAGAGTATGTATGTAATAGAATGGAGCTAATCTCGTTTCTTTGCTTCTTCTACTTGCAGGGACTTCCGTTCTTCTAACGTATCTGAATGTCCAAATGGCTCCTTTCTCTGCTCTTGCCTTCATCTGTTGATACTTCTCAGCCAGTAGAATCATCTGCGCCTCCTGCAAAAGAGAGTTCTTTGGTATTAAGCAAGAGGCAACTGTTTCTCTGTCTTCTTTACCAAAAGCTTCTCAGGGAGCTGTGGCTAGTTATTTCTATATGGAAACAGCGATGCTGAGCCTATAGCTGAAGCTTTTGCACAGCTGACTCAAGATTTCTTTAAGGGGGGATACTCTCTGCCGCTTGATCACTTCACTTAAGTATTTGAACTTGGAGGTAACACATGTCATCTCTCAATGAGAGAGAGAGACATATGAGATCAAGTTTTCTTTTTTCGTTGTTATTAGGCAAGGAAAAATGTTACACAAGTCGTTGCAAATCTTCAGAGGCAACAAGTCTTACTGTTGATGTTGCTGCCACTTTTAAGGTTCTTGTACTAGACTGGATTTTGATTTCTACAAGGGAGCTCTTTATACAACTGGATTTTGATTTCTTGAATTTCATTAGCTGCATTCAACAGATGAGAGAGGTTGAGCAAATCATGGAGATTCAAATTCAGATATATCAGCTGAGTGATCTAGAGGAAGCTGCTGTATGACTAGTAGAGAAATTTAAGCTTTTCATAAGGTTCACAGTGGAGTTGATGAGTTTATAGCCAGTATAGAGAGTGTGTTCTAGCATTGAGTTTCATATTTTGATTTCAATACAATGTATATCTGAAAAACTTTGTAATTTCTGATATACATTGTATTGAACTCAAAATATGAAACTCAATGCTAGAACACACAAAACCGCGGAGCCAAACTGAAGCTCAGTTGGAAACTCAGCTCATGAAACTATGACAAAAGCAATATGTGATGCTAAAGAATGGAAAGCAGCCCAACTGAAGCTTGTACTTGTGATGACTACAAAACCGCGGAGCCGGATCGAAGGTTCTTATGATACAGTTTGCAGGTCGGACGTGGCTTGGAGAAAAGAGCTCAATGCAGCTGGACTGGCTTGGAGCTTCTCCAATAATCGTAATGAGAGAATTACCTCTCACAGTGAATATATGGCGTTTGTGATCTCGTCCCTTGTGGCGGAGGGACTAGCTATACGCTGAGCTATGGAACATGCTATCACTTTGCAATTTGATCGAGTATTGTTTGAATCTGACTTCAACTCATATCTGAAATCAACGGTGGACCTAGCTTCTCCGATCTCCATGGGATCGTGTCGGATATGAAAATCCTGTCTTTGTCTTTTGCTTTTGTTGCGTTTAAGTTCTGCAATCGTAATGCCCTCTATTTTGAGGATGGTTTAGCTTTGTACCAAATTTGGTTTAATTTCAATGAAGTGTTTGTGCACAAAAAAATACAATGTATATCTTGGTTATAAATTAATTTGCAGATTAAATATTTCATCATAAAATCAAAAGATAACACAACAACTAATATGATAAAAAAAAGAAAAATCTAATTCTAATAACAAATTCGAAAAAAACAAAAATAATATTTTTACCTCAAGATCTAAACCCTAAACATGCCCTAAACCCCAACCCTAATATTTTTAAGCTCAGGATATATAATTGTCAACCTTATATCATACTTCAAACTTTATATTGTAAACTCAAAAAAATAAATAAATACAATTCACTCTTAAAATCCAAACTTCAAACACCAAACATTACCCTAAACCCTAAACTTTAAACTTAAACAATACATCTCGAAATCCATTCATACAATTTGTTAAAATCTAATTTAGTTTGAATTATAAACTGTATCACAATTTATTTAAAAGAAAAAGTGTATTTCTTTTACACTGAATGATTTTTTCCTATACATTATATATGAAAGATCGTAATAGAAGCCAATCGACATGGAAGTTAAAAGAAAACATGTATCATAACTCTAGCACAATTTTAAAGGTCCAATATTTAGAAACCTATAATAGAAACTTTAAATTTTAATTCCAAGTAAATTATAAAACTCAAATCATATAATCCTAAATCTTAACCTTAACTTCTAACCCCTAAACCACATATCTCATTTTAACATATATCATAAAACATTCAATCTTAACTTTTAAATGAATTCTATTTCTGTAAATAAATTAAAATTTCAAATACAAAATTTAGATTTCAAAATTTAAATTATGATACCAAATTAATTAAAGCTTAAATAATTTTTATAATAGTTATAAATAAATAAGAAGGCAATTTGTATTTTCTTTTGTTTTGAACCCTTGGTTGATTTGAACCAAACGCCCAAAATTACTCTTATATCTATCCTCACCCTTTTTTCTATTGGTTAAAAAAAGTTGTGTGTAGATTGACAATTAACCATAGATTAGATATTTTGATGGGTTTAGATTAAACTAGTGGTTTGTCCGCGCTACGCGCGGATTATTAGTAATTTGTGTTAGTTGTTATGAATATTATTTTATTAGACATATTGTAAATTTACTGGTGGAGTTGCTATTTGTGGGAATTTTCTTGTAATTTTAATGGCTTACAGAGGCGTATATTGTGGGTGAAAAATGAGGAGAAAAAGTATTGTTAATATGGAGTAACACCTCAGTGTAAAAATCTGAAACACATGTTATTTAAAAGTTAAACAAATGAACAAAAGTTGTATAAAATTCTTCATCACCGTTGTTATTTGTTCAATACCCTGTTACTTGAATGGCCTCCCGAACAGATGCATTGTAAAACATTGATCAGACAAAGCTTAGCATCTATGCTTGTCTATCACATGTTCTTAAATTGGTATTTTGGAAAGTATATGAATGGATGAATGAATGAGACTGTATGGCCAAGTATGTGCTTCAGATTATCGTAAGGCTAATCACAGCGTATTTTCATATAAGAATAGCTCGAACATACATAGCGAAAGATGATCTGGATGATAGAACGCCAAATATTATTGGCTTGCCAGCAAAAGTAGTTTATTCGGTAAATTAATAATTCTTAAAAACTAATAAATTTTATCGATTTTAATCTAGGTCAATTCAAAATTTGACACAAATTATAAAATAATAAGATAAATATTTAGAAAATTATACGTAAATATATTGTCCATTTAATTATAAATTAATAATTTATATGTATATATATTTATTTTATATAAGTAAGAACCTATTTTTATATTGTTTGCTTTGTATTCATAATGGATTATCTTTATATTTTCTTAACATTTAATATATTTTTGATAAGATTTAATAATATTATATTTAAAACTACATTTAATATCTATAACTTCTATGCAATATATATATATATATACACCAAATAATATAACAAAATTAATATAAATATAACTTTAAAAAATAATTATTAATATCTATATACTAAAATAAAATAGATTTTAACTTTAGAATAAATATATTTTAAATAAAAAATTTAAATAACTTTTTTGTAAATTAATAAAATTTCATAGTCCCAAGGTTTTACTGTAGTTGGCATGTTTAAATAGTCCCAAGGTTTTACTGTAGTTGGCATGTTTAAAAAGCTCTTTATCATTCATTCTTATTGAACAGTTGGTAACAGCCATAAACTGAGTGATAAATATGCTTTTCTATTTTTATATAAAATGGCCACCAGAACGTTAAGTGACTTTTTTACTAAACAGAGGTGCTAAGCATTATTTAAAGGGAAGTTAACTCAACTAGTATGAATTTTATTAATTATTATCACAACCATACAAAACTTTTTTTTATTACTACCTTTTTTTTAATACCCAGCGTGCCCTTTTTTCATGTTGTGAGAAAAAACATATTTACAAGAATGCCATTACTTTTTATGCCACGTAAGCAAAAAGTTTGGGTCCACGTAAGAATGCGGCATAAAACTCAGCCGCAATAGGATACGAACTACGTTACGGCCGAGATATAGGTGCGTAGCGGCTGACTTAACTAACCTAGCTGACTTATGAGAAATAAGCTGAGTTATGAACATAACTCAGTCGATCGTTACGGCTGACTTAAAAAAATCTGGCTGGTTTATGTGATAATGGCTGAGTTACGGTCAGATATTACGACTGACTTATACATCCTTAGGCTGGTTCCTG